>OY720677.1:77310747-77476141 GCA_963170755.1 Amphimallon solstitiale | reverse complement strand
ACTTGGGTTGGTAATGATGAAATCTGTAATTTTAGTTGGGTTGGTAATGATGAAATCTGTAATTTTTAGTTGGGTTGGCGACCGCGAGGGGGCGCCACATCAGTTGGGTTGGTAGAGGGTTCTACCTATCTAGCGGGGAGGGGGGGAGGGGGGGGGGTAGTAGGAGTGGGGGGTGGTGGTCCCAGAACTCTCCAAAGTACCCTACTGACTCAGCGCTAGGTAAATCAGGAATCAGGTTACCGCTGTAATAATTCTACTACTATACAGAGTGTTGATTCGCGACATCTCCCCCCTCCAGTTTATATGCCACCGGCATATACATAACCTAATCAATAAAACTTTGGGGATCGCAAATCAACACTTTGCTGTACCACTAAACTTATACTAGATTCTACCTTAATTCCTACACTCTTAATTGTCCCTAATTATTCACTGTCACTGGATTCACTTCTTGATCTACCTTGGTTTCTTCATCAGAGCATCTTGGCTGTTCCTAGCACGACTAGTTTCATTTAGGTGTTGGCTGTTAAGAATATCTTCAACGTCGACCTTCTTCTTGAACTGTACTGAATTGTTGCGTTTCTGTTTTCTTTCTTCTTGTGAGATTTCTTATCCTTCGGTGCAGCATGAGATATGGCTTCAGGAGTTAAGCCTTTGCGAAAGAAATGACCTTTCCTCCACCGGTTTTGGACACCCTTTAGGACCATCGGATAATAAATTTTGGCTTCCACTTTTACTTATGTTGCAACATGGAATACTTCATTTTCCCATATTTTTAGTCATAGGATCATATCATACACTTTTATTTCTTATACTAGTGCACTTTTAGGACCATTCACGCTTTTATTGCGTGTGCCATTTCATTTTTAGGACCTCTTCATACACTTCTTACTTATACTATTGCACTTCTTGGGCCTTGTCACGCTTTCAGTACGTGTGCCATTCCATTTTTAGGACCTCTTCATAATTTTATTATTTAGACAAGTACACTTTTAGAACCCTTTCACGCTTTTATTGCGTGTGCCATTGCATTTTTGGGCTTCTTAATACTTTTACTACTTATATTAGTGCACATTTAACTGCCAACCGTTCTCACTCCATTTGCTGCCGATTTTATAGTCTTCTTCCAGCTGTCGAAGTCGTTTTTATTTCCTTGTTACCATTTATAGTAGTTTAATTTCCTTCACTAGTCGTCCAGGAACGATTTGTCCTTGATACTGATGAGTGAATCTCCTCCCGAGCGATGGTAGTACATGTAACAATAAAATATCTCGCAGTATAATTTGACTAAATTACATATAATACTGAAAAACATATTATTTTAACATAAAGTTTCTACATATTCTAAGATGATATTTGTTTTTGAAATATCACCTATTATATTAAAATATCCTCTTCTAACTCTATGGTGACTAAGTAAGGAAGGTATTAGATAGGCTTCTAAATTTATTTTATTTAAAACTTCTTTAACCTTGATTAGAAACTGTTCGCATGTTTTATTTAAAGAAGCGTCTTCCTTGCAAATATCTCCTGTAGCTTCGGTGTAATTATGAATTTGATTAATTTTTTTATAATAATTATCAAGGCTAATATATGACACTATTTTCCAGTAATTAGAAATATGTATTATACCTACATTTTCATATATAAGACCTGCTGAATATTCTAATGCTTCTATCGTTAACGAGGAGGGTGCTTTTAATTCTTGTGCTAACCCATGAATAAGTATGGACAGTATGGATATTAGAATAATAGCAATCTTCTGTAAAATAAAACAATTACTCATTAGACAAGTTTAGTGACCGACCATTGGTCGTAATATGGTGCTAAGCGTGACACATGCACAGTGTCTATTTTTGGTTTTCTCGTATTTATTGACTTAATCACATAATTGAGATCGTTTCTTTTTTCAATAATTGTATATGGACCGAAATATTTGGGCTGTAGCTTATCACTTTTCCCTATTTGTCGTAAGGGTGTGCGTACCTTAACCTTATCCCCTACATTGTAACTGACGTTTCTATGCTTTTCGTCGTACCTTTCCTTGTCCTTTCTTTAGCTTTGGTGAATATTATTTCTTGCTTTCTCCCTTATTTCTAATAATCGTTCTTTTGATTTAATTGCGTACTTCTAGTTTATTTAAATGTCCAATACTTTTCTATTCCTATGTTTTCTTTAGGCTTCTGTAAACCATTAGCTCGTTCAATATGCTTCTCCCCGGTGGTCCAGGCTGGGGTTCCTCACTGGACACACTGGAAGAAGCTCTCTCGATCGAAGATGTGGAGAAGGTTGATGATAGGCGGCGTGTCTTTCCCCTCGGTGGTCCACGAAGTTCGGACTCACTGCTGGAAGTTGTCTCGATCGAAGATGTGGAGGAGGTTGATGATAGGCTGCGTGTCTTTCTCCTCGGTGGTCCACGAGGTTCGGACTCACTGCTGGAAGTTGTCTTTAATTCTCCGCAGACCTGACCTTCTCTTAAGGAGGCGAGGAGATTTAACTGTCTCAATAAAATACAACTTGTAACACACTTATTTATTATACACTAAGAACAACACAATAATAAGTAACTGCGAAGGATCGCAAGTGATCGTCCTATCGGAAGATCACTTATTATTAATTAATATTCTGTTCGGAATATCCTCTTTTATTACCTCGGTAACGCCAAGTCCGTCATTACCCCGCGGAATTCGCACATTCCTTCCGTTCGATCAACTTCCGTTGAACTCATCGAACGGACAGACAGGATGTATCGACTCAGCGCTAGGTAAATCAGGAATCAGGTTACCGCTGTAATAATTCTACTACTATACAGAGTGTTGATTCGCGACATCTCCCCCCTCCAGTTTATATGCCACCGGCATATACATAACCTAATCAATAAAACTTTGGGGATCGCAAATCAACACTTTGCTGTACCACTAAACTTATACTAGATTCTACCTTAATTCCTACACTCTTAATTGTCCCTAATTATTCACTGTCACTGGATTCACTTCTTGATCTACCTTGGTTTCTTCATCAGAGCATCTTGGCTGTTCCTAGCACGACTAGTTTCATTTAGGTGTTGGCTGTTAAGAATATCTTCAACGTCGACCTTCTTCTTGAACTGTACTGAATTGTTGCGTTTCTGTTTTCTTTCTTCTTGTGAGATTTCTTATCCTTCGGTGCAGCATGAGATATGGCTTCAGGAGTTAAGCCTTTGCGAAAGAAATGACCTTTCCTCCACCGGTTTTGGACACCCTTTAGGACCATCGGATAATAAATTTTGGCTTCCACTTTTACTTATGTTGCAACATGGAATACTTCATTTTCCCATATTTTTAGTCATAGGATCATATCATACACTTTTATTTCTTATACTAGTGCACTTTTAGGACCATTCACGCTTTTATTGCGTGTGCCATTTCATTTTTAGGACCTCTTCATACACTTCTTACTTATACTATTGCACTTCTTGGGCCTTGTCACGCTTTCAGTACGTGTGCCATTCCATTTTTAGGACCTCTTCATAATTTTATTATTTAGACAAGTACACTTTTAGAACCCTTTCACGCTTTTATTGCGTGTGCCATTGCATTTTTGGGCTTCTTAATACTTTTACTACTTATATTAGTGCACATTTAACTGCCAACCGTTCTCACTCCATTTGCTGCCGATTTTATAGTCTTCTTCCAGCTGTCGAAGTCGTTTTTATTTCCTTGTTACCATTTATAGTAGTTTAATTTCCTTCACTAGTCGTCCAGGAACGATTTGTCCTTGATACTGATGAGTGAATCTCCTCCCGAGCGATGGTAGTACATGTAACAATAAAATATCTCGCAGTATAATTTGACTAAATTACATATAATACTGAAAAACATATTATTTTAACATAAAGTTTCTACATATTCTAAGATGATATTTGTTAAAAGTATAGTTGCAAAATTACCATTACGTATATAAACATATGTTTGTGAAACACTAATCTAATTAAAACTACGAAAACGCTTATTACATATATCTTATACTAAGAATCTGCATTTTCTTCTGCTGCCTTGAAGAGGCTGCGACCTTGCTTACCTGCTACATTTCATGATATAAGTGAGCTAGGTCAGGCATAAAGTTACTATTTTATATATATGTCAATGCCCCGTAATACGTGATAGATAACTACTTTCAGCACTTTACATTACATTGACTTGCATCGTACTACAGGAAGCATATCTATTCTCATTCTTCTAACCTTATGCTACAACACATCTTAATAACAATAATGTAATGTCTATATTACACAAATTTTAATCTACTAATATATTTTTTTCTTTATTGTACATAAATAACATTTCTGTTCGCTTTTTACACAAATTTTTAAGTTTCTGGAATTAATTAATATTTAAACAGGTTCACTTTCTTGTGTTTGAGCGGCTCTTAAATTAACTTTACATCTTCTTCCATCAGGCAATATAAAGGTGCCTGTACTAAAACTATTTAAAGACATTTCATTATTTTGTTTTCTTATACATGGATTATTTCTGCATTTTCATTTTACAATAAAAACTGTAACTGTTATTATAGTTAGTGTGACTATTCCATACAAAACGTAACTGTGTATTTCTGCTTTTAACTTAAAACGTTCATTATTTTGCATATCCTCAATTTGTTCTAATACATTTTCTAATTGATCGTTAGCCTTTAGTGCTTTGGAGTGGTTTATCAAATTTAATTTTAGTGCCGGGATATTATCTAAGATTGGTTTATCCAATTGCACCGTGGAGATATTAACGTTTGTTGGTGCCAGTTTTGACTAAATTCTTTGGATTATATATCGATATATGTATTTCAACAAACAGAAGTAGAACCAATGGATCTAGTTAGTATTTTAACACCTGAAAATTTGTTCCTCTGGAAGAATATTGACCATGTTTTGTGTACCATGATACTGGGAGAACACAAATAGATGAACCTCGTTCAAGGAAAACACATTGTACTTCTGGTAACAATTCTACAAAATATTTGAAATAATTTTTTGTTTAGGGGAAACTGGGTAACAGTGAGACACATTTTTTTTCTTTTTGTGATAATTAGAATGTTATTCGAATGAAAATTGTTTTATTAAGTGCTGAATATGATCACATATATGGGTAAGCAATGTGGTAGGTGGTTTATCAATATTATTGATTTTGAAGAGTACAAGTGTTGGAAAGGTCAGGCTTGATATTTGTCTCACTGTTACCCATGGCTGTGGAACAGTGAGACACCATGTGAGTATTTTTTTTTTAGAGAAGACAGAAATAACACATATGATTGAAGATAATTATTTAATAATCAAAATATCCTAACGAACAACTCTAGTAACATAAGTTATTAAGTAAAAAATAGATATTTGACGAATATCGATTAAACTTAAATTGACTTCAAATGGTCTCTTTGTCTGTCCATAATTCACTGGACTTGGCAACATCATTTTGATGTCACTTTTTGAAATAGTTGCAATATCTGGGACATCTGGAAAATAAAATTTTGCTTCAACTTTTTGGCTTTTTCTTAAGAAACTGACGTCAAATTCATTGTTATCCGTCATCCCTGACAGCAACTTTCCAATATAATAAACGCTTTTAGATTTTATGTTCCCTGTTTCAAATTCTACGAGAACATAATCTCCCATATCAGGGGTCTTTTCTAATTCCTCAAAGATTGTAGGACCTACTTCGACCTCATAGGTGCTTGTCAGAAGAACATCGGAATGCCACTCTGTAACGTAGTTCCTTCGTTAATTGTAACAAATTAACATTTTTAAGTTCATAATTAATTTATTTGTCAATATTAAATTAAATGTATGTATGTTATTTTGTTCAAATATTAATATTGTATAAAGTGATTTGGATGGACCTGTATATGTGTTCAGTTGTTGTAATAATTCATGTTATTTACTTAGTTTTAATGGAAAAATACCGAATGTCTACGTCATGCTCAAAGTCGCGTATTTCATGTCAGTATCGTGTGCAAATTGTTGTGTTTTGAACAGGTTTTTATCTACATACGTAGGGGGTTTTCACATATAAAAGGCCCCATCGAGCGTGCCTCGTTCATTTATTTCTCCGACCCATCCGATACCCTACACCTCTCTCTATTCAGCCTTCAGATGGCGTGGAAGAGACTTGGTTAACTCCTTCGAAACGTACTGCTTTCAGGTCTCCGTATCGTGAATCAGTCGTTTTAAAATCCGCTAATCTCATCCGAATATGTCTCTTGAAGTGATAGATTACCGTTATAAACCGTATCCCGCCTAAGTCAGACTTTCGATGTCGTGACTGTATTAAAACCCGCATTTAATAATAATTATTTATTTCAGAGATTTTTGCGACCGTAAAATTTCCGATATTATGCGTAAACATGCACCGCGAATTTATAAATTATCGTCTAAATGCCCGCGCTGCCGGATCCGCGACAGAATAGACGTATCAGTGTTTCACCGTGTAGCTATTGAATAAATATCCGAACCCGTACCAATTTAATAATTTAATTCACGATAAACTAGTAAATTTTTCCTGTGAGCATGTCGTAACATAGAAATAATTTGCAGAATAATTTGAATAGATCTAAATATGTATTTTACCTCAAATTGGCCGATACATACCTTATTACTTGTTTATTGTTGATTCATATTAGGAATGTTAAAAAATGCATTGGGATTTGTAAGTAACAGTTCAGGGGCTAGAGTTAAGTACATGTTCAATCTTAATTCAGTTACGATATAAAGAGGTCGCTGATGTCAATTTATTTTTATATTTAATTTTGTACATATTATATAATTTTGTGTATGTGCGTAAATTGTAAATATGATTAGAATAAATGTGTATAAATTTTGATATTGTTCTAAGTAATAATAAAGACCAATTATTCTATTTTTCAAATAAGTTTCTACACGTGTTTTCTTTTTTTTACCGTTTAATAATGAGTTAGGGAATGTAGTATTTTCAATGAACATTAAGATACATTAAAACAAAAAGAAGTACTCACGTTTCTCCACTGTGTTAGCCGAAGAGCTTGTAGTCTTATGCCTCAAAATCATAACACTTCAACCGCCATATTTACGTCTATAAACAATGCCGACCGTGCGAAATTACAATGATCTCGTTCCGCTAGACGTTTAGATTTTTCGCGATATTGGTGCCTGCGTGCATAGGCAACCCGAGGTGCTTGTAGTTACCGCAATATATTGGAGGCATTCAGAAGACTTGTCTTATGACGTTCGCTTGTATTACACTGGCATTACGTAAGCAAGTAGCACCATGTTATAAGTGAAGCAAGCGAGCATGTTATAACTCCTCTTCTTCTTCTTCGTCGCTTGACTGTTTTTTTTTTGCTTTTGTAATGAGGTTGTTTTTTTATTGTAGGCACTATCATCTAACTCCCTTTTTTCAGGAGTATCAGTTGATATCATACTTCTTCCCTTTTTGCGACCCTGGTTTGTCTGCTTTCTTGCTTCAGCCTTTGGATAGCCGCGTATTTCTTCTGGGGATATGAATTGGCCAGCTACTGATTGCATGACTGTTTTATTGAGCAGATTTCGCGGAGGGCTCTGGTGAACTAAATCCAAGTCAGGAGCAGGTCTATCCGTTACAGAACTTGGCAAGAAGTCTATTTCTGTAAATATCGTCCTATCAAAGGGAAATATTCCACATTTTTTGAAGGAAGATGTGATATTTGCCGGTAATATCGCTTTTTTAAAAGCTTCTCCTACACAACCTGCCACTTCATATATTGATAGTGGTTTACCTGGATGCTGCATTAGCCAGCTATCTACGGCAGCATTATACGCTAAACTAAATGGTTTGAATATGCCAACGTCTAAAGGTTGCAACTTGTTTGTTGAGTGCGGTGGAAATGTTACAATAGTAACACCATTTTCCTTAGCAAGATTTAAGAGGTTAATTGACAAATGACTCTCATGGTTGTCATAAAGGAGCAGGCTAGGGTTTATTTTTGAACTGCAAGAATGTTTTATAAAATGTTACATTACTTTAAAGAATAATTCCGAATTCATCCAACCGGATGATGTTGCCAGGCCCAAAGTACCAGGCGGAGCTCCTATAATCATATGGTCCTTTAAGTGAACCCTCGGGAAAATCATAGCAGGCGGAAGATGGTTTCCTGCAGCGTTAATGATCACGCAAGTTGTCACCAGCATCCCCCTTTCACCACTAGTCACTTTATTCACTTGCTTCACACCTTTGGCAGCTAAGACCTTTGCGGATTTTTGAACAGTCACAGTCGCGGTTTCGTCAAGATTATAAACTCGTGTCCCAACACAAAATCTATCATGGCGATTTATTGCGTTGTATAAATTATCAAAAAAATTATTCACATTGTGTTCATTAAATGATGTAGCCCGTGCCAAACTGCATCCCTCTGGAGTTCTGAGAGAAAGGATGGGATTTCTTCTCACGAAACTTCTCATCCATTCTACACCTGCCAATTTATTTGTTTCCCAAGTCTTAGGCATCTTTAAATTATTTGTCACTGCCATTTCATATGCCAATTTCCTGCATGCGACAAGAGGTAATCCATAAAACATTTGGGAACAGTTGATAATATAATCAGCTAAAGAATTATCTTGCTCTTGAGTGAAAATTCTATTCACTTCTTAATTAGGAGTGTATCTAATTAAAGCGTTTTCATTGGATTTCCTCTTCTTCACATATCTGCAATTATATCACATAGTTGTTTAGGTGCATACCTTATCTATTAACATTACTAACATACCTCGCTAAAGTTTGAAAACTTAAGTTTTCTTCTTTTGCCACAGACCTCCGAAAACATTCCAATGTTAGTTCTCCTAGGCGGATTTCTAGGTATTGTGATGTTTTATAAACTGATTTCTGAAGCAAAATTTTAAAATTGTAATTTTTTAACATGTCTCAATATATGGGTAACAGTGAGACATGTCTCAGTGTTACCTAATTGGAAATGTCTCACTGTTACCCACGCGGTCGTAAAGTTAAAACATTAATTCAACATTAACCTCAAACTTTATATGAGTTCTTCAACTGCACTAAACACTCATTAAACTACCTGCTATGTTACCTATATAATAATGAAACAATAACAGCACGGGTAATTTTTACGCTTTACCTCGAACTGCCCACTGATAATTTACTTTTGTCATACAATACTCACACCACCACCATAATTTTTAAACTGATGGCGTTGAACTTTTACAAATGGGACAGGCGGACCGGCTCAGAACTTGTTTACCTGCATAGCTAGTGGCATCTATGAGATGTCTGTAGATCAAAAACTATTTCTTCTTTTGCCACAGACCTCCGAAACCATTCCAATGTTAGTTCTCCTAGGCGGATTTCTAGGTATTGTGATGTTTTATAAACTGATTTCTGAAGCAAAATTTTAAAATTGTAATTTTTTAACATATCTCAATATATGGGTAACAGTGAGACATGTCTCAGTGTTACCTAATTGGAAATGTCTCACTGTTACCCACGCGGTCGTAAAGTTAAAACATTAATTCAACATTAACCTCAAACTTTATATGAGTTCTTCAACTGCACTAAACACTCATTAAACTACCTGCTATGTTACCTATATAATAATGAAACAATAACAGCACGGGTAATTTTTACGCTTTACCTCGAACTGCCCACTGATAATTTACTTTTGTCATACAATACTCACACCACCACCATAATTTTTAAACTGATGGCGTTGAACTTTTACAAATGGGACAGGCGGACTGCCTCAGAACTTGTTTACCTGCATAGCTAGTGGCATCTATGAGATGTCTGTAGATCAAAAACTATTTCAAATGTCTCACTGTTCCCCACGTCTCACTGTTACCCAGTTTCCCCTAGATGTTTTACTCTATTACAATGTAACACAAAGATAGTGTGTAACAACCAGAGAAATTATATAAATATATTGTATATTGAGCAGATCAACACTAAATCTTTTTATGTAGTCTTTATCATAAAGAAATATCAAATAACATGTTTAATATGTTTTTTTTCCACATTAAACCTATATATAAATTAAAACGAAAATGTTCACCTCTTACGTTTTTTTATTTTAAAATAAATATACATATCAATCATATAACATAAATTACGTTTATAGAAATTATAATATTCTAATGTAATCGCCATATACAAGCGTGCGGTGTGTTCATCTTCCCCCCTTTCAAGCCACCACTCAGGATGTTCTTCCTCTGAGCGTTGTGTAGCCCATTTTGTGAAATAATCCGTGTAAAAGGAGGTGGCTTTAAATTCTAACTGCACCCCTTGCAGAAAAGATTTGGGTATTTCTTCATCCATTCTATTATAAATTATAATGTGTACTCTAAGATTTACTAACAGAGTATAGGATTAGTTAATATTGAACTTACTATATATAGTAGTCTTTATCATAAAATGGTTATCTTGAAGAAGATTCTAGTACTGCAGTTGAACTAAAATAATTTTAGTATAGTATTGTGTGTAGTGCCGTGCAGCTGCTTAATGCGATAAGTAGACTAATTAAAAATTCATATTTTTTAAAAAGACAATTAAATGTAAACACTCATTTTGGTCTTTGAAACTTTGCAAAACTTCACCCAACCCATGCCTCTCTGCCATGACGTAAGAAGGTCATGCGTGAGAAAACAAGATAAGCCGCATTCCAACCTTGATGAGGTAATAGTCCCCGCGGCTATTTTTGGCCAAAGCAAGATGTAATTCGATGAGTGTGCACTTTTCCAATACTTCATGAGTATAGTGACAGGTGTTACTACTTACTTTATTTGTGTGTTACATTTACCAATTACATGCAGTTGACGTCATACGATTTCAAACATGTTATGTATTTATTTTTTAAATTTAGCGCCACAGCCACATCTAGTTTCAACCATATTCGTTATGTCATGTCTTATTCTGATGTTGTCCATATTGTGCCAGCCATCTTGGATTCGCCATTTTACTTTTCTAAATCTGTACTTTTGAAACGCCCTGTATATTCATATTTTCTTACTACGTCACCGAGTACCATACTGTATATGTATTTTATTTTATAATTTTGAGACACCTGTATATTAATTTAATTTTAAATTGGCGTGCCGACCACAGCGCCATCTCTAAAACCTCGGTGGTGGCGTTTGAGACTAAAAATTTGTGGGAGTAAAAACCAGCGATTTTGGAGTCGTGACCTCGGGTGGAGTGTGGGTCTAGAACTCTCGAATCTACTATCTACTCACTGTGACTATGGCGCTTATACTAATATAACCTCACTTTTTTCAAACATGAAATTGTCGCTTACACCACTTCGATCTCAAATAAAATCGTTTCAGAATTTCTGACAGATTCAACATTAAGTAAGTCAATACAATGAACTCCAACGATCTGATTTCTACAAGAACGTTATTTTCGATTTTTGTCGCGTACACCTTTTTGTCGTGACGGCCTCGATATGTTCATCAGTTTAATATCTGCAAGCTCCTTCATATTAAAAATACCACAACAATATGTATATAAAATGTTGTCACTACATCAATTGGATTTAATATAGGGAATTAAAGTAGCGTTTATTAAATTGCATAAATAGCAGATATGTGACAATGCAGAACCTACAATATTAACTCAGCATATTTTTGTGAGAAGTATATTGTAGGTAAACACAAAGTTGCAGGTCCATATTGTCTACTTGCAATTAAAGTAGGGAATAATTCTCTTCTGTACCCTTTTTTACTTATTTGCTCCATACATCACAACCCCTGCTGTTTTGTATGACTTTTTTGGGACAAAGGCTGCAACACGTAAGTTTTTTATATGCCAGTAATCATCCTTAACAGGAGGAAAAATGATATTGACATTTGTTATTGGTTTTACCATATTACCTTCTCTGCTACATTCGGTTCTATTGTGAAATAAATGAGGGATATTTAAACATAAATCGTTACATTCATCATTCTTATAAAACCTGCATCTGGCTATTGTTGATTGTGAATAAGATGCAATAAATGTTTGGCAAGAGAAATTTATATTCGACAAGTTTTGTACACGTATGCAACTAAAAAATTCTCTAGAGCATTCTGATTAAAATATCGAGGAATTAAAAAAGTAAATTTCGGGTGTAGTATCTTCCACAAATAAATAAAACCAAAAGTCCATTCTCAATTGGCAACTGTTGGTGACACTGACAATTTACGTTCACCATCGAAGAATTTGATGCTTTTTAAGACCTTTAGTGCGTCGCATAGTGAACGATTTGACTAATCTAGGAAGACAATAGGTATTTAAATAAAAGGATTACAACTACCATTTTTTTATTCTTACTACACTCTAGAATACATCCTTTAATTGATAATAAAGAGTTTTTCAATATCTATATCCGAACTTTGACAGGTTATCGCTCTGACATTTCAAGTGGCAGCCCTTTCATTCTTCGACGTTTGTGTTCTGCCTTAGTCACCATTTTACCATGGACCGCTACACCATTCAACAACGCGTCGAAATTGTTAGAACTTATTATAAAAATTAGGTGTGGCCACCACACGACTTTCTTATACGTTTGAGCGTTTCAAACTATACGATTTTAAGAATTTTCTTACACAAAAATTATTCAGAATCCTAAAAGTACTTCTATTCTCTTAATAAATCGCTATAGAATACATACTTTGCTAGATATTCGAAAAAAAGTACTACTCTCTAAGAGTAAAAGTGTACTTCCGATCCGAATTTTGAAATTTCATGTATACAAAAAATATTGCAAATCTAGCACTAAATACTTTTATACTCTTGATAAATATATACAGAATGCATACAACATATTTGCAAAAAATCGCTATTCGATAAGAGTAATAGTGGTACTTCCGGTCTGAATTTTGAAATATTTTTATACGTATTGAAAATTATGTTCTAAATACTTTTATACCCGTAAAGTACCTGTCTAAAAATCATGATTTGCGAAATATTCGCAAAAAACTGATTTTCGATAAGAGTGAAAGACCTACTTCCGGTAGGAATTTCGAAAAACGTTTTAAATAAAATTGTTCTCAATTTTGATTCTAAGTATATATGAATTCTCTATAAAGTTGTTTAAACTTAGTAGTTGACGACATATTGGCAAAATTCGATTTTTTCACTGAAGTAAACTGTACTTCCGGTCTACCGATTTTACTGAAAAACTAATCAGATCTTAAGAGGAAGATTATACACGTAAATACAAAATTAGGAATTGATATTTACAGCGGTTTGACCGCTATCGTGGTCACACATAGACACAGACATTTCATTCATCATCACAATACTTCCTTATACTATGTACGTATAAGAAAGTAAAAATTCGTGCTCTGTTCGCCAAAGTTTTCGCGGGCTACGAAATATTTGCTGCCGAAATGATCGTCCAACCGAGTGAATAATTCAACGAATTAACGCAAAATTCGAGCAAAGCGTGTCGGTTGCTGATCGAGCAGTCTCTCCACGACGCCGAACGCGCGATCAATCAAGAGTATTGCTGCTGTTGCTGAGAGGGTGACTGAAGACGCAAACCTCTCGATTCCTCGTCATGCATAAGGAGTTGGCCTTTCTGCCACCTCAACTTGGTTAATTTTGCGAAACGGGCATGCATCAGTATAAGATCCAAATGACACAAGAGCTGAAGCTCCAAGACCACCAATCTCGTTGTACGTTCGCTGATTAGTGGATCCAAATTTTTGTGGAAAAAAAACAACTTCAGTTATGGAAGCACACGTCTGGTTGAACGGCTTCGTGAACAAGCAAAATTGCCCCATTTGGGAGTGAGTAATCTACAGCAGTATCACGAGTCTCCATTGCATCCGAAGAAACTTACTGCTTTGTGTGGATTTTGGTCAGGCTGCGTCATTGGTCCGTACATCTTCCGAAACGAGAATAGCCAGACGGTGACTGTCAATGGCGATCGGTATCGGGCTATGATAGCTGACTTTTTGTGACCTGTGTGTTAATTGACGTGGACGTCGACGAGATGTGCTTTCTAACAAGATTACACGTGTGACACATCGGGCGTTACATTGGAGTTGTTGCAAGAAAGTCTTCAGAACGCGTTATTTCCAGATGAGGCGATGTGAATGGCCGCTATGGTGCGATTTAACGCCCTTAGACTTGTTTTTAAGGGACTACGTTAAGTCACTGGTTTATGGCAACAAACCAACAACAATTCGCCAACTGGAGAAAAACATCGTTCAAACCATGTAACGAACCTGTGGTTATTAATGAATAAAAATGTCGTACGTATTTACGTACGTAGAATACTTTAATTTTTATTGTTTTATCGCGTGTTTAAATTCCTGCATTAGTGCATGCCTATCAAGTTTATCACCGAAATGTTCTAACAACGCTACTTTAATTTCAGGCCAATTTTGTAAGTTCTCTTGGAAAACAAAATCTAAAACATCACCTTTAAGTTTTATATATCAATACATTCGACACAAATTCGTTAAGGCTTTGATCATTCGTTGTGCCGTACTGGATATAAAATCTATCACATATTCAAACAAAACTATCTGAATGTAAAGGGTTTCCTGAAAAACTTGGAATAAAGTCGGCGTTTGCTTTTGCAGCTGTTATTTTTGCTGAACCCTGTTGTTGAATTACTTGTATTTGTGGTGGATTTTCCGGCAATTGTACTTGGGTGTAAGGTGGTACTTAATGATAAAGATGATTGCGTTTTCGGTATTTAATTATCTAAATGTACTTAATATAATTTCTTAACCTAACTTCAATTGATTTCTAAATTCTCGTCTTTCTGTGATCTGTTGAAACTTCTAAAAGTTTCTCTCGTTTTTCTTTTTACGATCTATATAAGACTGAACAAATATTAATTGCACGACCTAACGATCTATGTGAATTTAACTTCGCCTTACAAAATCACACTTAATATTTAAATTGGTGACGAAAAGCAAAATGTTCAACACCTTGCGTCGTGGGGTGGCAAGATGTCCTCGTTTTTCTGACATTGGAGTAACGGATACAGCGAGTACGGCCGCCCACATTGCTCTTTCAAGTGCCATAGCCTGCCTGAACTTTCTCCGGTACTCGGTCCTCCTGCGTCTTCTTCGAAATTACCAAAATACTTTGCACTCTGGTTCTTTAGAATTTGTTAATAAATTGTTAAAACAAACCAAAAATTTTGGTACATTCTTGTTTAACAAATCCTACTGACTGCGCCAAATATATTTACTTGTTTCAATATTTGTAAAAAAATCTTTATTTAATTTAAACAAATACAAACAGTGATTACAATGCTATTGCTACCTAACTTTAAGGAAGACAATGAGTCAAATAATAATGTTTTACATGTGCGTGCATCTATTTATTAACTTTCCTATCTCTAGTTGTTTTTACTAGAGCCAAGAGTATAGCTGAATTGACATTTCCCATCGTTATATTGTTACACATATATAGACATACAATGTATTACGATTTATGATATAACTCCGGGAATCGGCAATTTTTTTTTTAGAAAATGCCAGATAGTAAAAATTTTAGACTCGGCGGGTCAAACATGGAAGTATGAATGGTTCATTTAATCAAGTCAAAAGCTGTTCTGAATTGTTTTAAATACTTTTATCTTCTTAGAAAAATAAACCTGTGAATAAGTGCGTTACTTCAAGTCCAAATTTAAAAAAAAAATACAAAAATTATTCAAAATCCAATTCTAATACTTCTATTCTCTTAATAAATCTTTATAGAATACATACTAGATATTCGAAAAAAAAAATCTGCTCCCTAAGAGTGTTACTTCCGGTCCGAATTTTGAAATTTCATTTATACAAAAAATATTCCAAATCCAGCTCTAAATACTTTTGTACTCTTGATAAATATATATATAGACTGCATAATTTACGAGATATTTGCAAAAAATGGCTATTCGATAATAGTAAAAGTGTTACTTTCGGTCCGAATTTTGAAATTTTTGAGAGAGAGAGAGAGGTTTTTTAAAAACCACTATTTCGCGGTATCAAGGACTTCAAAACGTGGACGTCTGCAAAAATCTCGAGGTCGAAAATTTTCATCATCACAATACTTCCTTTACTACGTATAAGAAAGTCAAAGGAAAATGATATAATTAAAAATGAAAAAACGACTGATATTGACTGATTGATACTTTATTTAATAATAATAATATATATTTTATATTTACAAACACTTTAAGTAAAAAGTGAGGTTCAAGAAACAAATACACAAAATTCGATATACAAATACATTTTATGCTTTTAATTTATAATTCTGCTGGTGGTATAGATTACCAATATTATCGAGAAATAGATTCAAACAGTTGGGTCTTAAATAATAAAATAATGTACTTTTCATTTATAGAAGTTAAGATTGTATGTTAATATAACTATTAACAAACAATCTTAATAAAATATGATAATATATAATAATAATAAGCCAATAATAAATCCTATGATAAATTATAAATTAAAAACATAAAATGTATTTTGAATATCGAATTTTGTATATTGTACTTATTTTATAAATTACTATAAGCAAATTGTACGAATTAGCAATAATTGGAAATACTTTATAGCCATTTTGTATTTATAACAAGGCCAGACTCTGAAATTTCAATATTGCAGGCAGTTGCTAATGCTTCCTTTGCCCTACCCTCATTATTTTTCCCCCATATAGCGGATTTTGCAAAAATATCTTTTCTTTATAAAATGTTCTTTACTGTTGATTTACAATTTCCATAATCTTTATTTGTTCCAGCTCTGTTTGCGTACCTGTAGTCTCCCTATTCTTTTTGCCTCCAAGTCATTTAATATTTTCCTGGGTTTATCCCTTTATTCAAATACTTATGAGTCACATAAAGAGGTCGACCCGTAATTCTGGATACTACTGCCGCCATGCACCTACTTTGGTGGCATCGCCTCATGAAAAAAAATATTTTTTTTCAGCCAGTGTATTTAGCAATGAGCAAGTTAAATTGCTCAACAACTGTATTATTATCTACATCCACAAGAGACTTCTAAGTGATTGGCTAGGTACCTAACAGCATTCATAATTTTTTCATATAAATCAAATGTCCTTAAATTTGACATATAATTTGGTGGATCTGGAGAGGTTTTTTCAGAACATTCTTTATGTTCTCCAAAAGTATAACTTATGTATACTATTTAAATTTCTTATTTTCTGCGCTTCATCAACGCCTTTTTTTTTCTATGCTGAACAGCCTTTGTTAGTGCTCTTTTTGCTCTCAGTACGTTTTCCGATATAATATTTTTTATAGCCCTGGGGACGTACCTAGTTCTAGCAACCTCTGTTAATTTGTTGCATTAAGTTCTTAACAAATGTGTTTGTATCTACCTAGCTAGAGGAGTAGTAAGGCAAACATTGGGAAGTAAGTTAATAAAATAAAGGCTGTTTTTTTTATAGAGGTATAGAACTTTGAAATGGAATAACACAAAGATGAATTTTTTAAATTGACATGATATTTACTTTATTCGAAAGAAAATCTTTTGGCATTATAATTTAAATATGACTTCTGGCATATGACCGCCACGGCTGGCTCGGACGTAGTCTAATCTGGAGGTCCAATTTTCGATAACTTTTTCCAACATTTGTGGCCGTATATCGGCAATAACGCGGCGAATGTTGTCCTCCAAGTGGTCAATCGTTTCGGGCTTATCGGCGTAGACTAGCGACCTCACATATCCCCACAGAAAATAGTCTAGCGGCGTCAAATCGCACGATCTTGGAGGCCAATTCACGGGCCCGAAACGTGAAACTAAACGTTTCCCTCAATAAATCAATTGTGGCATGAGCTGTGTGACATGTTGCGCCGTCTTGTTGAAACCATAGCTCCTGCACATCATGGTTGTTCAAATGATGAACGAAAAAGTCATTAATCATGGCTCTATAGCGGTCACCATTGACTAACGTTCTGATCAGCATCGTTTTTAAAGAAATCCGGACCAATGATCCCACCAGCCCATAAAGCACACTAAACAGTCAGTTTTTCTGGATGTAACGGTGTCTCAACATACACTTGAGGATTATCATCACTCCAAATACGGCAGTTTTGTTTATTGACGCATCCATTTAAGAAAAAGTGAGCTTCATCGCTAAACAAAATTCGCTTATGAAAATCGGGATCAACGGCAATCTTGTTTTGGGCCCATTCACCGAATCTACGCCTTGCTAGGTGATCGTGTGGCTTCAATTCTTGCACGAGTTGGATTTTGTAAGCACGCAAACCAAGATCTTTCCGCAAAATCTTCCATAAAGTGGATAGACAGATATCCAATTCCTGTGCACGATGGCGGATAGACTGATTCGGGTCTTCCTCTACGCTACGCTCTACAGCAGCAATGACTTCTTCTGTACGCACTGTACGACGTCTCTGTGGATGCGTATTATCACTTAGAGTAAACGTGGTGCGAAAACGTTCCACAGTTAATCGAATTAATAGCTCTGATGGGCGATTATGTTGACCGTAAAATGGACGTAGTGCGCGATACGTATTTCGAACAGAACCATGATTTTCAAAATAAATTTGCACAATTTGGAAGCGTTGTTCAGGCGTCAGTCTATTCATGTTGAAATGCCGAACCAAACTAAACATAAATCACTTGACAGCTGACAAAATGGCCGCCAGTTAAAAAAGTGTTGCCAACTTAAAGTTCTATACCTCTATAATAAACACCGTTATCTATAAATTGGTTTAAAAGATTAAAAAAAATATGTTTACTTTTTTTGTTTACAAGGTCTGCATGTAAAAATATCGTCAGCCAAAATGTCAAAAAGGCCCTGCTTTTGTATACAATTTTGATGGTAAGTACGACAACACTTTGAACATTTAAATCCATTACTAGTATTTATAATTTTCACACAAATATAGCATAGTTCTTGATTAACCATTTCGAATTTCGTAATTGTAATCATTTTCCTTCTTCTCCTCATCGTCATCATCGTCTTCTGAGAAAAGAACTGTCTTTGCAGTTTCTACCTGTTCACATAACTTTATATTAGATATGATTTTTATTTGCTTTTCATTTTGGTTATTGCTGTTTACATCTTTTAATTTTGCTTTATTGTTCTTTGTTACTTTCTTGCATTTCTTTTCGTTTTCATATTCTTCTTTGTTCTCCAAGCGTTTACGTTTTCTTTCTTCTTTTTGTTTTTCGGCAATGCTTTTTTTCTCCTTTTTTTCTCTTTGTATTTTTTTCCACTGTTCAGAGGACAAAAGGCATTCGCTCAGAATTTCTGTTACCTTTCCTGGCAGGACTTTCGGGCCATACTAAATACTCTTTGAGTAATACATTGCTAGGGTCGTTTGTTGATAATTCTTCTTCGTGTTTTTTTTCTAGGGGAGAATTGATGACCGATTCATTAGATTCATTGACTTCTGTAATTTCTGAAGCACCTAAATACATAAATAAACCAACAGGAAGAAGTAATAAAATAAATCTCACCCGTTGCAGCAGAAATTGTTGCCAATTCTTCTTCTATCGACATTTTGGAAGTGCTTGCAAATATAATCGGCATGTCTGTAATGTTGAACAATTCTTCGTTGTCTTCGTTGGTGATATTGGTACAGTCTAAATCCATATTTACAGGCAAGTGTTCATCAAAATGTTGAAACTCAACTACTACTGAGTTGTTTTCAATCCCGTTTTCAAGCGATGTTAAATCGTATTCTTTCCACAATCTATGAAAACCCAAGATTCTTGAGATTCTTGTTCTGTCGTTGGATTTGGCAGTTTTAGCTTGTTCATTAAATTAACGCCAACTATTTCATCAAATCTTGACCGAGGTAATCATAACTTTGTCTTCTTTTTTGGGGTCTTGGTCAGTATTATTTTTACTTAGACATTTTGAGTAGTCAATGGAATTTGGATCCCATGGACACAAACCAGTACAAACAAAACCGTGTTGTATAATATCAGGTTGCATGTAAGTTTCAATTACTTTTTGTAAAATGGGAGCAAATTTTTCTTGGGTTAATGTTGTCACCCACCGAATCTTGCTTAGAGTATTAGATAGTATAAATATTGTCGAAGATCCAAACTCAGGAGGAATAAGGCAAGGAAAAGTACGGAGAGCGTGGGGATGCAGAGTCCACAACCACTTTCACTTATAAACCCGGTCACCCAGTGGAGATGGTCATGGGTGAAACACTCAGATATTCGACCGTAGAAATATTGACGATTCGGCGCCACGTGCTTTATAGCAAAGTGAAAGCTTCCCGCAAAAGCACGAAAAAAAAGGGGGTGTGGTCTCTACTCCCGCACGATTCCAATAATGTAGCAATAAAAGAAAACTCGCAAACTGATTCAATACCTATCTATTGACAAGAAATACAAAATCACACAAAATCATACAAAGTCCCCTAAGTTCAAAATCCCCAACTTTATATCTAACTATAGGGTAATTCCGGGTTAGATGGTGAGCTGGGTCAGATGGTGAATCGTTGTAGTTTTACTAATTTTTAACAGAGGACGCTTGTAACCTATAAGCGTGTTGTTTGTGATCAGCTATTGTGATTGAGTCTAGGAAAATAACGGTCGGTGTCGAAATACGTGAATAATTTGGAAGGTAAGTTTTTGTAGCACCAATACTTTTCTATACGCCTGATTCAATGTCGGAATTGCCGATGTATTTCAGTAAAACAACAGCTTGTTTTGGCTTTTCTACCTTTTTTCATGTCTTGTAAAATTACTTAACCTCAAAACAATCGTCGGCAAATATCTGTTCATTCGCAGATGCGTTCACCATCTCACCCATATCAATTGGTAGAGTTGGTGAACTCAATTTTGGTAGAGATGGTGAATAGTAAATTTAAATTATTTCAGTTTTGTGAAGAATGCCGACGTTCTACAAAAGACAAACAAGATCGTCAAGGGGTCAGTGGAGTGAAGATCAACTCAACAGAGCAGCCCGTACCGTTCAGGAGGGTCAAAACATACTTCAAGCTGCAAAAACGTACTCCATTCCATGGTCAACGTTAAAACGCAGACTTGTTAAAGGCAGTTTTAAGAAAACATCAATGGGTCCATCGTCTCATCTAGGCGAAGCAGCTGAAAAGAAGCTTGTAAAGCACATTCTGAAGCTTCAACGATTTGGATTTTCACGAACACGGAATGAAGTGCGTTCTATGGCATTCAAATTGGCAGAACAGTTGGGAGTACGGCACACTTTTAACCGTGATAAAGACATGGCTGGTTTTGATTGGCTTCGTCTTTTTTTGAGCCGAAACCCTGAGCTTAGTGTACGGAAGTCTGAAGGCATTTCACTAGCTCGCGTGAGAAACTTAAACAAAGAGGCTGTTTCACAATATTTTGACTTACTTCAAGACATTTTGGTCAACAATGACTTGGTGAACAAGCCCAGCTAATATCTTCAATGTTGATGAAACCGGATTACAGCTCAATAACAACCCAGGCTACGTGATAGCTGGAAAGGGATCCCGAAATGTTTCAAGCATAACTTCTGGTGAAAAAGGCGAAACGATATCAGTCATTTCTTGCTGCAATGCTGAAGGAAACTTTCTTCCACCGGCTTGTATATTCAAGGGTAAAAATGAACAGGCTGAATATAAAGACGGCATGCCAACGGGTTCTACTGTTTATATGTCACAAAAATCACCATATGTGAATACCGATATTTTTTTACTTTGGCTGAAAAACCATTTTGTACCAAGAAAGCCAGAAGGCAATGTTTTGCTTATACTCGACGGTCACAGCTCTCATTGTAGTTCAGTAGAGACCCTGGAATATGCAGAGTCGAAAAACATCACATTACTATGTTTACCAAGTCATACCACCCATTACCTTCAACCACTTGATAAATCATTTTTCAAGGCCTTGAAAAGTTTTTACTACAATGCTTGCAATACCTACATGAAACTGAACCCAAGCAGAAGAATAAACAGGTTGTCTTTTGGTAAACTACTGTCTGAGGCGTGGGAGAAAGCCACTACGCGTGATAATGCTTCGTCCGGTTTTAGGGCGACGGGCATTTACCCCTTTAATCCTCGAGCTATTCCCGAATACGCCTATTTAGCCACACAAGATCCTTCAGCAGAAGCTAACACTCACCAAACAAGAGAGGAAAATCAAGAACGATTAACAAGAGATGTAACGCCTCAACCTACTACATCGAAGTCTTCTGCTTCAGTTGGACGAAAAAGATCAAGTGAAGATGAGGAAAAGCCGCTTCAACCCAGTACTTCAACATCTGTTGCTTCAGTTGCACGAAAAAACTCAACAGATCAGGAAGGATTAGGTGATCAGCTAATAACACCAGGAAAAATGTTGGACCAAATATCACCAGTTCCAGTTGTTGAGAAAGTCGAAAAAGTAAGGAAAAATTCCAGACAATTGGCAGCGGTTCTTAATTCCCCTGATTCAATTGCATCCTTGAAATCTAAACAAAACAAGAAGAAAATGAACAATTCTGGAGAAACAAAGAAAAATACCAAAACAAAAAAAACAAAAGCACTAAAAAAAGGAAAATTCCGTAAAAAATTACAAAGACTCGGATTCAGAATCATCTATTGAGATTGAACTAAACGACAAAGAAGAGATCGAAGAAGAAGAATATTGCTGTGTTGGTTGTGGTGAATCCTACCTACTTACCAAAAAACAAGTAGATTGGATTCAGTGTACCATTTGCAGTTTATGGTTACATGAAGATTGCACCAAATTTTGCAACATGTGCGACCTCTATGGCAAAAACAAGGACAAAAAGAAAAGGCCAACAAAGTGACTTTTCCAATTTCCAATCCACCATCTGTCCCGTTAAGGTGTCTCCATCACACCCATAGGTTGAAGGTGTGATGGTGAATTGGGAAAAAGAAGTTTTATTTTTTTTAATTTGTTTTTTACATTTTTTTGTACTTTAGAACTTACGTTTATGTTCCTTATATATTTTAGGAAAGAGAGCCTAATGTTAAATACACATTAGTGATAAAATACAGCCTTTTAAAATTTTGTTCACCATCTAACCCGGAATTACCATATACAAAAGAAAACCCAAAATCACAATAAGGCTGAGGGCTCACAAGGCGTTCAACGCCAGTACGTCGTATCTCGATCGAAATATTTCGTAGCACAAAAATATACAATATAATGCAAATGATCAAATAACCTTAACAAGAAATCTACTTGACAATAATACTAGACACCTGGCCAATATATGATATCGCAATGCTATTAATTAGCTATAACTTAAAACAAGCTTGAAGTGATTGCCCCAAAAAAGAAAAAAAAATTATGAATATGAGATATCAGTGTTACTAATAAATATAATTTAACGCTGTTTGGGAGTTATTGAACTCCACAAAAAGAAAGTAATTATATGAGATCTCACTCTTCCTCATAAATAGCATTTAAACCATTAAACATACCCTAGCCTAAAATCATCTAAAATTAACAAAACAAAAAAAAACTTAGTATTACCAAAGATTAGACTAAAGTAATTTTTACATATAGAAAAATATAAACGTTAAAAGTGAAATACAAAATCATCGCTACGGCATTTTCGAACGAATAACGATATCAATGTACTAATTAAACTCAAATACCAAAATGTAGCAAACATTAAAAAAAAGCTGGCTGAAAAACTTCCGCTTCCAGGGCGGCGTGGAGTCGAAGTTCGCAGCCTCCACTAACGGATCCTCCGGTATAATATCCACAGATAACGAAGACGGTTCGTCAAACCAACAAAAGAAATCTTCTCTCCAAAATCGCAACCACAATTGTCAATTCCAACTTGAGAGACAACATTAAATCCAATAGCCTCACTCAGAAGCTACGTAGTTCGCCATTGCGAAAATACACAGGAAAAATGGCGCGTAAAGAAGCACATTAAGACGAAGAAAAGAAAAAAATATATAATTATATTTTTAAAATCCTGAAAAGAAAACGCACAAATTAGACCTCGACGCGGCACATGGACGAAGGAACAGTTCGAAATTTAGGAAATGTAATTACAAGACTAATTACCTGCTAAATCGGCAGCACAACCTTGGCGATACAGCAACCACGTGTGTGGGAACAAAGTCAGCAATTCCCCAAATAAACGGGTCCGGATTTACCGTTAAAAACTCCAGAAAGCCTCGATAATAAACGGAATAACTTCTCCTCACTATATTCAACAGGCTATAACACTTTTCCACTCACACAACGGCAGCAAAAATGCAGAAATAGGTCGGACCGTCTGACTTCGAACAATCATCAAGATCAAATGAATCATGTCCGGCAGATGAATGCTCTGATAGACGTCAGGTCGGGGAAAAATGTCGACCAAAACAGAAAAACGAAAAGAGGTGCCGAAACAAAATGACATTAACTAAAAGACTGTGCAATAATTTAAATTAGAATTTTCTAGAGTAAAGTAACAGGAAAAACGCCATAATAAAGAAGTAATAGAATAAATAGCTACCCGTCCTTAACTCAACCACCCAAGGTACTTCAAAGCAAGATGAAAAGCCTGACCGGACGGCGCTAAGAATCTCTATATCGTGAATAAAGATGAATTATTTGCTTTTTGTTTAAAATAGCACTACTGCTATACAGAAAGCGAAGGAACGGAATCTAAAAACGTAGAAATAATCTTCCAAAGACTATCAGGCTAAACTCTTAATTAAAAAGGCGAAAGAAAAGAAAAATAAAACAAAGACGAACTTTTATTAAATAATAATCTAGCCAGTTCAAAATTAACCGTAACAATGTCTCCGAAATATGGTGTCTTTTCCATTCTAATACGCCTTTTTCCCAATACGTTTTGAGCGGTTTAAATGCGGATAGATCGGCCGGTTGTAGAATTCGTGTAGAGTTCAATTGGGAGCAGAGGTCACGCAGCTGATACGAATTGTGTGTGCTGTGGCCATACACAAATAAAACAACAGGAAATTGTGTGCCCATTTTAACTAGAAATGGATGAAAAATATTTGCTATATACTCTCAAAAAACAGTTCTGATTTCATCCACCCATTGGAACTCGTGCCAATTCCCCACGTATCTGGCACTGAACTGGCAATTGCAGAAGGTACACGTTTGAAAGGATAAATGACAAACGGAGGAGTTATGTCTCCTTTAGCAGACAAACAGGTGCTAAGACAGTTTTGTTCTTTGGACATAACATGAAGCATGTCTCGTCTGCGTTAAAAACTCTGTCGGGATATTTAATAATATCAAAGTAATTTTCTTGTTTTAAGTTTGTTTCAATATTCAGAAACCATTTATGAATGTCTGCTTCACTAACCCCCGCACTGGCAGCAGTAATGGCTTCAGACACTCTTTCAGGCAGTGTAGGATGTCGCTTCAAAAATGCTTTGTACCACCCATCAGCCGGCATATTGTTTTTAATGGATTGTCTCGTGGTTTCTCGTCTAGAAAACACTTGACACTGATTTGCAGGTCCTCTTTTCTTCGCGGAAACCCATTTTTAGCACTATGGAAAACCCAATCAACCAAAATTTGTTCCTCGTCGTTTGAAAGAATTGGACTTGGTCCAATTGTCGATTTACAGAATTTTTGACTCAAGCGAAATTGCAATGTTGAACGTGGAATTCCATATTTCCGCGAGGCAGCTTTCTTGCTTAGGCCATTATTTAATATATCTTCCAGGGCTCTTCTTCTCAAAAAAATTGTCAAGCCAATGTGAGTAAAAGCAAAATGAACGGAGCGTAAAGGTGGCACAGGGAGAGACTTTTGCTATTTTTGTGAATCTCTGGTTTTAAACTTTGCTAGACACATTACAAGAAACCATATGAGTGAATAACAAGTTAAAAAAACACTCTTTGCCTTCTAAGAGTAAAGATAGGCGTGATTTACTTTCACAATTAAGAAAGAAAGGCAATTTTTTAAACAATGGTACTGTCCGTAAACCAATTCGGCAGCCTACTACTAATGCAAATCTTTTACCTTGCACAAATTGTATGGGTTTTTATTCTACGAAATTACTTTGGCGACACAGAAAAAAATGTATCGGATTAAGTGATAAAGCGCGCCAGTCAAAAGGCCAGAGTCTGCTTCTCAAGGATCTTAGAATTGATCCTCAATTGGTTGAACGGGTGTTCCCAAGAATGAGGGCAGACGAGATATCAATGCTTGCAAAAAAGGACATTCTTATTTGTGCTTTTGGTGCTAGATACCTCAAACTTCACAGGGCGAACCATTTTGAAATTGTCACTTCCCGTAAGATGAGGGAACTATCGAGATTGCTAATAGAAGTTAGCAAGTTAAACCCTTCTATCAAGAATCTTTTTGATGCGTTAAAGCCCATGTACTTTGATTTACTGGTATCTGCTACAAAGACGGTAGCCAAATACGATACAGAAAAAGATTTTTATAGATCTGGATCGTTTGCTCTAAATATAGCTACGTCTTTAAAACAGTGTTGTGAAATTGCCATAACGTATGCCCTAAAAAGAAAATCTGTGTATGCTACAATACCATCAGCAGACGCAGAATCTGATTTAAAGAACATGATCCGAATGATTGAAGCTCATTGGCGGTTTGAGATATCCAATCATGCTGCTAATGATATAAACATCAAAAAGTGGAACAAGGTTACAATAGTTCCATTAGCCAGTGACTTAAAAATATTGAAAGAACATCTGACTGCAAAAGCAAATATGGCAGCGAGTAAATTGTCAACAAATAGCAAAGATCGGCACTCGTATATAATATTGTTAGAAACAGTTTTCTGTAGAGTAATATTACTCAACAGACGAAGACCAGGAGGGCTGCAAAGAATATATCTGCATCCCTACGAAGAATCCGGAAACTCTCAAAACTATGAAGAATTTTCAGAGGTAATAAGTCCAACAGAAAAATCCTTATGAAATCATTCAAGAGGGTAGTGATTCGAGGCAAAAGAGGTAAAGGAGTACCGGTTCTATTTAGTCGGGATGTTCAGGAACATCCCGACTAAATAGAACCCGACATCTGTTAAGTCACAGACACAATTTTGTCGATAAGACTAATATGTACTTGTTTGGGAACCCCAACACTAACGAATCAATATGCGGATATAAAGTTATACAGAAACATGCAGCCGCTTGTGGTGCCAAGAATCCGACTGCAATAACATCTACAAAACTTCGTAAACACTTAGCGACCTTGACACAGTTATTTAACATGACCGAAAATGATATTGAGCAGTTAGCCAATTTCATGGGCCATATTGTAGGAATACATAGGAGTTCATATAGACTTCCAGATGATGTATTTCAAATGGCCAAAGTATCTAAAATCTTATTGTTAATGGAGAAGGGTGATGCTGGTAAATATAAAGGTTAATGTATAGACGATATCGACATAAATATGAACGAAGATCTCAATAATGAAACTACTAATAATGACGAAAATAATGATGTGGAAATTCCTTTTGAAAATGACGACTTACCAAAAAAATCTCCAATACCCGAGAAACCGCAACAATTTAAAAGAATCTTGGTCCCATGAACGGATAAACAGAAAGAGGTTGTATGTAATTTTTTCAAAAAGCATAAAAAAAAATTCCACCAAAAAAACAAGAATGTCTTGAGTGCAAAGATACCTTTTCAGGAATTCTTGAAAATAAGGATTGGTTAAAAATAAAAGTATTTGTGCAAAATACGTACACAAAAAAAATAAGTTTAAGTAGAAAATAGTGAAGTATTACCACTCGTTCTTTAAAAAACTTTTGTTGCAATAAAATATATAAAGAAAACCAAATATGCTGTTGTTTAAATTATTATTATTATTACCTGCACAGTTATAAGTAGCGATCGGCAGTCAGGGGTATACTGGACTCTACATAAATGAATAATGTAATTCGAAATTGGACACGGCAATAATAATATAATTACTATTACTATGCCCAATTTTAACACTTAAGTCCAGTCCTGCAATGTAGCCTTAACTGCCGATTCATATCATCACTATTAGGTACTGTGACCAATTTTGAACATTTAAGCCCAGTCCTGCAATGTACCCCTGATTGCCGATCCCTGGTTATAAGAACCAAAATGGTTTGTTGTTAAAATACCTAACTAAATGAAATTCAAATTTAAAAATAAATTTCAGAAATCGGTCAATTTTCTTTTTCTAATTTTACATTTTTTGATACTGCATTTGATTCATGTGATCCCACCAAAAACAAACATGTAAAAAAGCAGGTTAACTTTTCTCAGACATGTAATAAGCACAGACAATTTTGGGTAAGTTGATAAATCTCTAGATCGAATTTGGCAAGTTTTCAGTTTTCAATAAAGTTCATCTTTAATGAAAGCGTTGCCCTCAGCCCGATACTAATTACATTTTTAGTTATTTTCGATTTTTCTCATAACCAGCACTTTAGACACTTTCTATGTACAGCATTTCAAATATGTAACGTAATGGGAAGTACACTAGATTTATTATGATCTACGAGTCAATAAGTCAGTAAGTGCTGAAAATCGTGATCCTTGGTTCTTCGTATTTTGGAAGCTATGCACATACATAGATAACTGAAATTTGGATTACTACCTTATATTGGTAACCTTAAGTTATAAGAAAAAAATCAGTCATGTAACTCAAATACCCACGGCGATAAGGGAGGTCGAAAATGGATCGAATGGGAGTTCGTGTAAATATTTTATTGTGCGTATCTGCTGTTGCGAGAGCTTGGTGCGCTTAAATAGCATCACTGCCATATTTTTAATAATCACAATAAAGTTTTATTTTATATTTGGTGCCTCATTTAATTACCTGTTTGATAGAACACATTTTTTGACAGTTTACATAAAAAAAAAATATTCAAAATATTCAGAAAAATAACAAGTAATTTATGTTTATTATACTTACTTTACTGCCTAATAAAAATAGTAAAAGAGACAATTCAGTGTAGGTATTACTTAATCTACACGGGTTATAATAAGAAATAAGAGCTATTGTCATATTCTTATTTCGTACAGTAAGAATAATAATTGTAACTTTTATTTAAACTTAGTATTCTTTATATCTTTATGTAAGCTGTTAAAGCAAAAATTAAATATGGAATTAAAATATCGTACACAATTTAGAATGTATCAATAAGAAAAATCCAATAATACCTATATAATAACAGTGAAATTACGTATTTATATTCATATACAACATGAAAAAACCTACACTTGAAAATAAAAATGTACCTGGCTTCTAGAATTTTCCAAAAGTAAAGCATTTAACTAATTATCGAACTAACTTCTTACTTTCTACTCTGGCAACTGTTATCTTGTGTTATGATTTGAGAGAGAGAAAATGCAACAGTATCATTTAGTTATTCTTTAAAATAGAAAACACATCTTCAATCTTAAGTTTTGTAATAATAAAAGAAGATGCGACAATATTTAATTAACTCGCGAGCGGATTTAATTAAAAAGGTTAGCTGAAGTCAAATCACTTTCTCTTATATTTAAAAATCCTCTTCTTTATTAAATTGTCAATTTTATTATACGTACGCTAGTTTAATATAGCGGGTAATGCCTGGCAACATTGCGGGACGCTCTATCATCTATTACATGGATCTTAATATACAAAAGGACGATCGAGAGGATGGTTTCCGTATATTTTTTTTCGGACGCTCTAAGAACTGTAGAATGAAAGGACGCTATATAGATAGTAGTGTGGATGGATCACGTTACTACAATGCTGATACAAATATACGCCGAGATGTTTAAAGTATATCCACATAATGCACTATTAGTGTCCTCTCTATGGTATTAGTTAGTAGCGGACGCTCTAAAGATAGTGAGATGTATATATATATATATATATATATATATATATATATATATATATATAAATGTATTGAAAAAATGAAAATCTTCTTGGTAGTAGTGGCATAAAATGAATTAAAAGTAATAACAATATGACAACTGGTTGTCAATTAGAAAACAATGACAAATATAAAATGTAAATCAAAATGTATAAATGAAAATGTAATCAATAAGCATAGGACAGTCGAGATTATTTCTATAATCACATTAAAAGGCTTGGGGTCTACCACAAACTGTTCAGTCAATCCAAATATACAAATAACAACGACGCAACTATGTAAAGAAAAATTAAGAGTAGAACTGTTGATAATATAACAATATAGAATGTAAAATAGTCAAGTATAAATGTAAATGAAAGCAAATAAGCATAGGACAATCGATAATTACTCATGTAATCCTATACTATTTTACATTCTATATTGTTATATTATCAACAGTTCTACTCTTAATTTTTTCTTTACATAGTTGCGTCGTTGTTATTTGTATATTTGGATTGACTGAACAGTTTGTGGTAGACCCCAAGCCTTTTAATGTGATTATAGAAATAATCTCGACTGTCCTATGCTTATTGATTACATTTTCATTTATACATTTTGATTTACATTTTATATTTGTCATTGTTTTCTAATTGACAACCAGTTGTCATATTGTTATTACTTTTAATTCATTTTATGCCACTACGACCAAGAAGATTTTCATTTTTTCAATACATTTGTATAATTGGCAAAGAATTGTAATATATTTATATATATATATATATATATATATATATATATTGAACTGGTCTTGTATCTTAGCCATGACCAGTCAAATATGTAAGATATGAATATTTAGATTTTCGTTCATGTTTGAAAAGATTCACTTTTGGGCGAACCCTTGTACATTGTAGTTAAAATGATTATTATTGAATTGTTCATATGATTAAGGTCAAATGCGCATACAATGTGCGCAGACTCGCATCACACATAACAAAGATATAAAACATTTGTATCCTTCTCCATTGGTTTACTTATAAAAATGTTTACTTTGGGTCGACAAATATGGCCATTGCAAAAGTATGATTTATAATAAAAATCGACTAAAATTGTTAAATTTGCAAATTAATAGGGATACTTCAGTATCAATACTTGATGTATCATAGGTTTTTGTAAGCAAATGGAAATGTAAAGACCGTGAAAAGATCAATAGCATCTTTTGATTTTTATATACGTCAAACGTAAATGTCATTTATTATGTCAAAGATAACTTTAATTCAGTAAAGAAACAAACTTTTGGGTACACACATATTGAACCAAAAGCCCTTTACATATTCAAGTCCTGTACAAACAGGGCATGAGCATTATTAAGATTTCACCACATGTTTGAATATAGGTTGTCAAAAGTCACCCTTAAATAATTTTATTTTTTTATATAAATGAATTTTTGTCTGGTAAAAAGAAACGGAAATGAAAAAAAAGAAACGATGTAATTAAATGTTAAGAGAACCATTGTAAACGCCGTTGCATTAGAGATACACATATTGAGTATGTTGTTAGGCAAATCAAAAATTATAAAAAATGATATTTCTATGATCAGAACTGTACTAAGAAAATCAAACGCGCTACTATTAAACTTTTGTAATGCGCGTTTAATTGTCAAAACTAGAATTCTAAGATTGTATATAGTAGAAATAAATTTCAAAAGAATTTATGAAGGCAATAAAATCGCGAAACAATAGGGTTTGCCTTTTGAAATGAACGGATGATTGTCGGCTTGATTGAATTTTGTTGGTTGTCTTGACAACCACCATACAAACATAGGAAAGTATAAAAGGACAGTACCTTGATTTAAAAGGGATTCGTCTACAAAAACCAACCAAGTAAGGTTGTGTTTAAGAATTCTTCTACAACAACCAAGCAGTAAGGTTGTGAAAAGAACAGTGCCTACAAGATTTACACACAACCAGTAAGGTTGTTCTAAATATTCGCGAGCATCCCACTTCTGTGAAACAAAGTGCGAGCTAGTGCAACTACATACATTGAAGTCAATCCTGTGTTTTCGATATTGGAAAAACCAAGGATGCAAATAACGTACTGGAAAGAAAGAAATAATCAACAAGGATATTAACTTCAACTACCAGGGAGTTAACCAAACAACATTTCAAATATATTTGACAAAAACTACAAACCTGTGTCCAGTCATCTACAACGAGTCAACACATCTGAACAAGGTGCCGCCAAGAAGATACACCAGGGGTGCATATCAAGAGAATCAACTCGGAGGGTCAAGACGTTCCATCAACTACGAGCATCTGTGGAGCCCCCTTCAAGAACGACAGCAGCACCTGCATTCTTTCCAGCCAGCCAACTTAAAGTTAAACAAACAAAACTGTATGTAAAGTGATATTGATATAAGGTCACGTTCATTAGAAGGAAACAAGATAAACTTGTAAATGACTAACAGTCAAGTCAGACTTAAGTGTAATCCGAGTTTTTTTACCAAGACTAAACGTTCATTTCTCACGTAGCCGGTTTTAAATAGTACATAATAGCCGGATATATTTAAATATTTAACCTATGATTCAAATACCATTCATGCATTTTAAATTAGACAACGATCTAAGTTTAAAACTTACGTGTTACATTAGTTTATTTTAAGAAACGAAGAGTCATTAACTTCCATATAGAAATCCACGTTGAATCAAATTGTTTACCATTAGTAAAGTAGACCGATTAAATATTGTTATGTGTATGCCTAATATGACTTGCGCAGAGTAATTTGTTCATGATATTCCAAGTAAAGATTATGCCTAGAGCCATTCTTGATAAGGATGTTTTAAACTGTAAATATAAAGCTACACTCAATTCAATAATAATAAAAAAAACCATAACCTAATAAACACCTGTGTTTTCATTTGACCCAGTTATACTATCCATCAACCTTGACCGAACAGCTGTTTTAAAAAGCATGCTCGATCGTACATTTGTTTGTTAGGTTATCTACAAGACCATCAGGAATCGGCCCCTTTCTACGTGTTTGTAAGCTGTAATACAGAAGTAAGTCGTGTACTCTTCCTCAGGTTCAACAACCGAATCCCTTTTACGACCCATTAATGAGATTTAATTATATTAGAGCTCAAATTCAGAACGTCAAAACCAACAACAAACTGATTTCTTTCAGGTTCACATAACCTAGCTATCATAGAGCGCGTACATTTTTTTGAATTTCTCTGCATCACGTGGGTGTGACCCAGGTGCACCAACTGTGGGACTGAATTTGCACTGTTACAAATTCAGTCGCTTAATAAATAATTCAAAGATTAGTTCTAATCTACAGGGAGCAGTCAAATAAATTAAAACACCATTTTAATTTTATTAACAATAAACTAGCACATAGATAAATAACAGAGTCCATGCTATTTTAAATAAAATACGTTACCCACCTTATAGTTAGGCAGCCAACATAGCTAGCCCGAGGCAATTAAATATTTGAAATAAAAATTCAATGTATAAAATAATTACAAGACATTCTAAAAGGTACTTACCGTATCATATGCAAGTGTGTTCTAAGGGTAATACGCATGTTATACCCCATATCAATATATGTATATATATATATATATAAATATATATTTTTGACGTTAGATTCTTCCTCAATATCGAGGATACTCTAACTGAAGCCTCAATTGGTAGGCTGTCCCCTGTGTATGTCTCTGATTGATGTTTTTCAGCTCCAAGGTTGAGTCATTAGTAGCCGCTTTTTCGATTGCTCTTTTGTGTTTTAGATAAAAGAAAAAACAATTAGTGGGGGATCCATGGTTGCTTGTAGCGCACATTGTAAAAATACTGTAAGCTCTGACGCACTTCCGGTTTCACCGGAAATGCACGGAACTTAATTTTTTTAAATAGCTCACCCTATATATTTTTTGATTTTCTTGTACTGCTTTAAATTATCTGTTCAACTGTTTTTTCTTTTTCAAAATTGAGCCAATAGTATTTGAGTTATTAATTTTTTTTGAAAATATTTGACCAAAACACGTGTTCAGAAAAAAATCATTTTCACATTTTTTTTAAAAGTAAAAACATTAACTTTGGTGGTGCTTGTAGCCATGAGAATTTTGCATCATTTGGTAAAGTTGCACTCGACAATACCTCAAAAAACTTTGTTTTTTCAAAGCCTACTTCCTGAAATTTTCACATACCAAAAACTTATTTTTTTTAAATGGAACACCCAGTATTTTATTGAGGTATTTTGTTGCTTTTTTTATTCTCTTTCATTTTTGTTAACAATGTCCTATACCTATCTTTTGTAATTTTTGAGATAATCACTATAGGAGCAATTAGCGGTCAATTAAAGAACTACGGGCGCTGTTTTATGCACCCAAATATTCGTCCAGTAAAGGCTGGAATGCGGCTGACTGCCTGAGTCAACTGTTAAAGGAACTCGGTATACATTTATGTCAAACTTATGAAAGCATCGCTCTTAGTTATCATTCAAATGAATTATTCTTATGAAGAGTTAATAGATATGATTGACGTTTTGGGTGAATCTGAAAGAAACTCTTTGCTAGCATCCAGACTCTATGCACAGCGATCCCTGGTAGAAGTCAACCGAAGGCAGAAACCCTTCGAAAGTATAAAGGGACGGTTTGAGTTAACAGAAAGTATTAAATATGAAAGAAAGAGCGGAAAAAGCAATAACTGGTGAGGATAAGACGTTTATGGTACGTGCGAGTGTAGTCGACACGCCCATACTAGTACTACGTAAATTAGTCGTCAGTTAGATGTAAGTCACATTTGAGAATCCAGAATAATTAGGAAATATGAAATTCACCCGTAGCACCCGTTGGTCATTGAAACTGTGGGGAGGAACAGTAGGTAGTTACATAACTGGACCTTATTTCTTTGATGAAAATGTTAATGGAGGAGAGTATCTTCGCTATCTACGGACGGATTTTCAAAACTTTTTGGAGACATCCTCAAATATGTCAGTAAACATAACCTTTATTTTATTTCGATGTTAACCAACAGTGTCAAAAATGAAATACTGTCGGAATTAAAAAATTGAAATGCGATGCTCTTCATTCTGTAAAATTATTACTTTTGGGATAGTTCGGTTTAACATTTACTTTGTTTGATAGTTCACTAAGGAAGTCAGGCGCCATTCCTGCCTTCCATTGGTTGAACGAATATTTTGGTGCATACAACAGCGCTCGTAGTTCTTTAATTGGCCGCTAATTGCTCCTATAGTGATTTTCTCATAAATTACAAAAGATAGGTATAGGACATTGTTAACAAAAATGAAGGAGAATAAAAAAAATGAGGTGTGGCCACCACACGACTTTCTTATACGTATGAGCGTTTCAAACTATACAATTTTAAGAATTTTTTATACAAAACTTATTCAAAATCATATTCTAAGTACTTTCATCCTCTTAATAAATCGCTATAGAATGCATACTTTGCAAGATATTCGAAAAAAGTGCTACTCGCTAAGAATAAAAGTGCTACTTCCGGTCCGAATTTTGAAATTTCATGTATACAAAAAATATTGCAAATCCAACTCTAAATACTTTTGTACTCTTAATAAATATATATAGAAAGCATAATTTACGACATATTTGCAAAAAATCGTTATTCGGTAAGAGTAAAAGTGATACTTCCGGTCCGAATTTTGAAATTTTTTTTATACAAAAGATATTGGAAATTAAGTTCTAAATACTTTTATATTCGTAGCGTACCTGTCTAAAAAGCATGACTTGCAAAATATTGGCAAAAAAACTGATTTTCGATAAGAGTAAAAGACCTACTTCCGGTAGTAATTTCGAAAAACTTTTCAAATAAAATGGTTCTCAATTTTAATTTTAAATATATATGAATTCTTTATAAATTTGTTTAAACTTAGTAGTTGACGAAATATTTGCAAAATTCGATTTTTTCACTGAAGTAAAGTACTACTTCCGGTCTACCGACTTTACTGAAAAACTAATCAGATCTCAAGAGGCAGATTATAAACGTAAATACAAAATTTGGAATTGATATCTACAGCGGTTTGACCGCTATCGTGGTCACACATACACAGACAGACAGACACACACACACAGAGACAGACATTTTTTAAAAACCACTTTTTTGGTATCAGGTGACTTCAAAACGTAGACATCTGCAAAAATCTCGAGGTCGAAAATTTTCGTCATCACAACGAACAACAAACAACAAAATGCCTCAATAAAATACTGGGTGTTCCATTTAAAAAAAATAAGTTTTTGGCATGTGAAAATTTCAGGAAGTAGGCTTTGAAAAAACAAAGTATTTTGAGGTATTGTCGAGTGCAACTTTACCAAATGATGCAGAATTTTCTTGGCTCCAAGCACCACCAAAGTGAATGTTTTTACTTTTAAAAACAATGTGAAAATGATTTTTTTCTGAACACGTGTTTTGGTCAAATATTTTCAAAAAAAAATTAATAACTCAAAAACTATTGGCTCAATTTTGAAAAAGGTAAAACAGTTGAACAGACAATTTAAAGCAGTACAAGAAAATCCATAAATATATAGGGTGGTCATTTAAAAAAAATAAATTCCGTGCATTTCCGGTGAAACTGGAAGTGTGTCAGATCTTAAAGTATTTTTACAATATGCTCCACTAGCAACCATCGATCTTCCACTAATTGTTTTTTCTTTTATTTAAAACACAAAGGAGCAATCGAGGAAACGGCTACTAATGACTCACCCTGTATATATATATTGCTACAGGGGGTTATAAACGTATATGTGAATACAACCTAGCAATTCTAAGTCAGACAGATATTGAATTATTTCTCAAATTAAATCTTTATAAAATATATGATACCTTCAACTAGCTCAGTTAATTAATATTTGATACTTCTGATATTTATTTATAATGATAGAACATGAGACTCATTAATTAACATTCTAATTAAATTCAAAATCACTATAAATTGCTTACACTTCTTATTTTTGAAATTTTTTTTAAAATTAATCCTTATTCTTATTCCGAACCTGTCTCCTTCTTTACACACGTTTAATAATTCATATGTTTGAGCCCACAGATATGGCCGCGATAAAAGTGCGAATTATGACGAAACCCAACCATAATTGTTAATTATGCAAATCAAGAATGATACTCCAAAGTTATTTGTTCGGATATCACAAGCTTTAGTAACCACATAGAAATTTAAAAATCGTGAAATAGTCAATAGCATCATTTATTGTAAAGATGGACGTCAACAAGGACCGTCCATTAATATGCCAAAGATATTTTTAATTTAGTAAAGAAACTAATTTTTGCATACAAACATAAGTAAACCAAAGCTGACCCGAAAGGTCAGAATGTATGGATTAGGTAATTAAAAAACTTAATTCGTGGCTGATAACGTTTCGGAATCAACTTTTATTCCATCTTCAGACCCTATAAGGAAATTTAACATATATTATAAAAATTAGGGACAGACTTAAAAGAATCAAGGTAAGAAAACCGATACAAAAGAAAAACCTTCTACTCACTATTGCCACGATGGACATTAGAGTTTTATCTTGATCCATACAACCATGTATCCCAAAACTTGTGTTAGTAGTCAAATGAATTAACATTTTTGGCATTACTAAACCGTTATAATTATCACTTCTTAAAATTATTATAGAAAATAAATTATATATATATTATAATTAAAACCGAGGTAATTAACAAACAAAACTTGTTTTTTTTTATATAAAAAAACCAAGAGACGATAACAACAATTTAAAACGGCACGATTAATTTAACACAGGTGAGTGCTTAGAGGTCACTTTGCAATGTCAAGAGCAGGTCAGAGGTCACAATATTGTCGCGGACTGTTTAAAAACTGAATAAAACTGTTAATATTTTTATTCTGAATTTTAATGTGTAATACTGAGGTATCAGTTTGTATAGCTTAATAAGCTGTATGAAAAGGGGTGTAAAACCAAAAACCACCGCAACAAGGCAAGCATAAAGGATATCAAAACAAAAAACAAGGAATGGGACGCAGCAGTAATTGGAAAAATTAAGAAGAAAAAAAAGCAGCGGGGTTGGGGGGGGTCTGTCTTAAATTAAGATTAAAATAGTGGGTTTAAATATTGTAATATATCAATTAATTCAACCGGTGCCAAGAACGCCATCTGTTATACAACACACCAACGGCCTGAAAGACCAATTTAAAGAACCCGACAGTAAGGCTATGTCACTCAAAGATAGAGGTAACTGCCAACCAAGTTTATGTAAGACTTTAGGACGTATGAAACTTAATATATTTTTATAGATAACACTGAAATTGGCAGAGTCTGCCTTAGAGTAGGCTGAATGACATTAATGCATAGGGTTTCCAGAAACAATCTCCTGTACAGGTTGGACTCATTGTATAGTATTTGAGTCTGAATAAAGTCAACAGTATGTTTAGTGTTATTTATGTGATAAGCAAGTTTGCACGATCTAGGTTTATGAACCGAATCACTGCGGTGCTGTATGTTACGCTCATTGACTCTCTGTTTCGTTTGTCCTATATAACATTCCCTACAATCATTGCACTTCAAACAGTAAACTACATTACATCTGTATTTTGTGTCTAGTTTATCTTTTACGGATGTGAAAAGTTTTGAAACTGAGTTAGCAGTTGTAAATGCTATAGCTACTTTATCATCGAATAGTTGTTTTATATAGTTAGTAAGACCTGGTATATTGTTACCGTTGCCTTTTACCTCCTTACATTCATGTAGCGGCGCTGTTCGACGTGTTCTCCAGGTCGGGTACGATTGAATTGGAATGAGCCGTGGACCGGTTGTCAATGGTTATTTTGTTTAGAGTGATGTCAGATAAGACAGTTGTCATATGACATTGTGTCAGGTCAAACATATTTTAAAAACAGAATTTGATATTTTATTTTTAATGTTGGTAGATGTTAGTAATAAAACCGTTTGTTAACATTTTGGCGTCCAACTAAGTGGCAGTGAACATTTAAAGTGAGTGTTCGCGAATTCACCCCGCACCTGAACATTTTAAGTGAGTGTTGGCGAATTTACCCCGCACCATGCCATCGAAACGAAACAAGAAGGATCGCCAGAGCAGCGACGTTGTGGAAGATCCGGAGTCGAGGACCCCACTGCAGCAGCCTTCTCCGCGAGCAGTCACCCCTGGAGTTAATCCAGCGCTACAAGTCCTTATTAACGAAATAAAATTAATAAATAAACGAATGCAGGCCCTGGAGAAGATCCACGCTGTCACTCCAGAAACCGCCCCCAAGGCTATTACACTGGGTAACAGCCAAAAAATCGTCCGGGGTTTCTCGGCTGAATTAGACTAATTTTGATGCCCTGAGTCCGAAAATGACCTTGGTTTTGCTCAATCAGGTCAACTTTTTGAGATACAGCCATAAACCTGCCTGACCAGCTATACATACATATGCTAATATCACGGGTTTTGAGTTCAGTCATTTCTCTAAATTCGCTGCATAAAAATTAGCAGGAAAATAAATCACAATTATTATTAATATTATTATTATTTTATAATATTATAATATAATATAATAATATTATTATTACTTTCAGATGGCTTCGGCGCGACGTTCATGCAGGAATAATCCTGACGTTTTCTGCTACATCTGCGGAGAATACACGCTGTCAGCGGAGAGGAAGAACATCACAAGATTTGTGAAGCACGCATACCAGGCTTACTTTAAAATCAAGCTAGGTGACCAAGATAAGTCGTGGGCACCGCACACGGTGTGCAAGACGTGCGTGGAATACCTCAAGCGGTGTACTAAGGGCGCCAAAACTTCACTGAAGTTTGGGATTCCGATGGTTTGGAGGGAGCCGTTTGACCATGCATCGGATTGTTACTTCTGCGCCATCAATACTACTGGCATCAACCGGAAAAATCGGCACAGCCTCCAGTACCCCGACCTTCCATCTGCCCGCCGTCCAGTTGCTCACTGCGAAGAAATACCTGTACCAGCGTTCACACAGCTTCCTCACATCGACGACGAGGCCACCACTTCAGACGACGTAGGAGATACAGAACAAGTGTATGAAACACAAGATGGTCCGCAGCCCTTTTCACAATGTGAGCTTAATGATCTGGTTCGGGATGAAGACTTCCTCCGAGCTGTTGGCCTCCAGACTCAAAGAGAAAAATTTACTTGGCGAGGACGCGCGTATCACTTTCTTCCGTAGAAGGCATGAGGAGTACATGGGCTACTTCTGCCAGGAGGAAGACCTCGTGTACTGCCGAGATGTCGCCGGTCTTCTTCATAAACTCGGCGCTCCTACATACGATCCGACAGATTGGCGACTCTTCATTGACAGCTGCAAGCGCTCATTGAAGTGTGTGCTCCTCCACAACGGGAACCAGTTCGCCTCAATCCTTCTTGCGCACTCCACAACTCTCAAAGAGACATATGAAGCAGTGAAGTATGTGCTTGACAAAATCCAATATAAGCAGCACCAATGGATGATCTGCGTCGACTTCAAGATGGTGAACTTTCTACTAGGTCAGCAGTCCGGGTTCACGAAGTACCCATGCTTTATATGTATGTGGGACAGTCGAGACAGAGTCCAGCACTATGTAAAGAAAAAGTGGCCGGCGCGAGAGCAGTTAGTACCTGGGGCGAGAAACATCATAAACGAACCTCTTGTTGACCGGGAGAAGATATTGATCCCACCGCTACACATGAAGCTTGGGTTAATGAAACAGTTCACGCGCGCTCTGGACAAGGATGGGAGGTGCTTCAACTACAGGTGCAGAGCATTTTCTCGACTGACCATTGAGAAGCTCAAGGCCGGCATTTTTGACGGCCCACAGATACGGCAGCTCATAAAGGACACTGAGTTCCAAAACTCCATGAACACGCTTGAGTGCGCCGCTTGGAAATCGTTTGTGCAGGTGGTGAACAACTTCCTGGGGAACACGAAGGCAGCAAACCACGCCACACTCATCAGCAGCATGATAGAGGCCTTCCAAAAACTCGGGTGTTTGATGAGTCTAAAGATGCACTTCCTGTTCTCACACATGGACAAGTTTCCTGAAAACCTTGGGGCGATGAGCGACGAGCAGGGAGAAAGGTTCTATCAGGACATGCGCCAAATGGAGGAGAGGTACCAGGGGAGGTGGGACGCAGTCATGCTGGCGGACTACTGCTGGTCGCTGAAGAGAGACAACCCAGCAGCTGCTCACACACGGAAATCGAAGAAACGCCGATATCTGCCTTGAACTCTGAACTTTTGTGTCATGTAACGCTCATTCTTATTATATTATGATATAATTATGCTTATCAAATTTCATGTAGTAAATAAATAATGAATTAATTTGGATACGTTGACTTTTATTTCTTGAGGGAACCGGAAAAAATCGTCAGGGGTTTATCAGCAGAAATTAGTTTTTCTTACGAAAAACAGATTTTTTTGAAATTTCTGTAGAAAAACATCCTGACCTGATTGAGCAAAACCAAGGTCATTTTCGGACTCAGGGCATCAAAATTAGTCTAATTCAACTGAAAAACCCTGGACGATTTTCTAAAAAAATTTTTTTGTTGCCCAGTGTTATTAATCTGGGTCCTGATGTGGAACCAGAACCTGTTTATACGCCTATCAACGCTGAAACAAATCAGGAACCCAGGAATATTCAAGAAAACGCCGCAGCTCCCGGAGTAATGACTGTCAGGGAGCCAACTAAGTGTTATCATCAGACATGCTGTCACACCTGTCAACCTGGGTTAACCAATACTGCACCTCCAAGAGCATATAGTGGCCATCTGATGGAGGACCCGGAGGTCTTCCTTACAAGACTGTTAGCACATCTGGACGATAGAACATTTGAAGTACCTGAGGATATTGATGATGCGGTACAGCCGTTCTTCGCAGATGAAGCATTAACACGGGCCAAGAAAAATAAAGGTGGGTTCGATACATTAGTCGAATTCACCTATAGATTCCGACGCGAATTCTTGAGCCCCCAGAGGCGGAGGGCACTATGAAGTGCTTGCGACACAAGACAGCGGCCGGAAGAGGATCCAGCTACATTCATTACCCGGCAAAAACCGTTGTGCCGAAGATTTGATGCTCAGTGGCCGGAAGAAGAACTGGTGCAGCACATCACCATGTTATTGACGGAACAATATTGCATCCATGTCGCCCAGTCAAATCCAACCACGGTCCGAGAATTGCAAGAGGCGTGTGAGAAATGGTCAAATATTTTCACCAATTTCCAGAACAAGGCATCGCAATCTAAGAAGGAACCAAGTGCACGACCATCACCTATTAAGCGTGAACCACCTACAGAAAAATCATTGCCGAGATGCTGGTTCTGCCCGGGACGTCATCTTAACAGGAACTGTCCAGAACAACCCCAGGCGTTCAGGGAACGCCATCCTCGTCCACAACAGGACTCGGGGGAAGCCGACAGGGCCGCCCCGCGGACCTAGGGACGGCCCTAATCACAACAGCCAATCAGGATACCCCAGCGATAGCACTACGAATAAATGGCCGGACGGCCCTCGCCCTCATCGATACGGCGGCTAGTCAGAACCTGGTTCGGCCCGGTTGGGTAACCGGATCTACCATCGCCATACCACCAATGCAGTTCCGTTTGGCCACGAACCAACATACCTTCGAGGCCAATCGCCGTGGAACTTTGTGCGCGGAAACGACCAACGGTATGTTTAAGTTCAAGTGCAGTGTCATACAAGTGAACGATCTACAGGTCGACATAATCTTGGGATTGCCTTGGGTTAGTGAACATCAAACAGTGATCGATGTACCGCGGGGTTGTGTGCATGTTGGTGCGGGACAACGACACACGATCCATTTTGATTCGCGTTCGCCCAGAAATAGTGAACCGGTCCGTTTCTACCTCGGTAGTGCCGCGATGGAGATGGGCCAGTGTACCGAAGACCAGCGACGGTCACTCCTGCTGGTTTTGGAGCAGTTCAGCGAACTATTCAAGGAAGGAGGCGTGATAACCACCACAGCCACTACCCAACATACTATCCGGCTGAAGGATACAACACCAGTAAGGGCGCTTCAATACCGCTATTCCCCGGAGAAGAAGAAGATAATCGCCGAGCAGGTGGAAAAGATGTTGGCTGCCCAGGTGATCCGCCCTAGCCACAGCAATTATGACTCTCCGGTGGTTATCGTAGCAAAGAATAACGGCGAACCTAGCTTGTGTGTAGACTTTCGAAGACTAAATGACCGTACCCACGACGAGTCCAGTCCGCTATCCCCGATTCACGAGTCCCCGAGAGACCTGGGAACGGCAAGAATATTTTCGACCCTTGATCTAAGAAACGGCTACTGGCAAATTGCGCTAGCCGAGGAGTCGAAACCACTTACAGCCTTCACCACCCCGGATGGGGCAGCTTATGAATTTGAAGTAATGCCGTTCGGTCTCAAAGGGGCACCAGCGACGTTCCAAAAACTAATGGTGGTACAAGACGTCTTGGTGGGGTACCTCCAAGACTTTGCGATTGCCTACCTGGATGACGTCATTGTGTTCTCCGAAACCTGGGAGGAACACCAGCGACATCTAAGATTGGTGTTCGAATGTTTGTCCCAACATGGACTAAGACTAAATTTGGAGAAATGCCGATTCGCCAGCGACAAGATAAACTACCTGGGTCATGTCGTCACCTCTACCGGTAACCAACCGCAAGAAGCCCATGTGAACGCCATCATGTCTACTGAGGCCCCAAAATCTCGGAAGGCCCTGCAGCGGTTCCTGGGAATTATCAATTGGTTGAGAGATTACATCCCAGGATGCTCAGAGATAATGGCTCCCTTGACGGATCTCCTTAACACCAAAACAACCTATAAATGGAACGCGAGCGCTGCCGCAGCCTTTGATGCCATCAAGCGAGCCGCCTCGGAACCTCTGTTCTTGCACCGACCGGACTTTCGGCACCCATTCGTCCTCCAGACGGACGCCAGCGCTCTCGGCGGCTCCGCTGTTCTCTATCAAGAGGAAGCTGGACAACGACGAGTGGTCAGCTACGCCAGTGTGAAGTTCAACAAGACAGAACAGAGGTACCATGTCAACGAACAAGAATGCTTGGCAGTGGTCTGGGCCATTAAAAGGTACCGTCCGTACTTGGAGGATCGACCGTTTAAGCTTAAAACGGATAGTAAGGCTCTCACATGGCTCCAGCAATTCCGGGAAGCCAAGTCCAAGCTTATGAGATGGTCCTTGTTGCTGCACGAGTTTCAATACACAGTCGAACACATACCCGGCCGGAAAAATGAATTGCTGGATGCCCTCTCCAGGAACCCGGGGAACGAGAGAATAGGCCCCGAGTTGGAAGACACGGAGCGCTTGCTCCCATACGACTACCAGTAACCCCGAGCCCCAGAGGCAGGCCAGAACGTTTACATCATCACCGACGAAGAACCACTATTCCACCAACTACAAGACGCCCAGCAAGGGGACCCACATATCCAAGAATTAGTCCAAACGGCCATACAACCCACGGACGAGGACGATGAATCCCCTTGGGTGTTTCGCGATGGATTCCTCCGGCGACGAATTGGGAATAGACTACCCATATTCGTACCCTCCACGGCGCGAACGTTGGCAATCAACAAATACCACGACCACCACACGGCCGGACATCCCGGGACCGAAGGGACTATCCGGGCCATTGCGGAGCGATACTTTTGGCCGCACATGAAATCCGAATAACTGACCACGTCAAATGTTGCCGCATTTGCAATGCCTTCAAGAGGGGAGCCAACCAGACCCAGGCACCTCTTAGACCACACGCTCCAGCCCGCCCCTTTGAAGTGATTTCGGTGGACATCATTGGACCAATGACGGAGGCTTGGTCAGGAAACCGCTATGGGATCGTGGCCCAAGATGTGTACTCTCGATGGATTGAGGTGGGAGCCGTCAAAAATGCCACATCCACCGCAACAATCGAGTACCTGGAACATATGTTTCAGAGATTTGGATACCCCATGGCAATCCTTACTGACAATGGCCCGCAGTTCAACTCGGTGGCATGGGAGGCGGCGCTGCGGAGGTGGCAAAGCATACATTGGACTACGGCAATATACCACCCAAGAGCCAACCCCGTGGAACGAAAGAACCAAGACATTAAAAAGGGACTCCGTATTCAGCTCGAAGGTGAGATACAAGAAAGATGGTGGTGAGAAGCTGGGAACCGTGTTGTTCAACCTGAGATGTCACCAGAACGCCGCAACAGGCTACTCTCCGGCCAAAGCCCTGTTCGGGTATGAGCTGCATCGACCGGGTGAGTGGCGAGACCCGCAATATCAGAAACCAGAGCCTGCGGAACAACGAACCCAGAAAGTGCACGAAAATGAGCTCCGATATCGAGAACGACGCTACGTACAACCTGATGCCCCCATGCCGATAAATCTGCAGGTGGGAGACCTAGTGATGGTGAAGTCGCATCCTCCACCTGGCCAGCATTTCGGACCACGATGGATGGGACCCTATCCTGTTGTGGAGCTGGCAGGAGATACCTGCGTATGGGTTGAGCGACCCGGGGCACAACGTGCAAAATATCATCTCAACCAGGTGCGACCCATGAGACAGGCACCAGCACCAGTTCCTGAACAACAGCCACGCCCGGGAACCAGCCGCGAACCAGATGAGAGACATTAAAATGCGTAACGGACAGCGTCTTTCGAGGGGGGGGGGGCGTATGTTACCGTTGCCTTTTACCTCCTTACATTCATGCAGCGGCGCTGTTCGACGTGTTCTCCAGGTCGGGTACGATTGAATTGGAATGAGCCGTGGACCGGTTGTCAATGGTTATTTTGTTTAAAGTGATGTCAGATAAGACAGTTGTCATATGACATTGTGTCAGGTCAAACATGTTAGTAATAAAAACGTTTGTTAACAATATATGTCATTTTCTTATAGATAACAGGATCTACGTCAACTAAGTCGATTACACAATTATTGTTTATCACTTGATTTACTGAAGCAATACTGTGAATTGGCATGGTAGTGCCAGTTGAAAAAAGAATCTTGTTTAGAATGGCGTTAGGATAGTTGTTTATTAAAAGGATGTCTTTCAGTAGTAATAAGTCTAGGTGTTGTAAATCTGTATGAGGGAACCCTATGCATTAATGTCATTCAGCCTAACATGAACTCTAAGACAGACTCTGCCAATTTCAGTGTTATTTATAAAAATATATTAAATTTCATACGTCCTAAAATCTTACATAAACTTGGTTGGCAGTGACCTCTATCTTTGAGCGACATAGCCTTACTGTCGGGTTCTTTAAATTGGTCTTTCGGGCGGTTGGTGTGTTGTATAACAGATGGCGTTCTTGGCACCGGTTTTGAACTAATTGATATATTACAATATTTAAACCCACTATTTTAATCTAAATTTAAGACATGTAAATTCATATTAGATGGTGTTTTCTTATATATATTGTTATAGTATAAAGGCATACGTTAACAATATTTTATCGAAAGTTATGAAAATTACAAAATTTAGTTAAAATAAACGAGGGAAAATTTATTATGATGTGATAAAAAGTTAATTGGTTTTATAATAATAGGTGATTTATTTGATATAACAAGTATTTGAATTTAATACTAAACCACCTGTATATGGTAAGGTTGACCATGTTCATTTTTCTTAGAAGTTCACAATATTCTGGAAAGAAGAGAGTTGAATATTAGTTGTTAAGTTGTAAAATGTATTATACATTTGTAAAAACTTGCGTAATTGACGTTAATGAGGTGATGAAAATATTCAGAGTCTAATTTTGAAAGGTGTATAGATTTTAATGTTGATAAGTTCCCGGGAATAATTTGAAATACAGGAACTGTCATTATTTGACATTTGTTAAGAGATATGGATTTAGATGGGTATTAGTATATGAATATATAAGGAAGGGTATTTAAAATTATAAAAAGAATTTAGATTTCCAGATAATGCAGTTTAAAGAAGTATTTTTGGTATGTCAGAGAATTTAAAAGCTGTATTGTTGGTTTCAATTACTGTTGTAAAACGTTGATGGCTAATAGAAAATTAGATATGAATTGCTAGGGATATGGAGATAAATAAAAGAAGAATTTTTAAAATTCTAAAAGACGAGAGACGTGTTTTTTCTATCAGAAGATAATTTCTGAAATAAAACACGATTACAGTGAAATATAGAAGAGAAAAGTGTGTCAAGAGTGAACTACGTTACCTATAAATAAATTAATATATGAAAAGTGATAGTACTTACAAATTTTGTACAAGATCCAAGTACATCTAATATAGGGTTGTTGTTACCGAGATCATCGGAGTTTTCAGGAGGCAGTTGAGTTACCAGATTTTTGAAAATTCCATTGAGGCTGCAGTATTCTTCAAGATCCGGTAATTATAGGAGGTAGCTGATTCCAGAAGTACTGGTGTGTAAAAGAGGCAGAGTATCACAAGAGTTCTAGTAATCCTTAAAGGTTGGTGAATTTCACAAGTTCCAGTAATATAGGAGAGTTTGCTGTGCACTAAGAGTTTCGACATCCGAATAAAAGGTCAATTTTGTTCCAAAAGACGAGCAAGATCACATATAGGATAATCGGTATTCTTTCTTCAAATATTTGTACAAGATTGAAGTTCAACAGCATCAAGAAGTGGTATCCGTTATAAAGCATCACCAGGGAGTGGATTGAAACACATCTGTAAGAAGAAAGCATTTAAATATTACCAATTTAGTACATTATTTGGGATAGTATAAAAGAAAGATTTAATTTTATAAATATTGAAAAAGAATTGATTATATACAAAATAATTCATTAGATAAATTAACTGAACTTAAAGATAATTCAACAGTTACATATTGCAGTGACCTTGAGTTTGGTGGTAGATTATAAATAAGTATAATCAAGATCACTTCAAGATTTATTTTAATTAATTGTTACTTTATTTATTTTTATCATGATGTGTATATAAATATCCATTATGTCAATAATTTGCCAAAATTTACTTTTTATTTAAGTAAAATAACGAGGGGGAAACCGCTGACTCCGAAGTGTACACCATAATCCCATCATATGTAAATAATCCCACATAATCCAATTTAATTCCACATAATTCCAAATAATTCCAAATAATTCCAAATAATTCCAAATAATTCCAAATAATTCCAAATAATCCCATGTAATCCCACATAATCCCATATAATCCCGATAATCCCAAATAATCCCTAATTATTTCTTTATATCTTCCACAAGTTCTAAGGATTTTGTGCACGTAAACATAGCAAAAGTAACATTCATAAACTTAAATATTCGTGAAAAATAAAAATAAAACTAATTAAACAATAATAATTAGTCTTTAACACAGGATTTAATCTCAGATTTAATGTTATCATATTTCTTAGAAATCTCGGCGTATGCGATTTTATCTAAATGAAAAGGTTCCATTTCGGTGGCAAATTTAACAGGGCCGTAAGAAATATGTTTGCGATCAACCGTAGCAACGTCTTGTTTCATTTTTGGCCATTTTCTTTTGCTTCCTTCCACGTGTTAAAAAATTAAATTTAAAAATTGTATCATTGATAATTTCAATAATTTGGCCTATATACCACCGTTCATCATAAAATACAGCGTAAAATTTATTGCACTCAATTACACTTAATAATGAACACTGAGTGATGAGTCTGTGATAAGATTTATTTTCCCTGTCCCGATTTTCTCCACCATCAGAATATGTCTCCGCATCTGAAGTATCAGCATAATAATACTCCTCACTTTCTTTCGAGCTCTCTCCAGTAATATATTTCAAACCTTTCTTGCTTATTGAATTACATCTCGATTTAAACATTGTCTTTCCTCGCGACTGACATTTACATGATTGCGAAAATGACGGCAATATCATTTCTGCTGCTTTACTGTTATTTAAGTTTATAAATCGACCAGAAGCCAACGTAAAGATGACTTCTTTATGACTACAGGTTTTCCATTGGCCTTTACTGTAATAAAGAGCCCAGTTTTATAAATTTTCTTCGAAGATTTCCCACCTTCTTTTTCGATTTTTGAAGAAAAAACTATTTATAAACATACATTTTGTGCCAGGTCCGTAATGTAATTTTTTCATCTAAAAAACAACATAGAAAATTAAATTTTTAATTTCTTGGTTATTGCGGTATATTTGGGCCTGTTTCTGTTCGGACTTTACATACCTGCTACTCCGTCTTTTTATTTCTGGGACAGCCTGTATATATATAAAATCATAAATGAATGTTAGAGAAAGGTTTGGTCTCTTTCTCTAAATAATAATTATTCTACTTAAATTTGGTATTTTTACTAACCTCGTAACCAACCACGTAACTGACTTATGAATGTGTAATACTCTCGATGCACTAGACGGAAATGGAGTAATAGAGAAATGAATAAACTAATTGAAAAGAAAAATAAGTTTCCACAATATTCACACCGATTTGTTACAAAATATGCATAAAATTATGAATCAGGGTCGGATAATATGCAGTACGATTAACATATAAGAAAATTGTTCGGATAATCTGGGTTCTACTGTACATATACTATAGTATAGATTAACTGAGGTTTCGGCCGACATCTTCGCTTACCTAAAGTTCCAGTCTCGGTTCCAGTGCACCAATTTGTTGCAAGGGATTTATCTTGCGTGTTCGATTGTTGTAGAACGTTTCTTTTGAAATGGGTAGAAATTATAGTAATTAATTTTCTGTGACCTTGTATAAGTTTGAAATTTTCCGGTTTTTTCGAAAATATTCCAAAATAGGATTCGTATTCCTCCTTGGGAATTAATGTTGGCACTGTTTCGGCCATAAATTTCTCCATCTCCAAGATGTCATCATTTGTGATTTGAGCAAGTAATTGTGCGTTAGTAAATCCATTGATCGTTAAAAGATTTTTTATGCAGACAAACACGGAAATATTTAGCTTATTTTCAACTTCGGTGAAGCACTCAGCCCCTATTTGTGAAGCTTCCATCTAAAGAAAAACAACGGACGGTTACAAATTACAATTACTCTCTTGGTAAAAGACTCGGTAATAGATTTCAAGTGAGAATCATACCTTGATTTCAGCTGTAAAAATTATCGTCAAGATTATTTGTGCAATAATTCAGTGGCAACAAAAATAAACAGCACAACATCCTAGAATATCACATCATACCGCATTACACTGACCTGTATAAATAAAATGCCGAGGGGAACGCGCATGCGTTCAAATCTCGATTCAAATCAGTTCAAACTAGTGTACGATCAGCAATTTACCGCAAAATATCGTATGATAAAGTAATGAGTCGTAAGGCGTCATTCGTGGAAGTGAAAACCTACTAAAGGCACTTTCTGTTAAAATTCAATTTGATCTTTACTACTGTGATTGAACTATGGACATAACGTTTAATTTGAAGGGATGATTCGATTACATAAAGTATCGTTGATTATACAGGACAATATACATAAAAACATTCTTTCTGATGATCGTGGAATCCCTCATAATTCTACACAATAATCCCGCATAATTCCAAATAATCCCTTATAATCCGATATAATTCCAAATAATCCCATGTAATCCGATATAATCCCAAATAATTCCACATAATTCCAATAATCCCAAACAATTCCTGGAATTCCTACAGGGTGTACACCATAATCCCTCAGCGGTTTCCCCCTCGTAAAATAATAAAAGAATGTTAGTATAAATTTTATAAAAGTCATAATATTAAAATAAGCATAAAATGTTACGTGAAGAATAACGAGAAAGTGTTTTCCCGCACGAAGAATACTGTTACCGGGAGAGATCGATAGTGTGGCTCGGCGAAAACAATATTTTTCGGTAGATGCATCGGATGAGTCATGAACGTGTAAACAAGTTTATATTTACATATTTGTTTACCTTTTTCAAAGATTGTTAATACGCTGCTTTCCTGAGTGGTGCAGCACTGCAGCTATGTATTTCTGGAAGTGGAATCGTATCTACCGAACTGAACCGGACGTTTTTGTGAAGAAAATTATCGATATAAACCGAGACCGATCAGAAAACGGCAGAGTTGCTTGGTGTAAACCGCACTCAAAAGAGGAAAAAAGGAGAAGCTGTAAACCTCTTCTTCCTCTTAAATGTTATATTAACTTAAAAGTTTATTCATGAATTTGAACTTAGAATAATTTTCAAAGGGATTTTTCGATACTTATAAAATTTTCAATAATAATTAAAACTTGTAATATTTTTCGTAATAATTTTACTGTACTTATAGAATTTTCTAACCGAAGCGGAACTCAGAATAATTTTATGAATTAGATATCGTTAATTTGGAGTTTAATTTACATTGAGACATGTAATTATTTTAGAAATAATTATTTATGTATGGAACAATTTTATTTAATTAGAACTTTGAATTTATTTTTTTTTTATTTTCTAGAATGTTTTGTTTTATATGTAGGGTTACTACACCTTGCATTATGATAAAACATTTTAGTGACTGTAATGATTAAGTTGAATAGCGTAATAATTTTTTTTTATAAAGATTTTCTTTACTATTTTTATTTACCAGATTAGAGTATTTGTGGTTAATAATTTTGTTTTATGTATATACAGAATAATTGAACAGTGATCGAAATTTAAATAATGGATGAGTTTGAAGTGATGTACGAAGAATTAAGGTGATTTGATAATGTTTGTTATAAATGTGTGTATAGTGTTGTACCAATTTTTTTTGAGTGGTGTTTTGTATTGGAATCTTAAAAGGAGGTAAAGTTTTATTTTAATATATATATTTTCTTGTATGTATATCAAGTATAATTTATAGTACTTGTGTGTTTGATATTAACGTGTTGGGTAATAGATCAGGGATGTGTGCGATGAATTAAGTAGTTGTTTAGTTCATAGCATGGAGTCCTGGTGAATCCTTAAAACACGAATTAGTCTTGGTGGTACTGTGTTGGGAGCGAGAAAAGGCGCTAGGCAGAACTAATCAGGGCTGAGTTAATTAATTAAATGCACAAAGACTTTTATTTTATCTTATTAAATTTAGAATTTATATATATACCTTAAGGGGGCACATGGTGGTGTATGTTCGGGTTGTGTCCGACTAGTAAAAAAAGCATACTCGTAGGGTGGAACTTTGGGGTACCTACCAGTGTGAATTTGCTTTCTGATGGTACTGTGTTGGGAGCGAGAAAAGGCGCCAGACAGGACTAATTAGGGCAAAGCCACTTCCTTAATGTTTATATTTTTTTTTGTTGTAAATAATAAATTGCGTAATTTTTTGTTTATTCATATTCCAGTACAATTCATCATATGCGATCATTTTTGTTTTATTAAAGATGTTGATTGTTTACATGTATCTATGACAAATATAAATCATGATAATCACGTTTATATTTAAAATATAAAATTTTCTCGACGTTATGCTTTCATTTATTTTAATTTCTTTATTATATTGACTTGTTGATTATGATATGTGTAGTTTTAGATGATGTTTTGAAATATTAAATTTTTTGTTTGTAAATATATATATATATTTGTATAATTTAAAATTTCTCATTCTTTAATATTTATTTTTAATAAATTAGATGATAAGATTTATTTTGCATTTTATTTTCTTTACCTGACCTGGTGATAATTAAAGAGCATTCAAATTGATTGGAGAATTTATTTATATTTTCTGCCCCTGAGAGAACATTTTCTTTAATCATTCTAAACTGAGCTAGTTAAATGTAAAATTGCCTAACCTACTATCTAGCAGAAAATTTGTTGTATCTTAGTCTAGCATAAGGCCTAGCACTAGGATGCATGCTTGATTCTTACCTACTCATTGATTGAATAATTTAAATTATTTTATATAAACCTCAATTTGTAAGAGTCACAGCATATTTATTTGGCGCCCGATGTCGTTGGTCAATTTTACATTTACATTTCAAATATATTTACAATTTATTAGCAATTTCACATTTCCATATTATTCATATGAGGCCCAATGTTCATGGTGTAAAATTGTCGTTCCATATTATTTATATGGCGCTCAACGTCGTGGGGCAATTTTACATTTTTATACTAATTAGATAAAAATTAATTAATTATTTAATATTCAAATAGGTGTGTAATTAAAAGGAGGTATTTTCACCTTTAAGTGCATTTGAATAATTAATAAGTGCAATTCACAAATAAATTTTGTCAAGTTTTGATTTACTTTTTTCTCCACAAATAAGTCTCTTTAAGTGCCAGGACAGATAAAGTAAATATGTCTGAGAATAAAGGTGAGGGTGAAAATCCTGAAAGTGGTACAAATACCAAATATTTATTTGAAACATATAGGGAACCACAAGGTATTTCCTCAGTGACAGACTCAGAAAAGACTCTACCTCTTGATGAGGATGAAAATGTAACTGAAAATATAATAATTGAAACGAAAGAAATGCCAGGCGGAGACAGATTTGATTTTCTATTTGAAAAACTTTTCTGTAAATTGGAAAGTGACAAGATAGAAATGAAAGTAAATATGAATAAAAAGTTAGATGAAAATAAAGTTGAAATGAACGAAAAATTTAAGGAAAATAGGGAAGAAATGAATAAGAAGTTAGACAAAAATAAAGCTGAGATGAAAGAAGAGATGAATAGAAATAAAATAGAGATACAAACTGTGGTAAAGTCGATGAATGAGAAAATTGACGAAAGGATTAAAGCTTGTAGAATGGAAATGTCAGCAATGAATGAGAAATTAAAAGAAGATGTGGAACAAAGCACAACACAGATCAATGAAAGAATAGAAGCAAGCGAAAAGAAGTGTAAGAATAGCAGTGAATTCTTGATAGACGAAATGAACCAGAGAGCTAGAGTAACAAAAGAAAACTTTAAACAGATAGAATAAAAGATTGGTGGACAAGATGAAAAAATACAATTCTTGGAACTGAATTTAACAAATAAATTTGAGGATTGTAGAGTCAAATATGGAACATGCACAGACTCACTTTTAAAGCTACAGGATATGACATTAAATTGTCAAGATACGATAAAGAATTTGAAAACGAGGGTTGAACAAGGTACAATTACACCTTGTGTTGTGCCGCAACAGGTATCACTTGGTACAGAAAATATACCTAAGTTTTCTGGATACAACAAAGACAATCCTATGGCATTTCTCAAAACTATTAAGACATATAGTCGTGGTATTAATGATGATATGTCAAAATTACATTTCATGAGAGGGTGTCTTAGAGATTACGCATTACTATGGTATGATATGGTAATTGATGAGGTACAGACGCATGAAGAATTAGAAAACATGTTTATTAGACAATACTGGGGACAAACTCGGCAAAGACGCATCAGAAATGACCTCACGTTTGGAAAATATCGTTCCATCACATCTAGAGAGAATTATGTTATTAGGAAATATTCTTTCTTGAAACATATACAACCTGTGATCCAGGAGTGTGAGATTGTTACACAATTAGCCAATCATTTCGAGCATGAGGTAGTACAAGCAGTTGCTTTACAGGGTATAGACACCGTTGAGCAACTCATGGAATTGGTAAAGCGTCTAGATGACGTGGAAGATAGAAGTGTGTCTCAGAATAGAAATGGATATAAAGCAGGTAACAATGGTAATCACTATAATACTCAGCAAAGATATAATGGTAATTACTACAATAATCAACAATGATACAATGGTAATCGGTATCAAAATAATAGTTATCAGAGAGAGAGAATAGATAATGGAAATAACAAAAATATGAGTAATAATAGTAGCAACAATAATTATAATTGGAAACAAGAGGGTTATGCAGGAAAGAAATATGGTAAGAATGAAACAGAAAATGCCAGAGGAGTTAATAATGTAATAATCGAAAGAAAAGAAGATAGAAGAGAAACTGCAATGAAAGATGATTCAGAAGGAGCAATAAAGAAGGAAATAAGGAATGTTCCTATAATTGATGAATTTAGGGACCTGGATTTTTGGTAGGTCCAACCAAAGGGAAGAAAAAGAAGAAACAACAAAACAAGAGAAATTTTATAGATTTAAGTAATATAACCACTGAATTTCCACTGGTAGATGTTAAAGTAGGGGATGTATATGGGGTAGCTGTAATAGATAGTGAATTAGAATTGTCACTTTTAGATGGTGGATTATTTGATAAAAGGTTTGAAAAATTAGGTTTCTACAAGCAAGATAATGTATTTTGTATAAATATAGAGATGGGTGATGTAGAACTTGTAACACAATTTATTGTTACACCAAGATTAAAATATTGCTGCGTACTTGGGATGGATTTTTTGAGTCTATATACATCGAAATTGGAAAGGGAAAATAGAACCTTCCACAATAGTAAAGTAAACATGTCTTGGGACAAAGGTGCTCAGGATGATAAAATAGTTAATAATTCAATGATTAATAATTTTGATAGGGACCTCACTTTAAATATAAATAATGATAGTTTGATTGACAAGGATAAAGGTTCACACCATGTGGATGATCTTCAAAAGGAAGAGTCCATGTTTGTTACGGGTGACACAAAATATAGATGTACACACCATGTGGAGGGTCATCAGAAGAAAGACGCCACGATTAATATGGGTGACATAGAAAATAAATGTGCACGCCGAAATTTTATTATGGGTGACAAAAATTTGATTTGCAACAAACAGAATAATAATGATGATGTGAGTGATCCTTTGACAAAAGATATTAAATTATTTAATAATAATATAGATTTAGCAGTAGGCTATAAAAATTGTATTAAAACAGAAACGACTCATACATTTTCCCAGTACAAAGTAAGTGTAAAATTTAAAATTACAAATTTGTTAAAAGATGAAATTATAGAAAATTTAGTATATAACTTAATGAACCCTATCACAATAGTAATTAAGAAATATTTAGATTATTTAGAAAACATTAAGAGTAGTAAATTAAGTTTATGCTTATTTCAATCAATAAAACAACAGCTACAACTCCCCAAGTTAATAGAAACATTATTGTTAATAAGTACTAATACAAAGTGGTTTGTAAATGTTAATTCTCTTTGTTTGGTACAGCTATATAAATGTTTCATGAAATATATCCTATAGTGGTAAATTTATTAGTGGATTTAATTAAAATTGTTCATAAGGAACAAAATATTTTACATTATGGGTATGTAAAGCCCATACAACACATATTAAACCCACATGATGAAAATGTGTCACATCATGTGAATGATAAAATGATTTTAGAAGAGGGTGTGAAATTTAAATGGACCCATGAGAGAATAGAGGCTTTGGAAGCAGTTAAAAAGTACCCACAACCCAGATACTTGAAAATGTTACAAAGTTTTCCAAAAATTGTGGACTACAATAGCCACTTCATTTTAAGGAAATCAATCAATACAATTACAATCTTTGTAATACCAATGAAAGGTGTAAAATTTAAAGAATTTAAATACACTTTTGTATATATAATAATAGATGGTTTAATTATGTTATGTGTTTTAAATGTTATTTGTTTGAACTTTCTTGTTATGAAAGGAGTAAAGTTTAAAATAAACTCCAAAAGTTTTGCATATAATTTTGAACTCGACCCTGAGTAATATAGCAGGGAAAAGATAGAATCAAGAGGTTATAAAACACTTGAGGATACGAACCCATGAAAACTACGTAGGTTGTAAGAATGAATTGAACTTACCTCTGATTTGTATATAGATATAGATAGAATAAGCATATTATAGGGAACCTTCATGTCTCTATGTTTTATATTAATAATGTTGTAAATAATGTATGATTAAGTTAATTGGTATTTATGGGAAATCTTGGATTTATACCATTAACATTAGCGATTCTCGCTTATAAATCGTAGATATTCCCATAGGGATATTTATGCAGTGACCTTGAGTTTGGTGGTAGATTATAAATAAGTATAATCAAGATCACTTCAAGATTTATTTTAATTAATTGTTACTTTATTTATTTTTATCATGATGTGTATATAAATATCCATTATGTCAATAATTTGCCAAAATTTACTTTTTATTTAAGTAAAATAATAAAAGAATGTTAGTATAAATTTTATAAAAGTCATAATATTAAAATAAGCATAAAATGTTACGTGAAGAATAACGAGAAAGTGTTTTCCCGCACGAAGAATACTGTTACCGGGAGAGATCGATAGTGTGGCTCGGCGAAAACAATATTTTTCGGTAGATGCATCGGATGAGTCATGAACATGTAAACAAGTTTATATTTACATATTTGTTTACCTTTTTCAAAGATTGTTAATACGCTGCTTTCCTGAGTGGTGCAGCACTGCAGCTATGTATTTCTGGAAGTGGAGTCGTATCTACCGAACTGAACCGGACGTTTTTGTGAAGAAAATTATCGATATAAACCGGGACCGATCAGAAAACGGCAGAGTTGCTTGGTGTAAACCGCACTCAAAAGAGGAAAAAAGGAGAAGGTGTAAACCTCTTCTTCCTCTTAAATGTTATATTAACTTAAAAGTTTATTCATGAATTTGAACTTAGAATAATTTTCAAATGGATTTTTCGATACTTATAAAATTTTCAATAATAATTAAAACTTGTAATATTTTCCGTAATAATTTTACTGTACTTATAGAATTTTCTAACCGAAGCGGAACTCAGAATAATTTTATGAATTAGATATCGTTTTAATTTGGAGTTTAATTTACATTGAGACATGTAATTATTTTAGAAATAATTATTTATGTATGGAACAATTTTATTTAATTAGAACTTTGAATTTATTTTTTTTTTATTTTCTAGAATGTTTTGTTTTATATGTAGGGTTACTACACCTTGCATTATGATAAAACATTTTAGTGACTGTAATGATTAAGTTGAATAGCGTAATAATTTTTTTTTATAAAGATTTTCTTTACTATTTTTATTTACCAGATTAGAGGATTTGTGGTTAATAATTTTGTTTTATGTATATACAGAATAATTGAACAGTGATCGAAATTTAAATAATGGATGAGTTTGAAGTGATGTACGAAGAATTAAGGTGATTTGATAATGTTTGTTATAAATGTGTGTATAGTGTTGTACCAATTTTTTTGGAGTGGTGTTTTGTATTGGAATCTTAAATGGAGGTAAAGTTTTATTTTAATATATATATTTTCTTGTATGTATATCAAGTATAATTTATAGTACTTGTGTGTTTGATATTAACGTGTTGGGTAATAGATCAGGGATGTGTGCGATGAATTAAGTAGTTGTTTAGTTCATAGCATGGAGTCCTGGTGAATCCTTAAAACACGAAGTAGTCTTGGTGGTACTGTGTTGGGAGCGAGAAAAGGCGCCAGGCAGAACTAATCAGGGCTGAGTTAATTAATTAAATGCACAAAGACTTTTATTTTATCTTATTAAATTTAAAATTTATATATATACCTCAAGGGGTGAGCACATGGTGGTGTATGTTCGGGTTGTGTCCGACGAGTAAAAAAAGCATACTCGTAGGGTGGAACTTTGGGGTACCTACCAGTGTGAATTTGCTTTCTGATGGTACTGTGTTGGGAGCGAGAAAAGGCGCCAGGCAGGACTAATTAGGGCAAAGCCACTTCCTTAATGTTTATATTTTTTGTTGTTGTAAATAATAAATTGCGTAATTTTTTGTTTATTCATATTCCAGTACAATTCATCATATGCGATCATTTTTGTTTTATTAAAGATGTTGATTGTTTACATGTATCTATGACAAATATAAATCATGATAATCACGTTTATATTTAAAATATAAAATTTTCTCGACGTTATGCTTTCATTTATTTTAATTTCTTTATTATATTGACTTGTTGATTATGATATGTGTAGTTTTAGATGATATTTTGAAACATTAAATTTTTTGTTTGTAAATATATATATATATTTGTATAATTTAAAATTTCTCATTCTTTAATATTTATTTTTAATAAATTAGATGATAAGATTTATTTTGCATTTTATTTTCTTTACCTGACCTGGTGATAATTCAAGAGCATTCAAATTGATTGGAGAATTTATTTATATTTTCTGCCCCTGAGAGAACATTTTCTTTAATCATTCTAAACTGAGCTAGTTAAATGTAAAATTGCCTAACCTACTATCTAGCAGAAAATTTGTTGTATCTTAGTCTAGCATAAGGCCTAGCACTAGGATGCATGCTTGATTCTTACCTACTCATTGATTGAATAATTTAAATTATTTTATATAAACCTCAATTTGTGAGAGTCACAGCAATATGTTATAAACAACATAAGTTTTTAATTCTCTATTTTCCAGTAATAATAATAATAATAATAATAATAATAATAATAATAATAGCTTTATTTGTCCAACGGTTTACCCAGTTATAGGACAGTATTAAATATACACATAATGTACAACGTACTACTCAATAACTTATACTAATAACTCAAATATACAACAGAATTGTGAGTAATAATAAATATGAAAACAATATAATTAAGTAAAGTAAAAAAATATGTCAAAAAAATATGTCCCCATAGTGAAGATTAGCGGCTCTGCACATCACCACCAGCGGAGATCCTTTAAGAAGGTTAGTGCGAGAAAAGGGAAGTAGGAAGGTATGGGTAAAACGAGAGGAGATTCTAGGAATGAAGAAATCCAGACATGAGAGCAAATAAGGGCAGTCAACACGCCCACTGGATAGTTTCCATACAAATCGTGCACCATGTATCTCACGACGGTAACTCAAGGCTTGCATATTATGTGCGTCTAATAAATGTGAATAATCTATGCCACGCTGAGGATAAGTACCGGAACATTTAAAAGACAAATATTTCAGGAATCTTCGCTGCACTCTTTCAATGGAAAGTTGTAAGTAAAGATATTGAGGAGACCATACTTGAGATGCATACTCCAATTTGCTCACAACTAGACTGAAATAAAGTGTCTTCATCAACTGAATATTATTAAAAAATTTGCAACAACGCAATATGAAACCCAACGTCCTAGACGCAGATGCACACATCGAGTCTATATGGTTAGAGAAGCTGAGCCGAGTGTCAAAGTATACCCCAAGGTCCCTAATACCATTAACTCTAGACAATTTATTTCTGTTTAGGATATATACTGATGATACATTGTTTACTTTACGTGTGTAAGATATGAAGCAACATTTATCAATATTTAACTTTAAATTGAATTTGCGACACCAGTCAGTCAAGACACTTAAATTACTTTGGAGTTGGACCACATCATTCCAGGATTTTATGGAACTGTAAATTTTCAGATCATCAGCATAAGCAAGTACCGGACACGTTAATTGCATCAGTACGTCGTTTATGTACAATATATCAAGTACGTGAATAATTGTCATTCGTATGAAAATTTATGAGGTAATTTAATAAATACATAATTTTGAACATATTAAAAATAATATTGTAATTTAATTTGAGTAAGTAATAGGAAGTATTACCGAGTTTAGAATAACCAAAGTAAATAGTGTCAGTACACTTAGTTGAATTAAGTGGTTGTTGATGGTCAACATACACCTCAAAGTAAAATTTCCTTAACGTCAACTTATCAAGTTTCGAATAATAAAAATATTGTTAACAAGTATATGTCTATAGTATATTCACCGAACCAATAGAGTAGCAAAAAACGCGTGATAAATGCCTGATTTTTAATACTGCCTTTCTATTGGCTCTGAGAGCTACATAGAAATCCTAAAACACACGATATAAATCATCTGCTTTCTGTGATTTTGTCACATGAATGTGACTATACCACGCAGCAAAATCACAATTTTAGAGAAGGATAAAAATACGTATTTGCTAATGTACAACAAGTGAGCATATAGTCATTTTGCTAACATTGTCTGTTATTTTGAAATATATGTTATATATGTATACTTTTTGCCTTTGCTATATAGTATTGTGTATTAATTGTATTGTTCCTTGTATTTGCGCTGTTTGTATTTGTTTAAGTTGTTATTATTATTATTCTCAGTCTTTTTAAAGACTCTATTAATGATTAAAGGTTTATTGAAGGTAAGATCTATAAATTGTAAACAAAGCAAATGGTTTATAGGTTAATTATGTTTTAGCTTTCCAGGAGTATTGAATTTAAGTTTGTTTTTACCTGTTTATACAGTACGGTGCAAAATGCAGCCAGAACTGAAGAAACGAGTAAAGAGACATTTTACAGTGCTAGAAAAAGAGACTGTACTGAATATATTTACCAAACGTCAACAAGAATGCCCAGCTGACTCTAAGACACGAATTGTAGACTTTACAGCTGAAGCTGCAGGTATCTGCTCTGCAAGTGAGTAGGGTAAATTGGAGAGTTCTGGCTCCTCCCCCCACCACTCAATCCACCACCACTCCCCCACCCAATCCCACCACTCAATCCCACCACTCAACCCCACTCCCCCACCACTAATTTTAGTTCCGAACGCGGTCACCGTGGATTTGCAGATGGCGCTGCGGTCGGCGCGCAAATTTAAATTTAAATTAATGTACAGGGTGTCTCAAAATTTTAAAAAATAAATACATATACAGTATGATACTTTGTGACGTATAAATCATACAGGGTGTTTCAAAAATTAGAAAAGTAAGATGGCGAATCCAAGATGGCCGCCAAAATTTTTAAAATTAATGCAGGGTGTTTCAAAAATTAGAAAAGTAAGATGGCGAATCCAAGATGGCCGTCAAAATTATAAAAATACATATACAGCATGACACTTTGTGACGTAGCAGTCAAATATGAATATACAGGGCGTTTCAAAAGTAAGGATTTAGAAAAAGCAAGATGGCGAATTCAAGATGGCCACCACTAGAAACACGTGGCTGGCGTGCCCTAAATTTAATGAATACATGTTTGAAATCGTATATGACGTCAATTGCAATCATGTGTGCAACTTATCTTGTTTCGCGCGATCATTGTAAAAATATGAATTTTAATTAGTCTACTTACCGCAATAAACATTCGCACGGCACCACACACAATGCAATACTGAAATTATTTTAAACGCGGCCACCTAGGCTTTTGAGATGGCGCTGTGGTCGGCGCGCAAATTTAGAATTAAATACATTTTCCTAATTTAAGATACAGCATGGTTTCTGATGACGTGACTATGAACATATCAAAGTGTGTGGAAATAAAAGATTAACTTCTTTAGACAAAATTTATTTTTTATATACAAATACATTAAATTTATCATCAAGTATCACATTTATAGAGCAATTAATCACCACTATTTTGACACCAATTACAATTAGCAATGTCGCCTAGTTTCATTACTTCATAGTCATAATGAAGAGTATCAAAAGAAGTATGTAGCACTTCTAACATTAGAAAAGCGTTTAATGAATTTGAATGATCCTCTATTAATTTAACAATATTGCTATATAGATCACCACCTAAATTTATACATGATTTCAACAATGTATTATAAAATATCTGAAATTCACTATCTGCGAAAAATGATAATTTACATTTAATTAGTGGTTGCAACTTATACAAATTATTATATGTATCCTTCGATAACACCATCTGCTGATTTCGACTACTTATTCGTATAACACTAATAGTTTTATATGTCGATGATTCGATTCGGTGGTTAGGACTGCAACCTTCAGTTTTGCAAAATTCCTCCCATTCCTCCAATGTGAAGAATATACAATTTGTCGGGGAACGAAGCTGAATGATGGGGACGTATCCAGCTGCTGGACTAAGGCCGATGTTGAGCCACTTGGAACCACTTTTGTTTAGAAAGTATGATGACTGCCCAATTAGTTGTTTTTCCTTAACGATGTTGGCATCAATCATTTTAAGAGATGCATCAATAAATTCATTATAAGTTTCTGGAAAGAAGTAAAAAAATTATAGAATTATTACTTTAGATGTAATTGTTTTAAATCTTACTAGCTTCCATTTTAATGTTTATGAGAAATTAAGTGCACAACTGAACTGATACTTAGACAAACTGAGACCGGTTTTACGTTTGAAGAGTATTATATCAAATATTAAAGATAGTGGGGATACTTATTTAATTTGAAGCGGCGGAATAGCTGCACCCGAGGCATGCGCAGCGACCATCTAAGGAGCTGGTAAATCGATCTTATAGTGTCCCCAGGCCAGAGTGTGGATACCATCCCCATTAATAAAGCGTTTATCATCGTGAGGTGATAAGGCTAGTTTATTTTGCTCGACCGAATAGATATGTAATTTCACGCTAAATAAATTCTGTTTCTTTAATAATAAATTTTGTTCGAATAAACAGCCGCGATAATCCGCCAAACTGATTTCATCCCGGACTACAGTCTTTTTTACACCTTTCGCTTTTTTAATTTCCCTACCCTCAACCGCTAGGGCATACATTTTCGCGCGCAATCCAACAAACTCACTCATTATATTACCCGCATTTTCATCTTTAAATAAACCTAAAACAGCCTTGTTTTGAGGTGCTATGTTGTAGACATTATTGGCCGAAAAGTTCGATGTATCGAATTTTGAAATATTTTTCTTAATGTCGCCGTATATATCATTACTCTCCACTTTTAAAATAAAACTGTCTGTATCCATATAACATAGACACACCTTTTCTGCATACTCGCGCTTCAAAAAATTATAATAAAAGTCATACATTAAATATTTTGAAAGCTCCAAGACGGAGAAGCCAATATAAATAGGTTTATTATATACAACTTTTAACCTCTCCATTTGGACAGCTACAAAGTTTTCCGAAAAGATGCTAATACTCTTAAAATTTGGTTTCGCGATTAAACTACCAGCCCCGCGACTTTTACCATGGTCCTCCCAATGTGTGACCAATTTGACATCTACTCGCTTATCAACATTCTCCATGGTTTTACCATATACAGAGTTGTTCATAAGCTTGTAGAAGTCTTTTTCAAAATCATTTTTAGCTTGCTGACGTAGGCTGGTGTTTAGATCGATATAATTTTGAAGCCAGTTTGACTGGGTAAATTTTAAAACGCGATGAATTTTAGTGATTTTCAGGCCGAAATGTAACGCTTGCTTTAATGTTCTATAGTGTATGACATATTTCTCCTTATTTTGCAAATTAGCGATCAGCTTTTTATTTTGAAATTTAGATGTTGGAGGTACCATGTTTTCGGAGAGAAAAGGTAAGTCGTTATGCTCATCATGTAAAGTTACAGGATACTCGACATCTACTTCCAAAAAATAACCAATCTGTGAATCATCAGCGACCCCCGAGATATTTAAATTGTCAATTTCATCTTGACTAACCCAACTAAACCCGCCGAATGGTAGATACTGCGACATTGCCCACCCATACAAATTGTTGGCGTCCCAATAAGCTAAATATGAACTCGGAGCACTCGCATCATAATTGGTCATATATTTATTATTTGCTGTAGCGTGCCGCAAAGATACCAGACACAACCCACCCCTGATACTCCGCTTAACAAAATGATGCATATCGATGTCAGTGAGTAGCTCCAGTTCAATTTTGGTATGCTTCAACATAGCATCCCAAGACAGGCCAGGGCTGGTGTAATATTGTGCCGGATCCAAACTATATGTATCACGACAAATTTTTCTAAAGTTTTCAAAAATATAAGCCAAAAGTAAAACATCGGTTTTTAAATATAAATTCCAATATTCTAATAAATTCTTACATCCAAATGTAGTCCAAACAGTTTGTGCATGTTGATACTCCGCAACCGAAATATCATCATTAGTTAATGAATTGAAAAAATCGCGCTTTGCCGGTAAGGCCGGTTCTTGCAATCGCCCAAAGGATCTATATATTGGTAAGGGAAAATACCCTTCTTTCTAATTAATTCAAATTCTGAATCTACTGGGAACGCGCGTCTAACATTTAAGAAATCTTGCGAATCTAAATTTTTCGCGAGCTTATCGATAGAAGACGCCATGAACCGAAAACTATCTAAAAACCGTAGATTTATATAAACATTTTGTTTCTCGCCCGATTTATCCGTATAATCATCGACCAAAACTTTCGCGCTAAAACTAATATACCGTTCTTTATTAATCGGAATTACATCAATATCTAAATTTTGTTGTGCCAAATCTCTTAAAAATAGATGGCTATCGTAGCCGCTCAAATTATGAAAAAAGATAGGGACAAATTTCGGAATTTTGAAGTTGAGGTTACAATTAGAATGAGCGGCCCCTCGAAACGCTCCCGTAATGTGGCAGTGGTCTCTCACTCTATCTCCGTTGAGAGATAGTTCACATATGTGGCAAATCACGGCCTCATTATATAATTTTTGTTCGCTATTATTTAAATAATTCATCGGCACGATAGTCTTTAAATAGTTTTCATAGATTAGCTTAACGTCTTCTATCAATTTTTCAACAAACACCGTTGAGCAATCTAAACCGGCATACGTGACAAATTTATTTAAATTTGCATCAAACGAACACACAATTTGATATGCAAAACTATAAGGAATATGTTTGAATGTTTTATTTGTGTACGAATTAGATGGATCACCGCTGCATGTGTGAATTGGTTGGAGAATACTTTCAAAGTCGGCGTAAACAACAAAAGGAACGGACATTTTCTTATCATAACCATCGAATCTTAATATATTTTGGGGTATCATATCACCAAATTTAGTTTTACGCGCATCAGTTGAGGGTAGTACGGTGTAAACATGATTGCAATCATTCTGTTGATGGGTGTTTAATTTTTCAACAGTACTGAATCTCACTAAACACCCATCACAGATGTGAACCCCGCCGTTATGCGTATTTATTTGAGATGAAACTAGCCTGGAGAAATTTTTAATTAATACATAATGCGATTTGACCCCGTCTTCCAAAAGTAATAAATTGACATGAACAGCTTTCCTGTTCTGCGTAAAATAAATCGGCCCCACCACCTCATGATTTTTTGTGTCCTCATTTATAGCCAAAGAGTAAACGTTAATATTTAAATTATTTAATTGTTCAATTTTAGAAATGTCTTTAATTTTAACCGGGAATTTAATACCTTCTAAATTTAGGACGCTGGAGTAATGAGGATAACTACCCACTCTCTCCACATTTTTGTTGACAGGATCGAGTGCTGCTACTAGCGACCAACACAGGCATGCGTCATCGGAGTTCTGAATGTTGACGCACGCTTTTTTGTTTCGGATCGAGGGGGGTAGTTCCAAGTAAGATGATCCCCCAAGAGGTTGGTAGGTGTTGATGTTAACCTCTAAATGCGAGACCATCTTAAATGCCCAATTACTCCCTCTCTCCGAAAACTCTTCCGCTTTCGACTTTATAATAGCGGCCGACTGGTCAAAAACGTCCTCCAAGTCCGAAGACTCGGTGACAATGATGTATCGGGTATTAAACGATTTTAAGTCGGCTATTTCCTCATCTGCTATCACTTTAACATAATGAGCAAATAGCTCTAACTGCACCTTAACACCCGATACAGCCCTAGCCAGAACATCTTTAATCAGGCGGCACACTTTAATTTTTAAATTGGCTAGAAATTTTGTGATGTCTACACTCTCATCACCTAGAATTTTGTAGCTCGCGACCCGATTTTTGAATGAAGAATTAATTTTGAACACTCCATCCGGCAGCATAAATGTGTTATTATTTAAATGCTGCTGTGAGCGGAGATGTCCCCTATATAGAGAATTAGTAGGAAAACTCAGCCCACAACAGCTTACCTGAGACACATCTCGACTAGTAGATGGAGCAGCATCCGCAAGTCTATTAGAGCTTGTGGATGGCACAACATCTACTTTAACCCTCTTCTTAGATGGTCCACCAACATGCTGGCACGACTCCACGCCCTCCCCACAAATATCACATTGAAAATTGCGGTGGAGGGCATTTACATGCCGCTTCAAGTTATCCCTTCGGGTGAACGTTTTGTAGCATATGCTGCAATTCATTTCTGCAAAGAAATAAAAAATAAAAATAAAATAATAATTAGGAATTTTAAAGAAAAAATTATTATATAATAATTCAAAATATCTTGAAAAAATATGTCAGATTGATATGAAGCATCACTGTATATCAAAAAATACTGTTTATAATATTTAAAAATGCACTACTAAATAACTTTGAAATTAAAAAATAGTTTCAAAAAATATCCTTATGAATATTTAAAAGCACTACTAAATAAATTTGAAATTAAAAAATAGTTTCAAAAATATCCCTATGAATATTTAAAAACTACTAGACACATTCAAAATAACTTAAAAAATATGTATAATACCGTTTCTAAAAAGAATATTAAAAAGCACTACTAAATAAATTTGAAATTAAAAAATAGTTTTAAAAAATATCTTTATGAGTACATTTGTAAGCCGTTTGACTGCTAATAGAAAAATATATAAGATTTCAATGTCCATAAAAATACTGTTTATAATGAAAAGAAATTTAAAGCCGGGTAATATCCGTTTAATGTGATTAATATATGTAAATAAATTAAAGAAAATAGAGCTTTAAAAACTACTTACCGATTTAATATATGGACGTCACTAAAAACAATAACGATGTACACTCGAGAAGACCAAGATGCTGAATAAAGTTTAGAATAAAGAACTGGTACTTTAATAGACTATTATTTAGCGCATCGTTAGATATAATGTGTCTTTCTCTTACATATTGATATATTTCATATGACATTTCTTGTTAACCGCATAATACAACTTTCATTTTCTATTACACACAAGTGCATGCAGTTGTCCTACATTACACGCTTTAGCTTTCTGTTAGAAACAAACATGCGGGCTCCCGAATTTAAAAAATTAATCGCGTAATTGTGTGTTCTTTGCTTTATTGTCTTAAAACTATTTATTATGTCTATAGTATTTTAACATTCTCTTCAGAAAAAACATGTTTTATTATAACTTTTATTTGTAAAACAAAATCTAAAATTTGAGTTTCGGACATAATGAATTTTGTTTAAAATTAGTAGGAATATTGGTAAAATTAGATGTTTCACTGAAGTAAAACTACTACCTGTCTAACAATTTTACTGAAAATCTAATCAGATATCAAGAGTACATTAGTAAATATAAAAATTTGTTATAGCGGTTTATAGTATAAAAAATATGTAAGATTTCAATGTCCATAAAAATACTGTTTATAATGAAGAGAAATTTAAAGCCGAGTAATAAATGTGAATATGATTAATATTAAAGAAGAAGAAATTTAAAAAATTAATTATTACTTACTGTTTCAATAGGAACTGGTACTTTCTATATGTTTCATATGACATATATTCTTGTTAACCGTATTATGTGTTTATTATAACTTTTATTTGTAAAACAAAATCTAAAATTTGAGTTTCGGACATAATGAGTTTTGTTTAAACTTAGTAGGAATATTGGTAAAATTAGATATTTCACTGAAGTAAAACTACTACCTGTCTAACAATTTTTACTGAAAATCTAATCAGATATCAAGAGTGATATTAGTAATATAAAATTTGTTATAGTGGTTTATAATATAAAAAATATGTAAGATTTCAATGTCCACAAAAATACTGTTTTTATAATGAAGAGAAATTTAAAACAGAGTAATAAATGTGAATATGATTAATATTAAAGAAGAAGAAATTTAAAAAAATAATTATTACTTACTGTTTTAATAATAAGAGCTCTAACTAAAAACAATAACGATCACAGCGTTTTACTAAAAGTTTAGAATAATAACTATTATATTAAAGCACTAGTAAACGTAATTATTTCCATCTTGTATACTTAGATGCGTGTGTAATAACAACACAGGCCTGTGAATTGCAATATGCACTTAACTTTATGTTTCAACTAATGCGGGTAATCCATTAGTATTCTTTACACATTATCTCTAATAGAAACTACATTACACATTATGTATTGATTTTTCCATACCGCCGCGAAATACATACTAATCAATTCTGTTAATAAATTCTTTTTATGCCAAATTATCTTATAATGAATAAATATAAATTAATATTATAGTATTTAATATTATTTTCAAAAACAAACGCATGTTTTATTGTGCTTCTCTTTAATGTATACGTATACAGCATGATACTCTGTGACGAATTAAATATATAGCACGATTTGTGATGAAGTATGTGAATATATACGGTGCTCCAAAAGTGTTGAACGAGGAAATAAAAGATTAATTTATTTAGTTAGAATTTATTTTTATATACAAACAGATACAAGTAAATATACTAAACTATTCTGAGAAAATCTTGTAGTATTCTAACATTGTGTAATGCACAAACACAATAATCTTTAGTATGAAACAGGCAAGTCGAATTCGTCTTATCTAACTTAATGCTATTTTTATCACATTCTAAATTAATTATTACAGAATTAGGTAAATAATTTTTTAGAAACATTTTTTTCTGATGACCTTTCACATAAATGCGGTCACTGTGGTGAACAAATCTACTTAAAATATTACTTATTTCGGAGTAGGGTATATATCCATCATTATAACGTAAACCATGATGATTTTCTTTTAACCACAATACCTGACGTAATTCTTCACGTGTTAACTTATTGTAAGAGATATTAGACTTGAAAATGAAATGTCCCACTTTTACACCATCAGTAATTGCCATTTCCTTAAGCATAAACCCATTTTTTAATTGAAATCCCTGTAGATCAATAATTACATAGGAATCCTGTTGTGATGAAGTCAAGTTTACATTTTTTTCCCTTCTATCAAATATTGTTAAGCCACACTCACACCAATGCACTGACGTATCATCATCAAAATTATCCATCAAGAAATTATTTTCTTAACTGTTCCCGTATGAGGTTGATATTCCACCAAGCTATCGTGTAAAATGAGGCAGTATACTACGGTATCTGGTTTAAATTGTTCTTGACACTCTATCTCAAGCTTGATATCAACGCTTGAGGAAATTAATGATTCATTTTGCTTGGAGCAGTCGATTAAATAAAGAGCATGGTCGTGAAACTGATTATAATCCAAAAGTGGTTGGTTTTGACGACCGTAATAGCTAGATTGGAAATTTGAATACGCGTGATATGCAATAGCATATCGTTTGAGTCCCATATTTAAATTCATAGCTGTATAAGGATAGCTCTCCGAGTTTAAATATAATTTTAGATTAGTAATTGCAGAATGGTCAAAGTCGGAGGAATCTGCTTGGGGATTACCCTTCTTCTTAAGTTGAAATCCCACTATAACATAACGAGGTTTCTCCAAGTTTGTGCTGGTTTTGATAGCCCATATATCATTTTTCGTAGTGCGCAATGATGGTAGTTCGTGCATTCCCACTTTCTGAATGGTATGTATATCGATTTGTTTTCTCGAAGAGCCTGTAGCAGTTTCAGGCGAGTCTTATCGTTTACAGTAATGTGTGGCACATACCATTCAATCTTTTCTATTTGTATGGTTGCCTTCTTCGTACCATCAGCCAAATTGTTTTTATAACAATTATCGTCAGTTTTACTGCGATTCAGTATCAATTCCTGACTGACATTCATTACTATCTGCTTGTAATCATCAAATATTCCAAAACAAAATTTGACTGGCAAAACGGTGTTGAACTCATTTACGGAGAAGGTGGGTTGTTCATCCTTGAACGGACACCAACCTGCCATTTCAAGCATCTTAGATTCATTCGGATTGTAGGAAACGTATGCCTTCATTGTAGTAGTGATACCAGGCTTCATACAACGATCAATCTCCACACCGTTAATTTCATATCGCATCTGATCGAATAGAAAAGCATATGCATTGTTTGTTAGTTTACATCTACCTGTTCCGGTAGTCTGCTCGTTGAATTTGCCCTGTATGTGAATGAAGCTTTCACTTGGTAAAGTGTAAATATCTTGATGTTGAATGGGGATGCGAATTTCATCATTTAAGTTAAAGTTATTTGCTCGTGGATAGTAGACATGGTATTGCTCCTTCACTATGGCATCATCGAATTTTAATCCTTGGAATATCTGCAACTTTTCCATTTTTCTCGATCACCTTCAAACCAATAGATTTTAGAAAAGCAATGTTAGCCGGTGTTAATCGATGTCGCGCGCGTAACTGAATGACTGTGTGTTCGTTAGATCTGCGCGTTTTATTGTTTTGATTATTGAATGATAGACCCATTTTCCACCTCACGACGATCTCTTTAGTTCGAGACGCACAACTATCTGCTCGCCACGGAAATCTACTGGGTCAGAGTCTTGATCTAATAAGGTGAGGGTAATATTACTAATTCTTTTCGTATTAATCGGCAAATAAACAATATTTCGTGGTTGTACGTTCAGGCTGTAGCCCGGTGCCACAGAGGGTGCGAATTCAAATAATGTGTGTGCAAGGTGTGTGTCATAGTACGTAGACGTTACAATATTGCACTCGATTCTTATAGTGACAACCTTTATAATCTGCACAGCGAGATCCGATTCATGATTTTGTCCGGCAATCAATTTCCGACTACTGAATCCCAACATTCGCCCAATAGAATCACTTGGCGTAAAATCAATGGTATACTGACTCTGTATCTCACATCTTAGTGTATTGTTGTTGGGCTTTATGGATAGCAATTTGTTTTTGTCGGTCACGTCACCAATTATTTGTTTCTGTAGGTAAGCCTCCAAATCCCCAATTTCATAGGAACCCGTAGGTATATCTAACACGTGATTATCGTAATAAAATTTGTTGTGTCCCTCATATACATTCGGGATAGTATTATAGGTGTGCAGACCTATCAGACCAATTGCGTATTCGTGTCGACTATCTAATTCAATTGGCGGATAGTAATCTGCAGTAAGCACATTACTAGTGCTGCTGAGCGTAAACGTACTCGACATGATACTAATGACATTCTAATCTCTACACACGGCTATATAGAAATTTTAAACACAAATGTCCACAATTTTTGGCATCAAAATTTTGAAATCGCGAATGATTGTAAATAATTTGACAGTTTGTAAAGTATTCTATCAATTCTAAAGGTGGCGATAAATTGCCAATGAATCAAAATATTGACCTGTACGCTTCTTCTTACAATATGCAACCCAATGGGTTCCCGGTCCGGATGTCGAATCAAGATTAACGACTGCACACTCACTCTTCCTCGGTTTATTAGGCAAATCGTCTCTCATAAAGACACCGCGAAAGTTAGGTATATTTTTTCCAAACTTCAAAATATCAGTCGAGTAGTAGAGTCGAGAAGTCGTGTCATCGTGAACGGACGTGTGTATTAAGTGTTTCTGTGCTTCAATTTGTAAGTCGGAATGGTTGACACAGGAAACGGTTCTAAGAATTCTGAAACAAAACCTCAGGAAAAGGTACTACCTATAGGGTTGGAAAAAATAATAAAAGATATTATTGCTAATGAAATAAAAAAATTAAATGAAAAGATACAATCACTGGAAAGAGAAGTACAAGAGCTAAAAGGTATAACAACACCTAATCGACGGCTCGACAATAACAATACGAATGAACAAAATAATATATTAAATTTGGTTGAAGATGAATTAAATTCCTCAAGTTCTTCAATAGATACGGTTGTGAATGTCGTACCATGGACAAAAACTGAGAGAAAACACCGCAACAAGAACAAGAGCCGAGCTACGCGAGTCAAGGATACGTCGAAGAAGATAAGGAGAGAAGCTGAGATAGTGGGAACATCGAGAGACAACGGTTCTGACATTGCAGCCGGGCGGAGAGCATGGATCTACGTCGGACGATGCAGGCACGATCTTACCGTCGAACAGCTGAAGTCGTACTTGGAGATGCGGACCCCCGGGCATCAGTTTGAAGTGGAAAAATTAATTTTCAAAGGTAAAAATTCCGCATTTAAGGTTGGTGCGAGTTATGAAATAAAATATACGTTATATGATCCGGATTACTGGCCGGAAAATATACTAATAAGACGTTTCCGGTTTTTTCGCTCACGAACAGTTAAAAACGAAGAACGTATTTTATAATAAAGACAAACAGCCAGTTTTTAACCAAGACGAACAGTCATCTCGGCTGGAAAATTTAACTTTAAATATATTGCATCAAAATATACAGTGCGTAACCAATAAGATGGACGAGTTGGAAATATTTTTGAATGGCTTTGAGCATGATGTTCATGTTCTTGCGCTCTCTGAGCACTGGATGGACGTCTCGAGGATTGGTTCTTTCGAGTTTCGAAAAGCATTCAATCAATATTAGAATGTGCGGCCGTTGAGATGCGCAGCCAGAAATTAATTATAGTAAATATATACAGATCACCACTGGGGGATACTGACACATTCTTCCAGGTTTTTAGTGACATACTGGAATATATTAACATCCAGATGCCGCGTTATACTGTGGTCATGACCGGCGATTTCAATATCAATATACAAAACAAAGAACAAACCATTGTCAAGAAGTTTTATGACATTATTAGGTCTTATAATCTGGAAACGACCATTAATAGTCCCACAAGAGTGACGGCGAATTCTTCTACTACTATATACAACATATTAACCAATTGCACGGTTTCTGAGAGTAGGGTTGTCTTGTCTGCCCTCTCAGATCATACGGCTCAGATGATCTTCATTCCTATGAACCGAATATCGAAGAATTACTACATATGCATTGATTCACATGCTGCAAATGAAAGAAATCTCATTGACCTAAACAGAAGCCTGGCCATGGTTGATTGGTCACAAATTACGGAGGGAAGAGATGTGAATGAGAACTATTATGCATTCTCAAACATACTAAAACAAACAGTAGAGCATTGTTGCCCGATGAGGACTATCAGACGTGGATCATATAATAATAACAATAAGAGGGGCTGGATAACGGATGAGCTTAGACGGAGGTGCCAGTTGAAACGTCAGATGTACGAGGATATGACTCACAGTGTTATAACTAGAGATGAGTACAGAGCCTTTTGCAGGGGTTTGCGAAATGAAATAAAAAACCAGAAACGTGCCTTCAATTCGGATTTCCTGTTGCGATCTCGTGATAAAGTGAGAGCAACTTGGTCATTAGTCAGAGAAATTACGGCTTCTACACGAGACTATCCAACAAATCATTGCCAAATAGATGACATCGCTATTGATACTTTGACGTCGTCTATGACAGAAAAGCTATCCAATATAAACTCGTATCTGATCGATTTGTGCAAGCGTGGAACTCCTGACTTGAACACAAATCCCATCGCTATTACGGGGAGGAATCCTTCCTCTATATACATGTCACCAGCAACACCCGACGAAGTGCAGTGTATAATTCAAAAGCTGAGTACAACAAACACTGTTGGACATGATGGTATTTCCATGGGCATGCTTAGGGCATGTGTGGACGCCTTGAAACGGCCTTTGGCGTTTCTGATCAACGGTTGCATGGAATCCGGTATATTCCCGGATGAATTAAAGAAATCAACCATCGTTCTTATTCATAAGAAGGGCGATAAAGCGAATATAGAGAACTACAGACCTATAGCAATTCTATCCGCTATATCAAAGGTTTTTGAGAGAGTGATATACGAGAGGATATACTGTTTTCTGTCAAACACAAACATATTTAACAACATGCAGAATGGCTTTATACGGAGAAGAGATACTAACAGAGCAATATATCAAGCACTGAATGAAATAGTATCCGGCCTAAATAATGCAGAGCAGACGGCAGCTTTGCTCATGGATTTGAGCAAAGCATTTGACAGCATAAACTACGATATACTCTTTGAGAAAATGCAATGTGTTGGAATTAGGGGAATTGCGCTCGACTTGATGAGGTCGTACTTGTTTGGACGACCTCAGAGAGTGGAAGGTTCTGATTATGGTGCCCATAGGAAGGTGTACTCTGACTGGCGGACGGTAGACAGGGACGTTCCGCAGGGATCTGTGTTGGGGAGTCTGATGTTTCTGATATACGTCAACGATCTGCCTGAGGCTTCAATATACAAAACTATTTTATATGCTGATGATACGACGGTTGTTATAAGAGTAAATACTGACCTCAGAAGGGAGGTAACGCAAACTATCAGCAAATTTGATGAGTGGTTCAGTAGACACGATCTGAAACTTAATGTGGAGAAGACGTGTCTGATACGGTTTGGCTACTTTAAAAATGTACAGGAGGAGTATGCATATAGTAATACAGTGATTACCTCTGTTGACAGTGCGAAGTTTTTGGGTGTTACTCTCGACTCCCAACTCAACTGGAAGAGCCACGTGGATATTCTTGCGAAGAAACTATCTTCATATAGCTACGCGCTTCGGATGGTGTCGCGTGAGGTTAGCATGGAGGCGGGGATTAGTGCATATTATGCTTACGTTTATTCGAGGCTGAGGTACGGGATAGTTTTTTGGGGCGGCTCTGTCGATTTCATGAGATTATTTAGGCTACAGAAGATGTGTCTGCGGGGACTCTTCGGACTTGCTCCTCGGGCATCATGTCGAGAAGTTTTCAGTGAGCACGGCATTCTTACGCTTCCGGCCCTGTATATATATGAGTGCGCATTGTTTGTGCGTGGAAACTATGAACTTTTTAGTGGTCAACATCTTACACACCACTACGGTACACGTGGCGTGAGTGCCCGGCATCTTCTTCCCCCCCAATCGGCTAAAGCAATGGTGAATAGGAGTGTTGTAGCACAGACTGTCAAAATTTATAATCATCTGCCTTCTAATATGAAAGACCTAAACACCCGATTATTTAAAAGATCCCTATACTTGAAATTAATTCACTCTAATTATATATGGCATAGAGGAGTACTTTTGTACAAAATTTTAAATGAAATGTTATGTCCAGTAATGGTATTGTCTGTTGCAGTATGCCTTATTTATTTGTTATTTAATTGTTGTTTATATATATTATATTATTATGACGAATGACGAATCATATACACTGTAATGTGTCTTACATGAGAATAAAAGATATATATATATCTTTGTCTGTGAGAGCTCTTCGTGGCAGTCTGCTTAATAGTTTTTTGATTGTGGTTTTAAATACAATCCCAATCCTTTCTTGTACGGTTTCAAATACAGACCCTGACCATGTTTCCCCAATGCAACAGCCTCCATTGCTTTATTATGTCGTTGTGTTTCAGCCAGTAATTTTTGGGATGCCTTTGCTTTATTCACCGCCTGTGTAATTCCAGCGACTCCTCCAGCAAGAGTGCCCAAAGCGCTTAACCCGGCAAATAGTGGTATTAGAGGTATAACGCCCCCAGTTTTTGGTATAGGTATAATCCTTGGTGTTCGGATATTTTTTCTACCTCCATTCTTTCTAACCGCAATTTTAGCAGCGGTGAGTGATATTTTTGCTTGCTCCGCAAAATCCTTAATTTTTGAATTCTTCAGAGCTGATTTTGCTTGTGCTACAACGCCCCTTCTGAAAGAAACTCTTCTACTCTTAATACCAGCTCCTTTCATTCGCTTTCTACTACTCGTTCTCTTCATTTATGTATTTATACCCATCCCTACTTTTTTTTTAACTTTCATACTGTTAGTCACCAACCAGCTAGCCGCTTTCTCACCAAGACTAGCGTCTTTTGACTTAACACGATTCCAAGCTTTTTCTTCAAGAATTTGATCTGCCTCGTGACGATCTTTAATATCCTTATTTTTGGAGTATGCAATGTCGTGCTCTTTACATGCAGAGTCGAGAGGGTTTATTCCAGGATCTCCTCGAGCCAAACGTTCTTTTACTTTCGTCCCAGGGCCGCACCACTGGTAGTGGGGCAAGTGTAGCTCTACAGGAAGATTGTTGATAAGTGTGTTTAGAACACCACCTCCTTCTTTGAATGCTAACATTTGATTGGGTGAGCTCCCTAAATACACTTAGTACTGCATCATGCGTCTTGTTAAGCAGAAGCTTAACCTCCAAGTGAAAAATTTGGACAATGAATTACTGTCTGAAAATTTATATCGTAGACATAATTCATTACTGCCTAATACAATTCGATGTATAATATGCGGACCGTCCAATTGTGGAAAAACGAATGCCCTGTTCAGTCTGATTATTGAAGAAAACGGTCTGAAGTTTCATAATATCTATGTGTACTCCAAGTCGCTCTACCAGCCGAAATATCAATTCCTGGAGAAGGTGGTTAATAATGTTAAAGGTATAAAGTATTTCAAGTACACCGAAAACGATAATATTCTAGATCCAAGTGAAGCATTAGAAAACTCTATATTTATTTTCGATGATGTGGCGTGTGACAAGTAAGATAAAATTAGATCGTATTTTAGTATGGGGCGACATAAGGCCATCGATTCTTTCTACTTATGTCAAACATATACCCGTATACCTAAACATTTAATTCGAGACAATGCTAATTTTATTATTTTATTTAAACAAGACGATCTAAATCTTAGACATATTGTTAGAGTTCAACTGTTGACTCTACTAACGTTATTGTAGAATTTATTTATATGAAAATTTAGTTAATTATTGAAGAACTTAGATGATAATAATATGGACAAAAGTAGTTGAAATTGATGTGAGAATTTATTAAGTTATTGTACAATGATATTGTTTGGTATGATACATTACTTGATGGACCGACTGGTATATTCACATGTTGACTAGTTTCATTTTTCATTAGGTTTTACCATAATCTGTAAAGAAATTTAAATGTTATTATGGTATTATAAGAATTATTGTTATTTTGTAAAAACTAGTTTAAATGACGTTAAAGAGGTGAAAGATGCTTAAAAATTGAATATTGAAAGATAAATAATTAAAATTGAGTGAAAAGTACATTTTAAATATCATACAACCGGATGGGAGAGTTAAGTGTCAAAAGTGACATTTGGTTTATAAAATTTCTAAGAATGCATATTTTTAAGTACTAAAGGTATAGGAAAGCTTAATTAAAATTTAAAAGAATTAAAATAATGAAATTTATAAAGTTAAAATAGTATAGAAAATGGTCAAACAGATTTAAAAACTATATTGTTTGAAAAAAGTATGTAGAAGATATCTATTGGCTGAATTAAAAAATTGTTAAAGATCACCAAGGAGAATTATTGAAAAAACAGATGGAACAGGGAGAATTTTATGAATTCTTAAGAGACGCGTATGCGTTTGTAAAAGAAATTTAAATATTTATGAATATTAATGGTAAAATAAACCAGAATTAATTGAAAAGTGTATGAATTAAATAATCATACATGTTAAAAAAATAGTGAAGTGATATAAAAGTGATTGGTAAAATTTTTAAAGAAATTTAAGCTTGTTAATTGGAATATTGAAAGATTACTTACCATTTTGAAGGATAATATTTAATAATTGAAGAGTTTGTGAAAAGAATATTGTATATCCAGAAGTTTATAATAGAATCGTTGAAAATCCAGTGTCCACGAATCCAGGAAACAGTGCTTTATTTCAGCTGTAATAATCCATTGGAAGAATACCAAATATAAATATTTATTGTGAGATACAGGAGTTCCATTAGCTGTTCCAGGGTGAATTGCGTTAGCATAGTGCAAGTTGGGAAGGCTGTTGTCCGGTGAGAAATTGCAGTTATTGGTTAAAATTCCGTTGATGTCATCTTTCCGAAGAAATTAAACATATTTCCAAACCAAGTATCCAGTAGGACAGTTAGATCGAGAATGCCATCCAGAACAGGAGTTTTCTAGGATAAAAAAGGATCGTATTAACATCATTGAAAAACAAGAAGTATACATAATTTAATTTGGCCAAAAGGTTGTATATGTAGTGTATTAATTAGAAATTTATCGAAGCTAATAGAAGCTTACAATTGTTATAAAAGTTGACAAATTTACATTTTGAACAAGTTTACATAAATTGATAATCTTAACATTTAAATTTCATAGAGATATAGCCATTGAATTTTAATTTCTAAATTTCCATACCAAAGAAATATTATTCATATCCAGAATTATACAATTACATCATAAATATTGTCTTAGTTAATTAATGTGTATGAATTTAAGTGAAATATGGTGTATTTGTATATTTGAGGGTATATTTTATAAAAATACAAAAGTATTTACCTTCGAGGTTGTTTGATAAAATATCCACTATAATAGATCCATATTAATACCATCTACGTCAATTAAATTGGTTTATGATAGTTAGGAAACTGAGATTTATTTGTTATACATTTCACTAAAACGTTTATATTGGCATTTAGGTTGTTTATTAAATAGTATGAGAATTGAATAGTTCTATTATTGAAGCAGTGTTTTGGTAGACTGATGGTAATTTGACAGTAGTATTGATGCATAACCTTAAAAAGAAAAACCAATAATTATTTAATTTGAAATATATTTTTAACGTTGATTGATTGCTTACCTGATGCAAGTATTGGGGTAAATAATAAATAGAGTATTAATAGAACAAAGTGTTTTTAACCGGACCTTCTACACGATCCTAAGAATAAATATTATGTTTATTAAAAAAAAAGCAATTATTAAGTATGAACATGCCTAGTTTTGAAGTATTGAATTAGTACCAACTTCTAAATAAAAAATTATCAAATTTGTGCATATTGGGAAGCCTAAGTGAAAGGAATAGTTTAAAGGTAATATTTTTATTAAAATATTATAAGAGATTAATGGATAATTTATTTATAAATAAAAGAGTCTCATGTTCATAATTATATAGACTGAGTTAGATCCGGAAGCAAATAAACGTGTGACAAATTTAATAAGAGTTTTATATTATTAATAATACCATAAGTAGGTGTTTTTTTATCATTTTTGGTTGGGCATTTATAATAGGATTGATAAAATCATTAGCGGGTTTTTTTTATCAATATATATGACGATCATGTGGGCACCGACATGAATTTCGACCAGTTTAAATCAGTTTGTGCAGAGTGTTGGAAAAATAAATATGACTTTCTCACAATTGATAAGGATAGTAACATAAATGAGGGTCGCTATCGAAAAATGTTTGATTGCTTTATATATTTGTAAATGAAGATAAATTTGTCAATCTAGTATTGATATTCAGCCGTGTTAGACGTGATAAAATGGAAGAAGTAACGGAAGCACACGATGATACACCTGTAGGTTGTTGTGACATCTGTTGTTTGTTCTGTGAATGTATTTCAACTTTTCTACTATGTATTTTCTATTAGTCATTAAGGACAAGCTGCTGTGATAACATCAAATTATAACTTTGAACATTATAGAGAGAGCTCTTCAAACCCTGTATCAGCCGTTCAAAAGCTGTTCAGAAGCTGTTCAAAGCTGTTGAAAAGCTGTTCAAAGCTGTTCAGAAGCTGTTCAAAAGCTGTTCAAAGCTGTTCAGAAGCTCTTCAGAAGCTGTTCAAAAGCTGTTCAGAGCTGTTCAAAAGCTGTTCAAAAGCTGTTCAAAGCTGTTTGAAAGCTGTTAGAATCACTTCAAAAATCTGTTCAACATCATTTAAATATGGCCACACAGAGCAGTAATGATAAAATTACATCTGAAATAATACGAGCTACCAAGTCCATTAGAAGGAAACATTTGGCACTAAAATCAGGTCGCTCTGATTATGATAAGTTAATAACAGAACATTTTAAACCTGTTATCGAACCCCTTAGGAAGGTATTGAAAGATGTCGTTATACCAACAATTAAAAGTGAAACTAAGATGGAACCAAAGGATGAAAGTATGGATGAGGATGGTGAAATATTAAAGACGCCCCCAATAAAACTTCGACTGAAAAAACCGACAACACCAAAAAGGAGGGTTAGTATAACCCATGATCGAGCAATTCAAGTACGGCCCACCGGTATCGACAAAGGTGTACAACGTGATGATAGTGTATTTGAGCTTGACACAACACCAGTGGAAGTGGATCCTAAGAAATCATTTCAGCAGTATCGTACTCATTATAGGGAGATGCTTAGAAGGACACCTGAAATCGTCGATGATTATCTAGAACAGTACGAGTTAATGCCAAGGACTTACTTGGATGGTTTATTGGCTGATACCGCTGGTGAATATGATTTAACAACAGGTGTTCACTTCAATCCTATAACAAATAAATTTAAAATTGGCAACTCCATTTTAACCATCGACGGTAAAGATATTGTAATCGATAATGTGCGATATAGAGGAACTGGTGGTCTCTACGAATTAATATTTAAAGCTCGTCCGGAAGGTTTTACTAAAGATGAGGCTCGATATCGGGCAATCTTAAAACAGACTAATGTACATCGTCGCGGATATGATCCTAACAAACAGGTGCAAGGTACTAAGAGTTACAAGTATGTAAACATCATTAGACCCCTTACATATGAGCAACATTCATCAACAAGTGCTGTTATTGATGGTGGTGGTCATTTAGGCGAAGAACTCATATTTAGAAATTAACCATACCAGTACGTTTACTGGGATAATATAAACGAACTGGTGGATCGTTTACGTTTACTGATAGCTTCCAAGCATTCAGGGAATAATGGTCATGCTAATGAGATAGCCTCAATAATAGAAGAGCTCCAGGAAGCTGGTGTTATCGAATATAATTAGAGGATTTATAATCGAAGTATCTCAGTCTAAATACGAATGTCAATATGGATAGCATTGATAAATTTGGTCGGCATTTAACTAAATCAAAAACAAAAAAATCTATACCGGCAGAGAACCTTCATACACTTTTGGGGACTAATACTGAAGGACATTACAATTTTAAAAATAAGCGGCTGTGTGGTGTTCAATCACCAGTAGAAGCTGATGACTGTGCAAATAAGGGTTATGTTGACAAAAAGTTTAAAGATGTTGATGATGTCATTAAAAAATCAAAATCACCGTATTATAATCAAATTACGGAGTTTATCAAGCTGCAGACTGACGTTGATGATTTAAAACGTTTGAAAACCAACATCACCAGCAAAACTGATAAGCTGGCGGATAGTGTAGATCGGCTAAAGACAGTGTTTGAAACGTTTCAAAATAAAGTAGATAAGCTTAGCAATTTGGATAACAAGTTCAGACTTGAATTGGATGCTGTTGAAGGTAATATAAAACGAAATGATGTATCATACAAAAAATTATTGACAAACTTGGAAGCAAAAATCGATATTAAAATTAAGAAGTTAAGGACCGATAATGAGTAAAGTTAAACAAGATGTTGTCAATGAGTTGCATAAACCCGCTCGAAGAAGATTCAAAAGACATCGTGTAATCATTAATGGACTCGATGACTTGTGGCAGACCGATTTGATGGAATTTATTCCTTATGCCCGTGAGAATAAAGGTTATAAATACATACTCGTGGTTATAGACTGCTTCTCGAAATTTCTATGGACTCAACCGCTAAAAAGTAAAGCAAGTGTAGAAGTACGGAGGGCTATGGAGAAAATTCTACAAGGACCTAGACAGCCTAAAAATTTGCAATCGGATAATGGACGTGAATTTTATAACGCGCAATTTCAAAAACTTATCAAAGAGTATAAGATAAATCATTATTCATCATATAGTACAATGAAGGCATCTATTGCAGAGCGTGTAATTCGTACGCTCAAGGAAAAGCTGTATAAGAAATTCAGTATGCTTCGTAAATATAGATGGGTCGATATATTACCGACTGTAACTGATTCATACAATGCGACTAAACATAGGACGATTAAAATGAGACCTCTTGATGTTAATAAGAAAAATGAAAAGAGATTGTTAAAAAGTGTTTATAATCATGTTAAAATAAATGGAGCTAGGAAATTTCGAGTGGGTGATTTTGTTAGAATTAGTCGCCATAAGGGTGTTTTTGAAAAAGGATATACATCCAATTGGTCCACAGAACTATTTAAAGTTGTTAAAGCTAATATCACTAATCCGGCAACGTATGTTCTCGGGTAGTTTTTACGAGCAAGAATTGCAAAAAGCGAAACATACAGATGTATACCTGGTTGAAAAAGTGCTGCGCAGAAAAGGCAATAAAGTGTATGTGAAGTGGTTGGGCCTCAACTTCAAATAACTCCTGGATAAACAAACATGATGTACTGTAAATATTGCTGAATTGTATATATATTTCCTTTAGTTAATAATAAAACAAATGTTGAACTATTACATATACTTTTTATTCCTATATTTTGTGTAAACAAATTATTTTTTTATTTATTAATACAACAACAACAATTTCTTCGAGCTGGTGGTGCGCCATCTATATGTTCCGTCTGCCAGGGCTGATTATAGTGTAGATAACATGGTAAGTATTCGTTGAGAACGTCTCTTTTCTCTGTGGGTATCAAATGCCAGTGTTGTTTAAGAGATTCGGCTGTGACCATGGTTTGTAGGACTGTTAATGGGATTTTACTAATTGTCGATTTACTTATGCCATCAAGTGTACCAAAATTATTATTAATTTGTCTAATAGCTCGATCAACTTTACCTTGCTGGTTTCCCATGTTAGAGTTTTATTTTTTTAATATCCACAATAATTTTGTAAAGGTCTATATCCCGTCTGAGCTTTCCTAATTCGGATTGATATTTCAGGATTCGTCGATTTAACTCTAATCTTAGTAGTTTCCGTTTACAGCTATTATACATTGTTAATCAATGATAAATGACACACTACTATATATTTTGTCTTAATATACTTGATATGCATATATAACCCTACCCCCTCCATTATCAACAAGCTGATGATCATAATCCAATTCTGGGTGGATATACTGTGGATACCAAGATAGTAGTTTCTTCGGTTTTCCCTTATATAAATTCAATACACTGTTACTTTCAATATCGAAAACACAAATCTCACATAAGTCCAAATCTGGTTCATTAAGCATCTCGAATTGTTCATAAATTAATCGCCTCGTTTCATCATTCATGCGCTGATTACAATGTTGTAACAGATTTACAAAGTTATCTATATCAAAATAATTTTGATTTTGATAAACAAATGCTGCCATAAACAGACAATCGTTTCTAATCAATGTTGAGGTAAAAATCCAATCGCGAATTTCAGCTGGCAAATCAACGTCTATTTCACTTAAGAATTCTTCATACTTTTTTATTCGAACTGCCATCTCTATAAAAATATCTCGCGAGAGTATAGGATGATATCACAATTAACTAAAGTTATCCAAGTAATAATACTATTTGTATATCAAAATATGCTAGTAGTACGCATGAATACATGCTCATAGTCTAAATAAGTTAATCTTTTATTTCCCAACACTTTGATATGTTTATAGTTATGTCATCAGATACCATGCTGTATATTTAAATTAGGAACTGTATTTAATTCTAAATTTGCGCGCCGACCACAGCGCCATCTCCAAAGCCTAGGTGGCCGCGTTTAAAATAATTTCAGTATTGCATCGTGTGTGGTGCCGTGCGAATGTTTATTGCGGTAAATAGACTAATTAAAATTCATATTTTTACAATGATCGCGCGAAACAAGATAAGTTGCACACATGATTGCAATTGACGTCATATACGATTTCAAACATGTATTCATTAAATTTAGGGCACGCCAGCCACGTCTAGCTTCGGCTATATTCGTTATGTTTTTTCTAGTGGTGGCCATCTTGAATTCGCCATCTTGCTTTTTCTAAATCCTTACTTTTGAAACGCCCTGTATATTCATATTTGACTGCTACGTCACAAAGTGTCATGCTGTATATGTATTTTTATAATTTTGACGGCCATCTTGGATTCGCCATCTTACTTTTCTAATTTTTGAAACACCCTGCATTAATTTTAAAAATTTTGGCGGCCATCTTGGATTCGCCATCTTACTTTTCTAATTTTTGAAACACCCTGTATGATTCATACGTCACAAAGTATCATACTGTATATGTATTTATTTTTTAAAATTTTGAGACACCCTGTATATTAATTTAAATTTAAATTTGCGCGCCGACCGCAGCGCCATCTGCAAATCCACGGTGGCCGCGTTCGGAACTAAAATTAGTGGTGGGGGAGTGGGGTTGAGTGGTGGGATTGAGTGGTGGGATTGGGTGGGGGGTGGATTGAGTGATGGGGGGAGTAAATAGTGGTGGTGGGGGGAGGAGCCAGAACTCTCCAATTTACCCTACTTATAAATGCAGTTATAAATAGATAGCCCAAGTTGTCTAAAATAATCCAGTAATTATTATTACATCTGTTTTTTTTTATTTAATGAAATTCAGCGGTCAATATATTTTCTGACGGAATAAGTTTTGACTGAACTTCGTTAAGATTGTTTAAATTTAAAACCGTTTTGAAATAAAAATTTTCTTACATCGTTTATTTTAAATACTGTCTGATTGTTTTTTTAAATTTTATCGAATATAATTACATTTAATATATTTCTTAAATGATTTAATTAGGGGAAGGTCGGCAAGTTCGGCACGTTGACCTTTCTTTAGCTTTAAATATACGTAATCAACTAAACACAAAATTTCTTTTTTGCATGCATGTTTTTTGAACAATTGTGAATAGATATCCGTGATAAAAACATAACAACCACTGACAAGGAAGACTATATTTCAGGAAAAGATTAATTTAACAATTGCCGAACTTGCACGACAGTGCTGGGCAAGTTCGGCATACATGTATATCTAATTGCGGCACACATCGCAAACAAAAACACCTGCTTCACCAGCATAGTCTGTACAGTCTTCATGCGCCCATTTCTTACATATATCGCACTGAATCCATTCCTCTTGAGTTTCTCCATATACTCCATTGCAGTATAAGCACAAAGTCTCACTGTCTTCAGCTTCTACAGGCGCCGCTGTCTTCAGCTTCTTCTTTTCTTTATTTTTCTTTTTTGAGGGATAAGTTTCACCACCTATTATCCTCTTAAGTTTTCCCTTTTTGACTTGGCTTCTTTATTTATTAATTTATCTTCGAGTTCCTCTTTGTATGGAGTGCTGGTAAGTATTTCAGACTTTTCCTGTTTTCGGCCTTTTGATTTGGATGAAGATTTTGCTTGTGGCAAGGGAGATATATCCGTTACTGGAACACGAGATGTAGATGGTGCATGTAAGTCTATTTGGTTTGATTCATTGTTTATATCGCTTAGCCTTCTGTTCGAGTCCAAGACATCAGTAGATGCTATATCGTCAACGGCAATTTCTGATGAAAATTCTGGATTTATCTCTGAATTTCGACCACTAGACACTGAATTTGTTGCTCCAGGAGATTCCGGCATTAATTCATTGTGATCGGCGGTAATCGGATATGACAGAACAGCTGATGCCCCTATAAAGTCAATTTCGTCAAACATATCTGGGTTATAAGGAGTTATGCCTGATTTCTCAAAAGCCTTTATAATATTTCTGGATGAAAATGCACCCAAAAACGCTTCTTTAATTATGGGCCCAAGTACATATTCTGTTAATCGTTCTCCGGGGTGGTTGGTCATGTATTTGTCCATTTCGTTGGCCAGATACGTTTTAAAAGGACCAAAAACGCAGATATCGAGGGGCTGGAGTCGGTTACTGGTATGGGGCGGAAACGTTAACATGATGATGCCATTATCTCGGCATAAGTTTATTGCCTCTAGTGACTTGTGCCTCCCATGACCATCTAGTAAAAGAAGAATGGGTCTTTCTTTAGTTGGTCGTACACATTTTATTAAATGTTTAATGTATTCTACAAATAGATTTGCATCACTCCAACCAGATGGATTTGCAAAAGCTACTGTTCCATGAAAGGAACCTACAAGTAGTTGTGGATTCATTCGGGTTCTTGGGTAAATTAACATAGGTGGAATAAACGTCCCCCCTGCACTAATGGTACCAAGAAGTGTGATGTTTTTGCCCCTTTCGGCAGATGTGATTCGACCAAGCTGTTTAATGCGCTTCTCAGCGACAACTTTTCGTGGCTTTTGTACACAAGAAATCCCGGTTTCGTCGACGTTAAATATTCTATCTGGAGAAAAGTGATGCTCCTCTAGAGCATCTTTAAGAAGAGCGAAAAATCTGATCAGTTTGGTTTTTGTGAAACCAGCTACCCTAGCCATGCTGGTAGCCTCCGGGGTCCTCAGACTTAAACTGTTCTTTTCCATAAAGGATCTTAGCCAATCCTTTCCTGCTAGCTTCCTTTCTGTGTTAAAAGGATGCAGTATTTTATTGGCGACGGCAAATTGGAAGGCCAGCCTTCTTATGTCCACTGGAGACATTCCATAAAACATTTTCTGCAATGTCACAATATGTTTTCGTGGCTCTTGTTCCATCTCCAAATTAAAAACAGGCTTAAAACGACCTTTGGAGTGAACATTTGGGACTTCTTTTTCCCGCCAATATTGTAAGGTTGTCCTTGGAATGCCATATTTTTTGGACAATGTAGATAAATTTTTTAGTTCCGAATTTTGAAACTCTAAAATAGCTTGCTTTAGAGTTTCGTCACTATACGCAGCGTCTCTCTTTCTTTTGTACTTATGCACCATTTTATCTAAAAAACAAACATAAAAACATCAATTATTGTAATTTATAAATCTGCCGGGCAAGTTCGACAGACTCTGCAGAACTTGCCCGCTTTGCGGTCGGAAAGCAAAGTTGCAAATAACATTTGTGCATAGGACTGTACTTATCGTCCATCATAGCAAACTTGTAGACAAGCAACTAACTAACGTCATAAAATTACAAATCACTACATTTACAATACACTAGGGTGAAATATTAGATATACTGAAGAGTGGTATTTACATCAGATGGCCCAAATACACAAAATTATGCACACATGTCACAATCTTCAAAGTCGATGCGTTCTAATGGTACTAATGGCCGACCGACTGCAGGGAGATTGAATGATGTCAGCGGAAGTGATGCATATCAATGCATATGAGAGAGACAGCGCGTGACGAATTTGTCCGCCATGCCGAACTTACCCGACCTTCCCCTATAATAAGTCAAAGTGCGCTTTTGAAATATTATAATGGAATTGTTTTAGCGTACCTAGTGCTTATTTTGTTTTTTTACGCCATTGTATAAGTGAATGATCGTAAGTACGCATCTTTTCAATGTATTTTTCTTATTTTAAATCTGTTTTTGTCTACTTTTCAGATTATGGTGTTTAATTATCAAGTATGTTATATTTTATTTACTTAAAATGTACTTAAACATGTTTCATTTGAGTGCTATTTGTTAAAAATGATTTTTGCATAGTTTAAGTTTCAATCGTACATATATTTATAGTATGTATATTTGTATTAACTAATTAATAAAAGCACAGTATTGATTATTCCCTTACGCATTATAGTACGAATATATTTAAATTTATATATTTGTTATTGTTGCATGTTCAAGTCTTCTGCATTATACAATGTAATTTTAATGTTTTTTTTTATTTGTTATAGTTTTTCGAAGATGATAATGACAAAAGCAGCATGTGGTTGGATGTGGTAAATTTAAAATTATTTACTTTATTATATGTATTTTTTAAGCCTTGATTACGATTGTTGCTTCTAATGAATTTATGATGTATCAGTTTCATGTCAAAAGTAATTTGAATTTTGATAGGGATTTAGTGATTATAATTTACATTTTATTGTTAATTTTCTTGTATTTATTTTAGGATAGTGGTGATGAATCCGATAAGTCGAAAATAAGTATAGATTCGGAAGTGGCAGAGGTAAATTAAGATTAATTTTTCTGTATAATTTTAATTATTTCGTTTTTAATTTTTTTACTTAGGACCGACGACCTATGCCAAAGCCTAGCGAGATAAAAGTTATCTTTCTACGTATTATTCATTTGTACACCAAATATTTACTTGTACTAAGTTATTACAGATTGTGTAATGTATGCTATGTCTCTCAGATTTGTGTTGTATTTGATTCTGTGAGTTTATATTATTTTTTTTTAAATTCATTCAGAATAAAATAAGATTTTTGATAAAGAAAAGAACAACAACGTCTGATACATATCATAATGTTTTAGTTTGTTTTAAACTTAAATCTCGATTTACATTTTTTTTTTTCTGACATAGATTAAATTATCTGTATAATTTATTGAACGGTGCGCGATTATATTTTTAACTTTTATTTTATTTTGTATATATTCAGGAAAACGACTTGATGCCACCCATGACTGTGAGGATTATTTATTGATCTATATATATTGTAACAATTCAAAATGTCTAATTCCATAATTATATTTCTGTTTTTTTGTCTTCTTTAAGTTTAATTTTTTTTTATATATATTTAGGGGAACGATCCGACGCCGGGAACGTCCCGTGATATTGCGAGTATTATTTATTGATCTATATACATTGTAACAATTGTGAATGTTTAATTCTATAATTACATTTGCATATTTTTGTTTCCCTAAAATTAAATAATGATTTTTTTTCGTTTTTTTTGAATTACTCAACTGATTTTATGTAATAATGTGGATTTTTTATGCATAAATCAAACTACACTGTCTTTGATGTATACGATTTTTGTTAATCTTTATTTATTTACAAAAAATATAGTTTGGCATCCAATGGATGTGTCAGTTTGCCGAATTACGCATGAATTAACCGCGGAACTTTTTAATTGATGTGATTATTGATTTAATCTTATTTGTAATTTTTCCTTTTCATATTCACAGACTAACGGACAGGGGCCTAAAGACTGATGTGTTACTTTATTTAATTAATCGATGGGGCGATACTTGCTAAAATTCCGTAGTAACATATAACAATAATTGGTCAGAGAGTTGAAAAATTTATTCATAGTAACCATTAGAGTTTAGTTTAGCTACATAGTAGCTTTTTCAGGTGGATGAAATAGCCGTGTTTCATTCATCTGATGAAGGTATGAGAGTATCCGAATTTAGAATTTTTTTAATTGACATTATTTTAATCTTATTTGTATTTTTTCTCATTTATATTTACAGAATAATAAGAAAGGGCAGGGTGGAGGGCGTGGTGGCTTTGTAAGTGTTATTTTATTTATTTAATCGATAAGCGAGATACTTGATGAAAGACCATAGTAACAAATATCATTACTGAATTAGTATGAAGTTAATACACTTTCTTATAATAATCACAACGGATTTGTTTAGCAACATTGTAGTTTCATCGAGTGGATAAAGTATCTGTATTTCATACACCTGATGTAGGTTTAAGAATATCCTAATTTAGTAACATAATTATTGTTTTATTCTTATATGTAAGTTTTCTCATTTATATTTACAGAATAAGAAAAGGGGGCGAGGCGGAGGACGCGGTGGCTTTGTAAGTGTTATTTTATTTATTTAATCGATAAGCGAGATACTTGATAAAAGTCCATAGTAACAAATATCAATACTGGATTAGTAGGAAGTTTTTAATGTTAAATGTGGTCAGTTGCCATCCAGTAAACGTTTTAGAGGTAAGTAGCTACTCGCTACTCGACTAAATTACTAAACGTGTCTGTACGAGCCTTTAGATAATTTAAAATTTAACCGAAAAATTGTAGAAATGCTGATCTACCTGCAGTTGATTGGAATGCGCCAAACTTTATCACACAGTCATCCACAGCAAAAAAAAGTAAATAATAGGCCTAACGACGACGCATGGTATAAGCTTTTTTTTATATATATATTTGTATTATATTCTCGATCATATTTCATATTTAGTTTTAATAGCACTAATAACAGCAGCTGCAATATCGTAGAATTACAACCTGGTAGAACAGCAACTCCTGACTTTCAACAACATTTAACCATTTCAAGGTATAATAGAATTTTACGTAAATAAAAATGTTTAATTAGTTCGTATATAATAGTGCCTACTTCAATCCATCACCTGCCAGTTTGCCTTCAACAGTAACTATACAAAATGATCCCATTGCATCCACTACTACACCAAACTTAAGTCTGCAGCCATATTTTGAAACTTTTTTGAAACATTTGGAATATATCGAAAAAGTTGTGGATCAACATGCAATTATGTTGGATGAAATTTTAAGAACTTTGAGAGCAAAAGGAGCTTCGGATTTACAAACTCCTGAAAATTTACCAAACCTTCCTTTAAGAACTTGTGAAGATTTTCATAAACTGGAGTCGATGCTTGCTTCTCAGAACAATTATAACTTCTTGGTACGTCTAGGTTTCTTTTGAATTTGCATAAATAATTTCAGTAATTTCTATTAGGCTAGACGAACTGCAGCCGTTGGAGGACCAAATGTGAGAATGGTAACGATGAATATTCTAAAGTATCTATTATCAGATGAAATAGCAAGTCAATTTAATTGGCCGGGAAGAGAAGAAAAACAGGGTTTAAGGGTACTCTGGATTGATTCTTGGTAATTATGTAGTTTATTATTTTTTTACAATGGTTATTGTAATTATGTTGTAATTAATATAGCTGCTGTAAAACTGACATTTGCGGGACAAGAAAAACAGGGTTTTAAGGGTAGGGGAGACCGAGGTGGGTTGTGACAGAGGAGAGTTGTGACAAAGTCGATTTCTTGGAACTTCTGCCCGTTAGCGAACTGGCGAAGTCACGTACACATTGCTTTTTCCCGCGCCATTTAATGTAGTGCTCACCGCTAGCCCACAGGAAGTAGTTGCCTGTAAACTAAGTTTGGTTGAAAATAATTACCAAAAGTAAGTTTTTAGCAAATATTTTAATATCTTGTGATTCGATACGTATTACGTTAGTTTCATTATATCACATTTTCTAACATGCATTAACACTTCAAGTTTCCTAGCAGGATATTGTTTTTGTAAAATCGCTCCTTGTTTGGAGGTTAAGAGTCATTATTCTAACCGAAGCACGATTTTTTGCACCTAGGAGAATTGCGACATGCTGTCACAATTCTTCTAGCGTGTCACAATTCTCCTATTTCGATTTCTGTCAAGCAATAATAGTTTGTGGTATGACTTTGCACGTTGAATTATTATTTTATTGTTTCAGAATGCCCAATAAATATGTAAGAAAAACTAATAGGGGCACGTCTAGTGTCGAAATATATGAACTAGCCTTTGAAGAAGTAACCTTAAGGGGTGAAAGTCTTCGAAATGCTGCATCCTCTTACAATCTCAATTATATGTCATTACAAAGATATATTAAAAAGAAAAAGGCACATCAGGCTAACCTAACAGACAAACTTCCATCTGTTGGGTATGCTAGTCCGACGGTTTTTACAGCAGACGAAGAAAATACACTATGCGAATATTTGTTGACTTGTGCTGCATCTAATTATGGACTAACAACAAAAGAGACAAGAAAATTAGCTTACATGCTAGCTAAAAAGTATGATAAGAAATTTCCCGCATCGTGGGAAAAAAAAGAAATGGCAGGAGAGGTATGGCTCAAGCTGTTTATGGAACGCCATCCAAATTTGTCCCTAAGGTTGCCTCAAGCTACAAGTTTAGCTCGCGCCACAAGCTTTAACAAAACGAATGTGACTGCTTTTTTCGACAATTATACAGGTGTTCTGGCCAAGCACCAACTTGGTGCAAAAGATATTTGGAATGTCGACGAAACCGGTATTACGACTGTCCAGAAACCTGATAGAGTAATTGCGCGACGCGGTGAAAAACAAGTTAGTGCCATGACGTCAGCAGAGAGGGGAACTCTAGTGACGCTGGCTTTAGCTGGGAACGCCATTGGCAACTACATACCACCTATGTTCATATTTCCCCGTAAAAGGTTCCAGGAACATTTCATTCGAGATGGACCTGCTGGGTCGATAGGAACAGCTAACGGATCAGGATGGATGCAAGAGGACGACTTCCATTGTTTTCTCGAACATTTCAAGAATCATGTAAGGCCATCAAAAGAGCAAAAAGCTTTGTTACTTCTGGACAACCACTCATCACACATGGCTTTAAAAAACATTGAGTTTTGCAGAGAAAATGGGATAATTTTGCTTACATTCCCTCCACACTGTACTCACAAACTGCAACCAATGGATCGTGCTATTTTTGGTCCTCTAAAAAAGGCTATTAATACTGCTTGTGATAATTGGATGCACTCAAATGCTGGGAAAGTCATGTCTATCTATGATCTTCCGTCGATAACAAAAACTGCGTTTGATGTGGCGATTACGACAAAGAATATCTGCGCTGGTTTTGCTGCAACAGGAACGTGGCCTGTCAATACAGATATTTTTGGGGATTCCAACTTTCTGCCTAGCCAAGTCACTGATCGCATTTTGAGCAATCCAATGCCTGACCAAGCTTCAAATGTTGCAGAAGTGCCAGAAAATGTAGAAGAAAGAGCCGTTACCCCGAATCTATCAACTGATATAGCAGATAACGAGGACGTTACAATCGATGAAGATCCAGAAGCAAGAACCACTACTCCAAATAAATCTGCAGGTATACCTGAAAACGAGGACGTTGCAATTCAAGAACACAGCATGACATTTGACGAAAGTTCATATATTGTAAGCAGTGACGCCAAGGAGCCTGCATACTATGTACCTGTTCCTTCCACATCCAAAGCTCGCAGTCCTCCACCTGCCAACAATGAACTTCTCGCCATATCCACGCCCCGTAGTCCAACCGCCACTACATCCAATGTATTCTCCCCTGAAGCACTCAGACCGTTACCAAAAGCTCCACCAAAAAAAGGGAACCGACCGAATAGACGCAAGATCAAATCTGCTGTGCTAACTGACACACCTATTAAGGACGAAATTGCTGCTATAGAAGCCAGTAGAAAGTTGAAGAACGTGAAGAAGCGTGTTTTTAGCGAAGAAAAAAGGAACTCTAAAAAAGCTAAAGGAAAAAAACAGAAGATGAATAAAAAGAACATTGAAACTTATGATGAAGAAGACGAATACACAGACAGTGATTGTTTCTGCTTGTGTTGCCTCGAGCCGTTTGCCAACAGCAAATCAAAAGAGAAGTGGGTTCAATGCATTGAGTGTAAGGGATGGTCACACGAAGCTTGCACTGGAGGAGAGCTCCAATATGTCTGTCATAATTGCTTGTCGGACTAGATTTCAGACGGAACTTGATTTGATTTTAATTCGACTGATATCATAATATAAATGACACAAATGTTTTTTTAATTTCATACGATAATTGTTGATATGTTTGAGTAATGTTTATTATAAATATTAAAGTTTCTTTAATTTACTAATAAATAGTAACGTTTGAATTATGTTTTTTTTCTTTATAATCACTAAATAAATAACTGTCACAACTTACCTCGACCCCTGTCACAACTGACCTCGGTGCTAGGAGAGTTGTGACGTAGGGACTTGTTTCAGTTTTCGTCGATTTTTTCATGGACCCCGATTAATTTTTTCTATTTTTATGTTTGATTCACATAGTCTATAGAACTAGTTACGTTGAGTTATAGAGTTCATAGAAGTAAAATTTTTTCTGACTGAAATATGCTAGTAAAAATGAAAATTGTCACAACCCTCCTCGGTCTCCCCTACCATTTTATCTGCATTGATTCTTGGTAATTATGTAGTTTATTATTTTTTTACAATGGTTATTGTAGTTATGTTGTAATTAATATAGCTGCTGTAAAACTGGCATTTGCGGGACGGGAAACAGCCGATTTGCAAGATTCGACGATCAAGAGTGCCATACAAGATTGGCTTAAATTAGCCCCACAGAGGTACCGATACAGTGTCAATAAGAAAAGTTCTCATATTATCTAAAATTTGGTCTTGTTGTCGTCAAACTTGTATTACTATATATGTAGATTTTTTAAATAAGTTTTGTGTTAGTAAATATTATTTTTGTTATTTTTTATATTACAATTTAAAAGTCTATAAACTTTAATTTACTATTCTAACTGTTTAATAAACATTATTTTTGTTATTTTTTATATTACAAAAGTCTATAAACTTTAATATACTTTTCTCACTGTTTAATAAATATTGTTTTTGTTATTTTTTATATTACAAATGTCTATAAACTTTAATTTACCTTTCTCAATGTTACATTCTTCATGCGTACCTATATATTCTTCAACTGGGGATATTTTTGTTATATATATCTTCACAAGACAGAATTGCTTTTATTTGTCAATAACAGCAAGGTATGGAATTTGCGGGATGTGAACCAGCGGATGTGCAAGATTCAACAATTAAGAGTGCCATACAAGATTGGCTGAAACAATAAAAAAAGTGCTTTTCATATTATCTAAAAATGTTTTCTTGTTTTCGTCAAAATTATATTACTACATAATTTTTTTAAATACGTGATGTGTGAATAAATATTATTAGTATGATTTCATATTACAAAAGTCTTTAAACTTTAATTTACTTTTTTAAATGTTATACTCCCCATGCGCACCTATATTCTTCAACTACGAATATGTTTGTTATGTCTGAACTTTCTCAGGACAAAATTGTTTTTATTTGTCAACAATATCAAGGTAAGTATACTACGAGCTTTGGTTATAATGATATTAATGTGCAGGCAGTGAAATTGAACAAAATGTGAACTAGTCTAAAATAACGTATAATAAGCAAATAATTTATTCATATATAAAATATTTACGATATTCTAAAATAAAACGTACATCATGTACATATAACAACCGAATTATATATATGTACATATAGAAAATATCTACGAAATCCTTAAATAAAACGTATATCATATACGAATATTTTAATGTTGATTGTAACGTATAAAAGAGGACTAATTTATCGGAATAAATATAAACTCTCTGATACGAATAAAAACAGAATACATATTAATATGAAATAGACGTCGAATCGCCGGACATTTCTTCGAAGGATATACGTATTTCATCGTTGAACATAAAACGTAGTTTTGCAATTATATAAACTTTGAATATTCGTAAGTGTGTTGCTTGGGTATTTTTGGTTCTCCTTCCTTTGCTATTAATATTGGTACATCCTTCAAACAATGCTGTGAGATTGCTATCACAATGGCTCCAAAAAGACAAGGATATTGTAATACAATTTCATCAGCTGAAACTGAGGCAGATTTGAAGACAATGATACAGCTACTTACTTCCAACTGGCGATATGAAATTTCATCTCAAGCAACAAACAATCTTAATTTAAATAAATGGAATAAAACGACTATAGTTCCATTAGCAAACGATTTGAAGATCCTAAGAGAATATCTGCTAAAGTTAGCAGATAAGTCTATACAAAAACTAAAAATTAATATAAGCGATATTTCTGCCTACAACTCCTTGTTAGAAACTGTTTTTTGCAGAGTTATTTTACTGAATAGAAAAAGACCTGGCGAGCTTCAAAGAATGCAACTTCATACATATTTAGCAAAAAGTAATGACATGAAAAATTATGAAGAATTTGAAGATGCTATTTCTTCTACTGAAAAAATACTTCTGAAAAGATTAAAAAGAGTAGTGGATCAGAGGCAAAAGGAATAGAGGTGTTTCAGTTTTATTCAGTGTCGATGTTCAAGAACATATACATTTTTTATTGGAAGTAAGACCACAATTTGTTCCAAAGAATAATATTTATTTTTTCGGAAGACCTAATCTAATAACCCCTTTAAGTGGCTATAAGGTCCTTCATAAACATGCTAATGCATGTGGAGCACAAAATCCATCAGCAATTACATCCACCAGGCTACGAAAGCATTTAGCAACGCTAAGTCAAATTTTTAATATGACTGATAACGAGCTAGAGCAGTTAGCAACTTTATTGGGCCATATACCTGGAGTGCACAAAAGCTCATATAGATTGCCTGATGACGTATACAAGACAGCTAAAGTGTCCAAAATTTTACTTTTAATGGAAAAAGGAACCAGCAATCAATATAAGGGCAAAGCCTTGGACGAAATTGAAATTGATATGGAAGAAAACTTATTAGAACAACAGAATTATGTCTGTAGTGACATAGAAAAAAATTCCGATGAAGAATGTGAAATAGAATCCTCGAAGAAGGAAACTGTTGTCGAAATAGTGCCTCCAATTTGCCTAAAGAGGGGGAGGAAGAGAAAATTGGTGCCTTGGACTAATCAACAAAAGAAAATTGTCAAACAATTCTTTACAAATCATATCAGAAATAAGAAACCCCCAAAAAGGCTAGAGTGCGACCAATTAAAAGAGCTTTATCCAGAAATACTGCTGCACAAAAGTTGCCAAAAAATAAAAGTATTCATTCAGAACGAATACAAAAAATAATTTAAAGTAAAAAAAATATATTTAGTTCAATATTTGTTCATTATAAACGCTGATCAAATAAATCATTTCAATTATTTTGTAGTGCTTCTCTCATTTTCCCATACTCCTCTATATTTGAATTTAAAATAAAATTGATTATATTTAACGATAATGTCCTTGCGATTTATTAATAACTTTTAACTTGTCTATTTAGGCGATTACTTTTGGTATGAGAAAAGAATTAAAGAAAACATGAATTTGTAGTGCATATTGCATAATAATTATGTTTCAATACACTGAATTTCAAAAACGTTGCTTTTGAACACTTTTAATAATAAATGCCTAATAAAATCACATAAATTTAGAAGATGATTTAGCTGATATGCTTTATTCAAATAGTTACTTCATAACAATTGTACATATTATCAAAGGATATATCTCAAACATATTGCCTAAAGAAATCTCAAACATTTAGTATAACAAAAGAATTAAAGAAAAAACATAATATGTTGTAGTACGTATACATATAATACTAGCTTTTCAATACGCAAGCTATATCGTGTTGAAAATAGGAAACAATACGAATATTATATTTGAAACAATGAGAAGAAATAATGAAATACTATTCATAGGGTGTAATTAATTTCAAAAGCCTCGTGATAAATACCTACTAAATCATATAACTTCAGAAGATACGTAATTTTGCTCATATTGTCTATTTAAATATCCATTTCATAACAATTCTATTTATTTTCGAACGATATAAATCGGTAATATTTTCACATTTGCAGATGTAGAAAAACGATATAGTTTCAATCATACTATATATTAATATTATATAATATATAATGTTATCTTGTACTTTGCGTACAAATGCCTTCTAAATCGTGTAGAAAAGCAAAACGTGTGAAGTATAGAAAACAAACGTAGTTCAGCACTTAGTACGCGAGATATAAAAGATTCAAATAATCGCATTAAAAAGGAAAAGAAAAAAATATACACAACTTGGCAGCAATCGCTGGACGCGACAATATATATACAGTAAGGTACCTTTAATGAAAGAAAAATATTCACTGATTGCAACATTATACTCAATATGTAAGGTAGCAGTATGGTACGTCAAATAAAAATAAAAGTGTATATGCAATAATAAATGTACAGCGATATGGACGCGATCTTCAGGATGTGAATGACATGACAATAAATATATTTGAAGTAGATTTCTTCTTCCTTTAGCCTTTTTGATAGACGCAATAAGGTTGGATTTTGAAACGACGCAATTATGCTAGTGAGCAGGAAGAATCTGATCATGAATTATATAGTGACCATGACACAGATTCTGACGATGAATGGGTACCTTTAGATGAAGAGGGTTCAGAGTCAGATAACGAAGAGAACGAATACACTGAGACCCAAAATGGGCAAAATAATACGGATAATGGCAATTCCGATACGGAGAATGATGAGGTAGAGGATAATTCGAGCAAAAACTCTTTTTATGGGAGAACTAATAAGAAGACAGGAAAGCCTTCTATGAAATGGGCAAAACAGGCTCCAACCAGAGGACGTGAGCGAGCAGAAAATATTCATACCGTTTTACCTGGTTTAAAAGGTCCTGCACGGGAGAATCCTCCCTCTGATTCTCCATTACACGCTTGGAGACTTTTGATTACTGACGACATATTAGAAGAAATTGTCACCAACACTAACAAGAAAATCGATATGATGAAACTTAACTACGGCTCATGTAAAACCAAACGTAATTCACGATGTAAATTTCTTCCTCGTTTTATACAACAATCAAATAAGGTGGAATTTGAAGCTTTCATCGGATTGCTATATTTGCAAGGTCTTTTTAAATCTGGCCATGAAGATCTCAGATCTCTTTGGGCGACAGATAGGACAGGCAGAGATATTTTTCGATGCACCATGACTTTAGCAAGATTTCTCTTCCTCTTAGCTGCTGTACGGTTTGACGACCAAGAAACAAGGGCCGAAAGACGTGAAACAGATAAACTTGCTCCTATCTCTAGTATTTTTAACAGATTTGTTCACAATTGTAAAATTAATTACACTCCAGGAATTTGCCTAACTTTGGATGCAATGTTAGTTCCGTTTAGGGGAAGATGTGCTTTTCGAATGTACATCCCCAATAAGCCGGCAAAGTACGGAATCAAAATTCAAATCTTGGCAGATTCAAAAACACACTGTATGTGTAATGCTGAAATATATTCCGGAAAAGAAACCGTTCGGCAAGGCTGCAATACAGAGTCGAAAAGAAAACACAACTTTCTAATCCTAGCAAGGTAGTTATGAGAACCTTTTTATCATTCAAAAAGAAATATAACGGCAGACAACTGGTATAGTTCAATTGAGGCAGCTCCTGAGTTACAAGGAAAAGGTCTTACGTATGTAGGAACTATGAAAAAAAATAAAAAAGAAATTCCAAATCAGTTTTTACCCAATAAAGCTAGAGAAGTAGGTTCCTCACATTTTGGTTTTACATCAGATCTAACTCGTCAGCTACGTGCCAAAACAAAATAAAAGTGTCGTTTTGATATCGTCTATGCACCACGATAATAAAGTTGGTATTACTACAAACAAACCTGATATTATACTATTTTACAACACTACCAAAGCAGGGGTTGATGCACTTGACGAAAAGTGTGCCAATTATTCTGTATCTCGGCGTTCGAGAAGATGGCCTGCAACATTATTTTTTTGCATTCTAAATATATCAGGAGTCAATAGTCGGGTCTTGTATCAATTTGCAAAAAATGGAGAAAAAATATCCTGTTACGAGATGCTGAAGGCACTTGGAATAGCACTTTGCTCCCATCACATCGACGTAAAAATTCACAATAATTTTGTGACGCGCAAAATTCGCGATTTAGCGGCGGATATTTTTAAGAAAAAAATTACATATCCCCAAGAGCCCAATGAACATCAGGAAAGAACAAAAAGAAAAAGATGTGCCCTTTGTTCTACGAAAAAAGACAGAAAAACGGCTCACAGCTGCAAAGTGTGTAAAAATCCCATATGTTTAAAATGCTGCTGTGTTGTGTGCCCCAATTGCATAAAATAATTTTTTTATATATTATACAGTTTTAAACACTTCATTTGTTATGTTCGATTCAATAAATAAATTTAAATTAAGTATTCCATGTTTTAATTAATTTCTTTAAAAGTGGGCCTCCTGGACCCACTAGTTAAATTTCCTTTTGAATAAATTTGTATTCTTTAGGAATTTGTTTTTACTTAGTAGTTGACACTATATAAATTACTACTTTCGTTACGTTCTAAATTAAACTATAAATAAAGGCATCTGTTGATAATATAAAATCTAGTTTAACTATTCTAAATAAACTTTAATAAGAAATATTTATATATATATTTTATGTATATATAACAAACTATTTGTTTTTAGTTAACAAAAGTAGTACGAGTAATAAAATGTATGAATTTTCGTAGAAGGAAGACCATGACGATCTATGGTGTCATTTCAAGTAGTGGCAAGAAAATAGGAAAGGTTAGACTAAGAAATGTTTAAAATCAATGACGCTTCAAAAAATTTTGCATGAGATCAAAACTTAAACATCTACCATTATTATTTTTTTAGGATTTAAAAAACAAGGCAGTGTTGAGGAAATTATACCTGATTCCGAATGTTCTAACCCTATCTCCCTTATTGAATCACCGGTATGTTACATAAACTAAAAGAATAAACATATTGACGTTAAGTTAGATACTTGTTTCAAATGAAATATTCTGGTATTGAATATATGTAGTTTCTACAAAGTAATTTATTATTGTAGGAGTCTTGGAAATTCATCAATGAATCACGAGTTTATAATGATGAGAGTTTTAACACTTCGATTTCTAGTGAAATTATTTCTGAAGTGAAGCCTATTATACTACAAGTACGTGAGTAGTAAAAGTATTTTAATATATTTATTTAAATATTCCTTGTACGTTTATATAATTACAAATGATTTCTTAAATAATATAGTCTGAGAAATTACAAGAAGGAAATGAGTCAATAGAAAATATATTAAATGATCAAGAACAAACTAAAGCCAACGATATTGAACAAGCACAAACAAGTATGCACGGAACAGAAACAAAGATATTGGTGAGTAAGAGTTTTTCTCTTTCATGTATAGGCTGTAAAATTTCCGAGGGATAATTTTTCGAGTATAATATACGTAAACAGTCAAAAATTGCCAAAATTTTAATATTTTGTTAGATTTTCCACATGGAATTTCGTGACATCCTGTATATAAAATTATTATTCTTAAAAATTGATATCATTTTGAAGTAATTTATTTGTTTAAAGAGAAAAAGTATTAGTGCAAGATTCCGTGGAAAGGAGTTCTCGAAAGGGACGGGTATGGAATAAGAGAGATAGGTGTTCATTTTATGATCGAGACGTCACCAATTTTTCAAGACACTTATTTCGAAAACATAATACAGAGGAGCCTGTGATTAAAATAATGAATTGCCCTAAAGGGAGTAATGAAGAAGTAACATGATAAATTTCCTAAGAAAAGAAGGCAATCTGTAAATATTGAGGTGGTCTTGAGCCTCCTCAATTCCACTCAATAATTATTTAGTTACAAGTTAAAAAACACTGATGTTAATTTTTTTAGTTTATTCTTAGGGACGAGCCCTTGTACTATAGGAAATGTTATATTTAGTATTGAACCAATTAAGTAGATGAGAGTAATGAGGAATACATCATGCTCACAGGATCCACCATACATTCTAGTTAACAAACAGTTACATTGTTGACCATAAATCTTAATTCATACAACCCAAATTAAAATACAAAGATGGATGTCAAAAATGAGCATCCATAATTTGCTACACCCGAGCCTGTGAACGGAACAACTAGCCCTAGAACCAAATAGGCCAGAAGCGCAGTCAAATATGGCGCATACACATACTATAATTCCATCCGGCGGTAATTTTGATATGTCGAAATAAACTGAATCAACTTTAGCATTAATCCACAAATAAAACTTAAAATTACGTTTCGGAAACTGTGTGACCACCTTCAGACACCTTACCTTTTTGCTTCCCAAGTGCGATGATAATCAAAGACAGAGATTATGCCGCTAGCTCATTCGTGTGTGGGCATAGGTTCTGTCGAGACAGAGGTGGATGGAGTACCCGGCGCCATCTCTTTGAAAGTTAACCCTTCGACCGTGTGGTGGGGTATCATATACCCCACAGGTACTAATTATAGTTACCTCTTTTATATTACTTTAGCTATTATATCATAGAGAGCAGTAGCTGTTCATTATGTATCATCAAGTAGTTTAGCGTTTAGCGAATCAGTTTGCATTGAAGTGTTGGCAAGTTACAAGCTATAAACGTCAGTGCGGGTATAACATACCCCACCACACAGTTAGTGTTACAATAATAATACGGTAAGTTTAAACGCATTTTGTTTCAATTTTTTGTAATTTCTGGTAGTTATTTTTATGTTTTAACGTTTTAAACTAGTAGATGTCTTACGAAAAAGAGCAAGCGCGGCTGTTACACCTATGGCAAGAGGTTCAGCTGGAGTCTGAAGATGAATTTGGAGATGATTCGTCAGATGGAGAGCTAGATGTTGTGGAGGAGGTGGCAATGAATGATAATCATGAGGAGTATGAAGATGAGGCAGAAGTTGCAAATAATGATGGCGAGGACAGGAACGAACTACTACCGGATAATTACAACTGCTTTCATGATAAAAATGGCAACAAATGGATGAAACAGCGCAATGCGAAACAGGTACGAACTAGATCTGAAAACATAATCGTTGTTTTACCTGGTGTGAAACAATGTGCTAAATTAGCAAAGACGCACTTAGGATGTTGGCAACTTTTTTTTGACAACCAAATGATAGTTACTATAGTTGAGTTCACAAACTTGAAAATCGCTGCAAGAGCACAATCGTATAATGCTGATCATCAGTATATGGTAAAAGAAACTGATGAGTTAGAGATAAAGGCCGTGTTTGGATTACTTTATCTAGCTGGTTTATATAAAGCAAATCGACAAAACATGGAAGATCTCTGGTGTGCTGATGGCACCAGCATCGATGTATTTAGATCTACAATGTCTTTACATCGTTTCAGCTTTCTGGTCAGCTGTCTACGTTTTGACAATATCAATAATAGAGCGGAACGAAGGGAGATTGACAAACTGGCTGCCATAAGAGGCATTTTTGAAAAATTTACAGACAATTGCAAAATGTGTTATACTCCTAGCGCATACCTTACGATAGATGAAAAGCTAGAAGCCTTCCGTGGTCGAGTTTCGTTCAAACAATATATCCCTAATAAACCTGCGAAGTACGGGATAAAAATATATGCTCTAGTGGACAGCCGTACATATTACTTGCTAAATATGGAAATTTACGTTGGAGTTCAACCAAATGGCCCTTACAAGGTTAGTAATAAGCCTTACGATTTAGTGTTACGTCTCATAGAGCCAATATCCCGTACTAACCGTAACATTACGTTTGACAACTGGTTTACCAGTTATGAGTTAATGATGGAGTTACTGAAAAACCATAAGCTTACATCAGTGGGGACAATTCGAAAGAACAAACGAGACATTCCCACCCCTCTGTTGAATGTGCGCAACCGAGACGTTAACAGCTCCTTATTTGCGTTTCAGGAAGACATAACCGCTGTTTCATATATTCCTAAGAAAAATAAAAATGTAATTTTATTTTCTACCCTACATCACGACAGCGCCATCGATCCCGATACAGGGGATAAAATGAAACCAGAAATGGTAACTTTTTATAACTTTACAAAAGGAGGGGTAGATACTCTTGATGAACTTTCAGCCAATTACAATGTATCAAGGAACAGCAAAAGATGGCCACTAACAATTTTTTATTCGCTGCTAAATACTGCATGTGTGAATTCACAAATTATTTTCAAGGAGAACAATCAAGTCTCGAAATTAAAGCGCCGTGAATACTTGAAGGAACTGGGAATGCAATTATTATCAGGCCACAAAAGCAGAAGAACTGAAAATCCTCGCATTCCACGCGCATTGCAGAAGAAAAATGTAAATATACCCCCTGAAACACAATCAAAACGTTTACGTGCAAGTAAAAGATGCGACTTCTGTGCTAGAACAAAGGATCGAAAGACTTTTTGTGTTTGTGTAAAATGCAACAGGGCTATTTGTATGGAACATGCTAATTTTATATGTTCAAATTGTTGCCTCACTGAACATTTGTAACTTTTTTGTCTTACAATATTTTCATATTCTGCTTTCTGTATTTTATTTTTTATAGTATTGTTGTTAGATTTACGAAGTTTCTTGTAAATAAAGCTTAATTTGTGTTTTTAATTCTATTTTGAAATAAATAAGATTTTTGAAAGAGGTGAAATGTTGGTTTTCCCAAATTGTGTCATATATACCTTTTTTCTGTATGGCTGGATGGTAACATACTTTTTATTATGCTACTTATATCCCAAGTATGTCGCAAACAATTACAAATATTAAAATATACTAGGTATATATAAATACACCCTATTTTTATACATGGGTATGTCATACCCCACCACACGGTTCTTGTAAGTATTTTGCACCACACGGTTGAAGGGTTAATCTCTATCCCAAAGTGAATTGACCCAAGAGAATGATCAATTAAAAGCACTTAGGTAACAAAATGAGAAACAAACATCCACAAGACAACATAACAGGTTTATTTAAAGTGTAAATATTGTACCAAATAATCAGAACAAAACAGCTATTGCTAACTAATATCCTGAGTCAATCGTTGTTAGTAGCTCGTTATAAATTGAGTTCAATAATATATTTAAAAGGAAACAAAAAAAAAACATTGAAATATGAATTACATAAGCGCAACCCAGTTGCAGGTATTTAAATTTCTGAAGGAATGAATAAAAGTCTTAAATGGCCACCCAAGGTGATCCACAACTTCAAATTACCAATGACATATAATTACAAAATTAAAGAAATTCAAAAAAAAGGAAAAACACATGAGACAACCTTAAAGTTAAATTAATTACCTGACAATATTCTTACAAAAGCATATAATTATAAGGCAACTTGCCGAAAGTCTTCCCAAAGTCGAACAGTTTGACCGTAAATTGCAACACGACAACACTCCAAATGAAACACTCTGTATAACAGAGGCAACCGACAATCTGTTCGACAGAAGAGTGCAGACTCTAGGTTATAAGGTATCTAATACTAAAAATATTAGCGCTAGTTAACTGTGCTTTACATAAGAGTACGTGATCAACATTAAATTCAATAATTCCTTACAAGATTCCACAATAATACATTTGAAAGGTGACTAATTATACTAAATAACAAGCAATAGATTTACACCATACAGATGTGAGGCTGCAACGCCAATACACATCCAAAATTTGTTCAAAATTCTAAATCCAAAAAAAAAAAAGGCTACGCAACGTCTCCAAAATTGACAAAGTAACCCCCAACTGGAGTCACTGTTATTAATAAAACTACGTTAATTGAATAAATTCAAATTATAAGGCACTCATGCCACTATGCAGTTAAATAATGAAATTACGATGACTTGAACGATTAGTTAAGCCGAGAAAATTACAATTAACAGTTCGATAGTACTCGGAATTGACTTGATATTACCAAAACTGATTGGCAATTAACAGATAATCAAACACAGTCACAGTACCTTTGAAATTCCACATCCACAGCTACAATACACGATACCTTCTACAAATCACACTCGTTACAAAGGGAAACTGCTCCACATACCCCCGGTTAACATCTTCGGGAGAACAGTGTAGAAAGGCTACAGCATTACATCAATCTGCACCTTAAATTATGTCTTCACCGCAGGGTTCACAATCTATCCCCTTGGAACTATAAAATACATCAGGCACGTGGTTCTTAAACTTTACCCAACGAAAAGTGCTCTAATGAGATTTTTGCCACGCACTAGCAGCTATAATTGAATATAGAAACAGCACAATTAAGATCGGTCAGACACGTGAAAATTATACTTACAGCAGTTAAACAATTCTTAAGCCACGACAAAACAATATCCTCGGCAAGATTACAACCATAACGCCATATTCACATTAACACTTGAGAAATACCATAACATCCGCCTTTTGCTAGCGATTACATACGATATAATTCAACATTCTACTAATTCCTCAAGTAGTGACTAAAGAAAATGCATCTGCTCTTGTGATGTTTTAAGTGCTTCTTCTAAGACAGTCGAAGATCAAAAGAGAAAGGCTCTAACTTGTCAATCACCGATCTAAAGCGTAACAACGAACATTTGAACTAATAACAGAACGACCTAACCTGATATTTTAACATACGACATAAATGTAGATTCAAATGACAATACAAAAGTGGAAAATAATTATCATTAAAATGTCACATAACTCTGGCCCAATAGAAACTCCCAAAACTAATTAGAAACTAATTAAAACTGCCGTAACCACTAAATAAAACAAGTGCGCCATCTACCCGTCAACACATATACATTACACACATGAGATAATGTAAAACGTACGGCGGTAGGACTCTTATGAAATCCTCCCCTAGATGGCAGAAGGAGTCAGAAGGATGATCTATTTAACCAAGATAATTTAAGTATTCAATCGATAAAACTAAAATTCTCAATTCAGAGATAAAATACAGCAAAATAATTGTAACAAATTATACCAATTACATTTTAATTCAGTAAAGAAACTAATTCTTGCATATGAACAGAAGTAAACTACAACCTGTTTCAAATTTAGAACATATTAGAAACAGGGCATGAATATTTATACGACTCTAATTTAAGCACGAACATCATATAAAGTATCACGTATGGACCCAGATCACATGTCCTTTTAAAGTGTAAATTTCGTAACAAAATTTAGTAATTGCCTGATTATGAAGTTAAATACTTAAACTGCACATATCACAGCACAGTTAGGATAAGGATTTGTCATGAATTGCACCTTGACAAAGGAGTAATTATCGAAAGCATCATTTCTAACTTAGACCAAGTAGCCATCATGAATAAACGTCAAACATCAATATTTAAAATTTAGTAAAACACCTTAAATATAAACATGTTGGGCCAATTACAGATACGAAGGACATGCATAATTAAGTGCCCTATCAAACTAAAGCCATTAGCAAGAAAGTACTACTAAAATCAATATTTAATTTGAAATGTAAAAAACTGAATAAGTGTTGTTACAATTATACCAAAAATGGGTATATAAAAATAATCCTTTGAACTGTTAAATGTGAATGATTTGATAAAATTTTGATAACCAATTGAGCAAGATAAATCATTATTAAAATATAAAAGGAAACTGACTTTGAATTGAAAATTTAAAAACCGCATTAAGCATTTTATTTTTAATGCACAGATTTTAATCAAATAAAAAACAGAAATAAAGTTTAATGTATTTAGTAATTAAGTTAATATGTAAACCAAGTCCACATAAAGTCCAAATATCCTTATTTTTGGATAAAATCCAAAAATTATAAAATTTCATTATTTTTTTTGCACATGACTGTACCAATTTATCGAAAAACGACGCTAAAATCTCCATACGCATTAAAATTCCTAAAATTAGTATTCAGAGATTTTCACGTACTGAAAATATTTTATTTAGTTATTATAAATATAAAAACTACAGAATAACATCATTTAGCATTATAAAGTAATCAAACATTATTATAATCAATCAAAATATAATCTCGAACTACTTTGGGTTCGAGACTAAAAACAATAGACAACCTTGACCTATAAATAAGGCATACATACTTCGCAACAAAATCAGACAGTAAATGTAGGTCACTGGGCCAGCGTCAGGGTGACGTCACAGTAGTATATAAATCCAGCGCGGGTACTTTCAAACGCCCTCGACAATTCGGCCTGTCAAACACGCCGACGAATACGAAACCAAGAACGACCGCAAGAGCATCTCCGAGTCTAAAATCCTGCCGAATACAGAACATCCAACACCGCTGTCGTAGAACGAGATATCTGCCGGCGTTTCCTGAACTTCGTTCCTGAGTATACATCCAGACGATTCTTAGGAAGATAACCAGCCACAAAGCCCGTCCAGTTCACCATAAGGACCTTCCATAGAGCTAATGAACATTTTGATACGTTTTAATTGAAGGTATTGTGAACAGCTTACAAGTATTTACGACCTCCAAAGAGGTGTCACGCTAAACAACAGTATTTATACCAACTCATATGTAATCTGTAGTTTATTATTAAAATTAAAGTCAATTTCGGTTCATTCAAAGTCAGATTAGTATTTAGAGTTAATAGGATTGATTTCACTAACAAACAAATCATTTGGCTTTCTAATTCACTAGACAGTAAAGGCATTATTTAATCAAACAGTCAGTCACGTTCAAAGAATTCAAACATAACCTATCATGATAAACAAGCAACTAAATAGGGTTAGAATACAGGCAAAGTAATACAATTATCTTACTTACAGTAATTTTGTGTTCCTCCAGTTACAATTAGTTGTAATTGAAGCTTAAAAAGTTCATTGTACATTATTTTGGGACATTATTTCGGTCCATTTTCAATTCACACTTTGACACTCGACAGCTGTTTGTAACTTTGGTGGTTAATGGTACAATTTATGTTGGATCTGTGTATAATCATTCGCTCATGTATAGAATATTTCTTATAAATGTTGTATTTGTCCCGAATTAAAGACACTCCATCTACAAAATAAATATATAAATGTTATCCTGTTTAAATGAAAATATAGATAATTGTTGTACATACCTGTGTTTGTATTAATTATTGATGTAGTAAACATGCACCATCAATCTGGAAATTGCTCGTCCATTTTTATGTACAACGAGGAAGCGCATTTTATCATTCCCACAGGTGCCTGCTAGACGAGACGTCGACGTACCACATCCAGGAAATAAGTAAAGTACAGGTAACACGAGTGATTCTAGTAGTGTATTTTTGTATTATATGAACCTTCTCGAACGACCTTGAGAAAGTATATTAACAAACCGTTCACTAGACTAATTGTAAGGGAGAATAATTCACTACAGTAGCCGGAAGCAGTACGCGCCCCATTAGGACGAGTTCATTGGCTCAAATTAGCAATATAGGAAACCAATTATAGCGCGAAAATTTAAAGATTTGAAATAGAATATTAGGCGCTTTCCATTTGCCCTATTTCTCAGATAAACTCACCTCACCTCACTTTACCTCAGTTAAGCGCACCGTTCCATTTGCAATCAGCTGATCTAGGAGAAGTGAGGATTTTACTTCCCCCCTCACCGATGCTGCATGACCCCCGTGGATTCTGCATTAGTGAGGAAATACGCTCAGCTGCCAATTTGTAGGTTAATTTAAAATAAATTGCACGTCGGTGGGTTGATTATTATAAAAATTTTTAAAAAATGTTTGAATTTTGTCGCACTGAGCAAGGACATTGGATCCTTAACGAAAATGGTGACGTTTTAGTCTGTGATACAGGTAAATTAAGTAGAGACTGCCTAAATGCCAGCAAACCTATTGTACTATTTTTATATAAAAATAGATGACAACACCGAAATGTGGGTGCCAAAAAACACAATTTACTTTGACGAGCACAACAGGCCACAGTTTAGGGATGTAATGAAGATTGGGGGAGGTGGTGAAGAAAACTGTGAAGGTCAGAGTAACGAAGCAAATGAGCAGCTTGCTGCAACAACTAGTGAGACCAGTACAACTGAAACTTCTGAAAAGGGGCTAAATGAAAGCAATAGTGGTCAAAAAACAGTTTGGAGCCATGATGCCTCTTTGGCTTTAATTACGGCAGTAGAGTCGAGATATGACGATCTGTTCCATATCCACAAGAAAAAATCCTTCTGGGCTGTAGTGTCAGAAGAACTGTCTAGTTGTTCATTTGATGTAAGTAAATACTGTTTATTGGTTATTTAACATACCTAAATTTAATTTTACTTAGTATACAGAAAAAATGTGTTCAAAGAAGTGGGAAAACCTAGAGCGTACATATAAAAACACAAAAGACAAAAAATCGAAAACAGGAAGAGGACCAACACGGTTTCCCTACTTTGATAGATTGGATGACCTGTTAGGTGATTCACCATCCAATTCAAGCCCTCACTCGATAGACGTCAATAAAACATCTATAACAAATAACACAGTTACAGTTAGTAGCCCTTGTGCTAGTCGTAGTCCTAGCCCTCAAGAAAATCCGCCTAAAAAATTTAGAAAAAATCCAAGCATGGAATATGTCAAAATGAAAACTGAATATTATAAGAAAAAAGAAGAAGAGCGACAAAAAAGGGAAGAAAGACTGGAAAATTACTTGAAAGAAAACATTAGGCTTAAATAGGACAAACTAGTTTCTTTTAACAAAAAAGTAGAACTGGAAGAGAGAAAAGTGAAAGCGTTGGAGAAAATGGCTGGAAACAGTAATACAACCGACTAATAGTGTTAATTTTGTTATGTTTATGAGATCCGTTATTATTTATTTTACAATATATTTTCTGTTTTTTTGTTTTGATACTTTTGATATTTGCGTTGTATATAAAAAAAACAAATATTTTTGATACCTATTTATATTGTTCCATATGTGTTATATAAATACAGTTTCAAGCACTAAACATTTTTTCAAAAATTTCCTGTCGTTGACTTTGGTTAAACTGAATACCACTGACGCTTGTAACCAATTGTTCATCAAAATTTTCACTAAATTCATCAAACGCATCTGCTTCAACGTCATCATCAAAATCGATACAGATGTTGTGCAGAACTGTTGCGGCAATTACACATTTCACAATAAATAAAATGTCGTCGTTTTCAAAAAATTTTAAACGTCTAAATCGCCCCTTTAGTAATCCAAATGCATTTTCAATCACACTACGTGTAGAGGCATGTCTGTAATTAAAAATCTTGTGATTTTCCGTTTGATTGCCATTATCCTTAAATGGGGAAATTAGCCAATTCAAGCATGGGTACGCCGAATCTCCAAGTAAAAAATCATTTCCCATCATACCACTGAAGCCTTTCTCATACATAGAAGACTTTTTCAACACCCTAGCATCGTGCATTGATCCTGCTTCTCCACAAAAAACGTCTATGAATCTTCTTATAATCACAAACAGCCTGCAATAATACACTGTAATAACCATTTCGGTTATAATAGACATGAGCATATCTTGAGTTAGGTCTTTTAATAGGAATATGGGACCCATCGATCGCTCCTATGACACCATAAATTCCTTTTTTTCTCTTCAAATTTTCTTCTACTTATCTGTTTTTTTTCTTCATCAGGCCAAACAATATACTCAGAACTGTGAATTACAAAGTAATCAATTATCTTTGAAATTATCCTATGAGCACTACTCATAGTAATATTAAATCTATTTGATATTTGTCGAAATGTTTCAGTATTAACCAAGTACCATATGGTCATGTACACAGCTTTTTTTGGGGAAATCTTTTCTCTACCTGCATGATGGCGTGGTAGCACTGCGCCGTCTTTTATGTTTTCTGCAATGAAAAGCTGTTTTTTATACAGGTTAACACAGAATCTAATGGTTGATTACGAATAATGTAGTCACATGTTGACCTCTTCAGTCGAAAATTTTCTTTGAATTCTGCTTCATCATATCTGTCAACTACATCAATATAATTTTCTATTCGATGCAAGTTTCTTCTAGGCTTCACAAATTCTGTTGATGTGTCGGAGGAATCATCTTCATTTTGCTCTTCAATTAAAATTAGTAGCTCTTCATCTTCACTGGAGTTACTAAGAAAATTACTCTCATCAGAATCTTCATTCTGAAGCAAGTTCTAAAGAAAGAAAATAAACAAAAAGCAGACAAAAGCTTTAAAATATTCACCATAATAAAATCTCTTGCGTTATTCGACGCCATTTTTTTTTATTTTAATAATGGAATGTTGTAACTGGTGTAATTGCTCCAACACCTTTGGTTTGGCTTTGGACGTAGCAAATCGAAAACAGTTTTACAAAAATACAAAATATTTTTGGCAGTATAACTGACTATTGACAGATAAGTGAGATGTAACTGAGGATGCCGTTCCATTTAGCACGTTACGACTCTGCATGAAAGTTGTGAGGTGAGGAGAGTGACTTAACTCATTTCATCTCACATCAATTGCAAATGGAAAGCAACTATTATCGAATCAAGCACGTTTTAATTCAGTTAAATTCATTGGACCTACCATCTACAGGGAGCAGTCAGATAATTGTTACCCATTAACTTATTTGTAGTATATAGTCTTTTGAATATTCCATTTTATAAATATTTCCATTAAAATTAAATTATAATTCAATTAATTTTGATTATTATTATATAGTCTCATTCCCCAATTGATAGTATACCCCCCCCCCTATCGCAATATATTATGAAAATATTATTCGGCAGGTTCAACGACCTTCATCTAATTCAAATGCAGATATAACTCATTTTTGTTTGCATTGGTCGGCAGTTCCACAAAGTGGATCGATGGATCTTCTGTTTTAAGAAAATATGAGGTCTCTTGTGGTGCACGAAATGCGCACACGCTAACATCTTCTCGATTACGGAAGCAAATTGCAACAGTCCTTCAAATATTAAATCTCAATGAAATTGAAATGGAGCAGGTCGCAACTTTCATGGGACACGCGAAAAAAACCCTCGAAGAATGTTACAGGTACCTCTTACCTGTTACATGTTAATTAATATGTACAATTTATATTGGTAAATTCTTTTTTTGGAATTTCGTGACACCTTGTATATATTTTATTAGGTTACCTCAAGATCTTTACTAACCCTCAAAAGTTGCGAAATTACTTTTATTGATCGACAAGGGCATTACGAAAGACGACCAAGGAAAAGCCCTTCAGGATATCGATATAGAATTAAAAATGTGGGAAAATGAAAAATTGCAGAAAAGCATCCAGGTACTGAGGAAGATAACTAATCTTTTTATTAATTCGGGCAGAAGGTTATATTAATAAATGGACACTCATAGTCAACTAATCACTTCGTATATATGTAAATTTTTAGAACAAGATGTAGGTGATCAGGACGTCATCCAAGTTTCCATTCCAAGTAATAATAAAGAAAAAAACGAAAGCCGAGGATCTTGGAGCAAACAACAAAGAAAAATACTATTAAAATTTTTTAAAAATCATATTTGAAATAAAACTGCTCCCAAAAAGGCAGAATAATGTCCAAGCAAAACATGTTAAGTTAAAAGAAAAAACATGGGTCCAAATAAAAACTTTTATTTATAATTCTTACAAAAACAATTAATAAATGTTTATTTTATTTTAATGTCAGATATTATTTCATTTAATTCCCTACTAAGACATTTATGTGTGAAGTATAAAGAAATCCATATTTTCTAATAAAGTGTTTTGAAGGAGTCTTTCAGTTTTATTCATAATTATAAGCAGTTGTTTGTAATTAGATATTTCTTAAACACACTAGCTTAATTCAACGAAGAAATATCGTATCAAGTATACAATGTTAATATGTATATTATCATGATGTAGTGTCTGTAAAGTAAAACTATGAAGCTAGTACAACACATTGATACACTTCTTTCGTCTCCTAATTAAAAAACTGACTTTCAATAATGAGTATAAGTAATAATTATTGTATGTGAATTAATGAAATGTCACATATTAAAATTTAAAATACATAGAATTAAGTGTCCCTAGATATATTATTTAACAATTATTATGAAAAACAAATGAAACCATTCAACTACTTATTATGAATAAATGATCTTGAATTATGCTTTAGCGATAAGCAGGAAGAATATACAGGTATCCCCGGATGGAGTTAACAAGAAGGCAAAAAACAATATTTTTGATTTTACAATAGACGGTCAATAAATCTGCGTGTCGAATTAAGTAGTCCGCTATGGAAATAAATAACATCAGATAATCATAAATTAAGAAAATTTAAAATGTTTCAAGAGAGATGTACTATTATTTTGCATTTGATAGTTTAAATACAAAATTTCAATCAAGCAAGTAAGTCAACAAAAATTATACATGGCAGCCACCAACTTCCACACACTTCACCGCGTCCTGCATTCGTGCTTTAGTATTTATCGATCAATGGACACGTCACCTGCACAAACTTTTTGTTTTAAAATACCCCACAAGGGAACCGTCTTATTGTCCAAAAATATTACGCCCCATTTCTAGCGATAAATTGTCCAGAACCGATAATAGAAAGTTTCCAAAAGATCATGTTGATTCAAATTCTCGTCAATAATGGACCAACAAATCGATCGTAAAAAAATTCGTACGAAACATTCACTCTTCTAACGTTGACTTTGGTTTTTAATGACGAAATTGGGATATTGAAAAGCCCATTGGTGCAGAAGGATGCTTCATCAGTAAAAAAGATCATGCTGTAAAAACTTCTATCTACTAGGTAATTCTCACCAATTCATAAATAAGAGTCCATCGCTACACTACATCTCCAATTTCAAGTGTACATCGGAGTTTTGGTTTAAACGGCCGAATTTTGTTTCTCTATTAATGCTATATATGAATTTTACTGTTTGCCAATTTACTCATAATATAGCATAGCATATCGATAAGATGCGTTACCAATGGCATATCATTTAAACAAATAAATACGCTTTTTAATGGTTTACATTTTGTGAAACCATCTGAAAATAACCGGATTGAAAACTCTACACTTGATGCCAGCGATAGACAAAATTAAATTTAGAATTATGTACATTATATTTAGCAGTAGAAGAGGCACAGATAATATAGAAATTTAAGATAAACAGTTCATTAAACATAATAACATACAGCCATGACAATTTAAATTTAGACTTGAAATTTTGTGTTTTCACTAATTTTATGTTTTTAAGGAGCTTTTCATATTGACAGTAAATTCTAAATTAATTGCAAGATAATCTATTAAATCATTTTCGTGTTTTGTTAGTTTCTGAAGACCCTGTATATCTTACGTAATTTATTTGAATAGTACGCTAGCTAATTCGACAAGCAGATTTTTATTTAAGAATAACTATCGTTTTTTATCCTCTTGTTAACTCCATCCGGGAACACACTGTATTCATATTATCTTTTGCATTGAGAAAATCCTAATTTACACTTCCACGAAAAATATTAGTTGCCTTATTTACATTAAATAACAAACATTTAATTTTTTGACTGATATTGAAATAAAACGTTGCCTATAGCATGTATGAATACTTCTTCAAAATTTGAAAAACAACTGTCTCTTTTAAATTATTTAGTGCATTAACATAACGTTTTTGTATATCTTAAAACTTCAAGTTTTCGGCAATTTAATAATCTATTATATATTAAATTAGTTAAATAAAATAATGCCATCTTTAAATTGATTTTAATTTATTCTTTTAAATGACTAAACATTCCAGAATTCTGTTGGGAAAAGAAATAATATATCCGAACGTTTGCAGAAAAAATCTTCAAATTTGCTGTATTTATGATAAGATAACCCTTTATAAAGTAGACCCACAATACGTGTTTTTGTAATGTTATATCGCTCGGTTAAATTTCGAATGCTGCCGTCGTTAGCGGATCTCAGCTTCTCTAGAAATATAAACTCTACAGGTCGCCCTCTTGCGCTGACCTACATGAACTGAAAATGTATCAGAGAGGACAATATGCGTAAAAATGAGATCCCACAAAAAAATTTAAATTTGATTGCTATCAGTTCAGCTGAGTAAAAGCAGACGTTATACGCATAAAACCACGTGAGATCCGAAATCGGATCTGGCTTTGCAAAACAGATCTCAGTTTGTACAGAAAATGAATTGAAATGATCTCGATTTGTAGTCATATATATATATATATATGTCGCAGGCAAATAGTAATTTCAGGAAAATAGTATCTACCTAGGCAAATAGTATCTGCCTTGGCAAATGGTATTTTAACCTTTATTTCTATTTAAAAGCCATTTGCCTAGGTAAAAGGTATCTGCCGGAGTCGTACGTAGGCAAATAGATTTTTCATTCGTATTTGAGGTTATGTTCACTTAATGTTTATGCTCGTTCAGTTGTTCCATTTATAATCCTAGTTATTTTCCAAGTTTCTCATCTAGTAAGTTATTATTCACTTTATCTAATCTTGTGCTAATGTTTATGCTCGTTCAGTTGTTCCATTTATAATCCTAGTTATTTTCCAAGTTTCTCATCAAGTAAGTTATTATTCACTTTATCTAATCTTGTGTAATATCTGCTGTGTTCCTTTTTAGTACATTATTAGTATATATAACATGGTAGATAAAAATGAATTTTATTTACGACTTCATGCAAAGTACGAACAAACCACAACAAAGAAGCCATGGAACCAACAACGAATCGATGAAGTTAATAATGTTTTAAAAAGTTTCCGTTCAAAATTACTTCAAAATAATGGTGAAGCCCTCACAGCAAAAGAAAAATACTACGGCAAAACATATGCTCTCCTCGATATATCTGGGGTAACAAAAGTTATTTTAAAAGCAAAATCGGTTGAGGACGATCTAATTTATGTTACACCAATTGAAGAAATGTTCGATAAAATTGAAGAACAACACAAAGCTACAGGACACGGGGGAAGGGACAAAATGCTTCATAACTTAAAAAAGAAGTGTAATATTCCAAGACTGGCGGTTGAAATATACGCACAATTGTGTAAGACGTGTAACTTAAAAAAAAAACAGAAGCAGGCTGGTTTGGTTGTAAAGTCAATAACATCAAAAGATTTCAATGTAAGAGGTCAAATTGACTTAATTGACTTTCAATCCTGCTCAGATGGGAAATATAAATGGCTTTTAAATTATCAAGACCATTCGACAAAATTCTTGTATTTAAGACCATTAGAAACAAAAAGGGCTGCGGAGGTTGCCATGGAATTACTGAAAATTTTTCTCGAACAAGGTGCACCAGTGATCTTGCAGAGTGATAATGGACGGGAATTTACTGCACAAGTAATAGAAGAATTGGTTTTGTTGTGGCCAGAATGCAAAATCGTACATGGACGTCCCAGGCATCCACAAAGCCAAGGATCAGTAGAAAGGGCAAACCAAGACGTTGAACAAATGTTAAGAATTTGGATGGAAGAAAATAAAAGTTCCCACTGGTCCATAGGATGTTACTTTGTGCAATGGCAAAAAAATACATCTTATCATCGCATCATTGGAAGATCTCCTTACAAAAGTTTATATGGTGCAGATCCGAAAATAGGTTTAAGATCTACAAATCTGCCATCAGATTTTATTGATAAGATACTGACGGAAGAGGAGTTAAACATCTTAAACACAAACAATGCTGATGGTAACAGGGAATGTTCATTGCATGAAGGCACTGATGGCAGTGTTGCAGCACTAGTAGAAGCAGAAGAAAATTCAAGTGATGCAAAAATGGTAGAAATTGAAAATTATCAAATTGACACCAACATAGAAGATGCCATAGAAAGTATTCCTATAATAATAGATAACGTTGTGGTAAATGCTTCAGACCAAGCTACTAGTCAAGGTTGTGACACAGGCTCTAATGACAAATATTGCTGCGTTTGTGGCAACGAAACCACGAGTGCTCCGACTTGTTTACAGTGCAATAAAATAGTACATGTAATTTGTGGCAGTGTTGATGAAAACGATGAAGGGTCTGGAACTCAAATTATTTGCAGACTCTGCATCAATGAAAAAAATATTAGGATTAATCGAAAACAATCCTATGAAGGACAAACCAAAGCAGCAGAGATAATGAGGAAAAAGAGCAAAACCATTTTTGGCGACTTAGAAACAGGTAAATTTGTAACTGTTGCAATTCCACAATTTGATAGAGGGCCATTAGACAAAAAAAATGTAGAGGGAATTATAATTGATCAGAAGAACGATGTTTACCGTATTGGCACAAAAACAGGCGTTTTGAAGCACTGGTTGACAAGGAGCGACATAACACCTGTATCGGCAATTAGTTTCAAGTCTGAAGATATTCCTCAAGATAGGTTTATTTCTTTAAGAGAAGCCTGCGTTGCGCAATCTATGTTTTCGGGCCAGGGCTTTTCGAAATGTCAATGTCAACCTTCGAAAGCCCAGTGCCGCACTAAACGATGTACCTGTTTCAAGTCCAACAATATGTGCAACAGCAGATGTCATTCGAGCAATACTTGCCAAAACAAGTAGGTAAATACCTACCTACGTATAATAATATCCAGCTTATTTTGTCTGTTTCTTTTGTCAAAATACAATCATTATTGCAAAAATAAAGTCTGTTTTTTTCCCAACATCTTACTGTCACAACCTCACCATTATTTTCACTTAAAAATGTATTTGCCTAAAAGTTACTTAGGTAAATAATATTTGCCTAGGCAAAAACTATCTGCCTAGTCATTTAACTGTTATAGAAACAAATATTCTATTTGCCAAGGCAGATACTATTTGCCTAGGTAGATACTATTTTCCTGAAATTACTATTTGCCTGCGACATATATATACCTACGATTAGAGTTGACGTCCGTATTTTAAACAGGCGTCCTGGGGTCCACAGTAAATCCAATCGTGGCCGGTGTATTTATTAGATAAACTTATTCAATAAATTGTCATTAATCGAAAATTACCGAGAGGGGTAAGAAAAACCAAACATTTTTATACGATTGTATTAGTTGTACAAATAGGCTTATGTAACTCCTGGTATTAATGATACTACTCGACTCTATTTGTATTCAAATATATTTAAGGGGAACTTGTCGAACTCCATGCAACGTTGTGACATAAGCTGGACTTCAGCACGCCTACCGTATCAGATTTTTATATTAATACACTGCGAAATTATTTCTTAAACTGTTTCGCTATATATCTCTATATGCGTTCGCCAACTACTAGGGATGCGCAAGATATATCGTTTGTAAAATAATATCGATGTTTTCTTTTCGATAATCGAGATTGAAATTGATATTTTTTTATTTAATAATATCGACTGATATCGATTTTTTATTCGATAATATCGTTTAATGAAAAATGCCATTCTACTTATATCCTAGTGAACATTTTTTCAAATGAATATACAAACTATTTATTTCATATTAATATACAAAAGAAACTGATCATATTATACAGAATTCGATATATTTTTAAGAAAACAGTTGGAAATTTGAAAAACGCTTACTGGGATGTTTACTATTTCGTAGAAATTAGAATCCGGAAACGGCAGCGGAATGTTTCATTTCATAGATTTGACATCTCGTATAGTTCGCCTTCATGGTGTGTTATCTTCCCAGTAAACATTTTTCAAATTTCAAACAATATTATTTAGTAACGACAATATTTACATATTAACTTCCCGATTTATATATCAATGATCATTATGGTTATCATAAGGAGATCATTGAAGTTTTGCAATTTTAATGTTAACGTTACTAAATAATATTGTGGGAAATTTGAAAAATTTTTACTGGGTTAATATAAAGTTCTGAAGCTTAAATGTTAATATATGCAAAGATATAGATGTGTGAATTAAATAATCGGGTGGACTTCCAATATATATTTTAAGTTAAAGATTTTATTAATTGCGCGTCCCCACCAACTACTGTTTTCTGCCGCTAATTTTGTTTATCTCATTTCGTCTATGATGATATTTCTTTGCATATTTGAAGTGTTATAAAAAGTCAGAGACACAAAATTTTATTATCTGGCATTTTTTTTTTCAGGATACTGTTCTAGTTGAAGCAGTAATAATTGTTGTATAGTTATATTTAAGAAGCAAATATGGAAGGAGACTTTAAAGTAAGTATTACTTTGATAGATATGACTATTTTACTATGTTTTTTTGGATTTTTATTAACACCTAACAATCAACTAATACAGAAACGTGCAACATAAATATTTACAAATCGACACTCGACTGCTATTGCCAATGTCTTTTTTTGTTTTTACAATTTTAATTTAAAGCGAAAGTATTTTATAAAATTATCATCAGAAATGAGAAATACCATGGATATATGTCATGTGTATTATTAAAAAATATGTTAATAATAATTCTTAGAGTAGTTGAAAATAATCTTAATGTTCAAAATAGAATTATTTTTTTATAACAAGTATTATTTAATTAAGAACATGGCAAACCTAAGAAAATAATTTTTTAAAAATCAAACTGCTATTTGAGAATATAAGATCCAACTAAAGAATAAAGTAGTACAAATTTACGACATAGTTTAGTAAATAAAGCAGGGCGTTTGTAAATTTCGAATATCTTATTTAAATTCGCACTCATATAATGTTGATAGCATATAAGTGATATAAGTATCCGGGCTGTCAGATGTTAATAGAAGTTGTATATTTATTATATAACACTTATAACACTCATTTTTATTTTTATTTACAAAAGCAAGACATATTCTAATTCAACACGAACTGGAAGAATGATAAACATTGCACTAAATTCAACATCAAGTACAAATGGTAAGACTACGTTGCAATAGTTTTAAACACATAGGGAGCTAGATATATTTTGCATAAATATAAATTTCATTATGTATAGTGTCTTTTATATTCGATAAAATAGAACAGTTATTGTTTTATTTAAGATTTCAGATAAGTATTAATAATTGATTCTATTTCTGCTCAGATTCAAAAGATGATTGTATTATATCACCGACTGATGGCAGTGAAGCTTATTCAATATTCGTAATATAAAAGCACTCAAATATTGTGAGTAGTAGAAATTCATACAATAAACAAAAAGTACAAATAATAGACGTCATGTTTTGTTTGTTTAAGCTCCTTCAGCTTAGAGTCAAACAGTGATGAGTTAGATACATCTAGCAATATTTCTGACACAGATCAGTCTATTAATGGTGACCCCAAAACGTCTGACACAATACCCACCATTGAACCAATCATTTATAATGTAAGTTAACCGCATATTTATATAATAAAATACGACACACTATAATTTTATTTATGGAAAGACTTGATTTGTATAACTTAATTTTGCAGACATATAGTCGAAATAGTAACGATATCGAAAGTAATTACAATATCAATAATCCAATATCTAATGAATTTAGAGAGGAAGCTGAAAATGAGTGGAGTTAAATTCTGAAAAAAATAAAAACTGAAAAAGAAAAAAGATTTTGCATATTCTGCAAAGAACGTGTAATTAATTTTGCAAGACATTTACAGCGCAATCACAAAGATGAAAGGTAAGTGAGAGAATTTATGACATTACCGCTGAAAGATTCTAAAATATTGTTAATCATTAAGCAACTTCGAAATGAAGGATCATTTGATATATATTTAAAAGGGCGAGACAATTTTAAAAACAGCAGTTGCACAATGGAAAAATATCCCTGTCCGTTTTGTAAACAAATAGTTTCAAAAAATTAACTTCGACGACATAATAAATTATGTAAACTGCGAAAGTTACACGAAAATGACCATTTTGAAAATCGTTATCAATGTCGATGCGTATCTCAAACTCTTATAGCCATGGCTTCAAATACTTCGAAAACAATTTCGAAACTAAATATAAAAAATGAAGTGTTTAAGATTATGCGACCAGATGACATCACATACATTGTTAAAACAGATCCACTAATTGCGTTATATGGAGAAATATATTTAAAAAAAAACATAAGAAAAGACAAATGAGAAATCGTTGTTCAAACGGAATGCGGGAATTAGCTAGACTGTTAGTGGAAGTTCGATTTAGACTGCAAATTAATGATTGCTCTTTGGCCGATACATTTTCCCCAGAAATTTTTGATATCATAATTTGCACCTCAAAAGTGGTTAGTGGATTTAATGAAATAGACGAAACATTCAAAGCACCTTCGGTATCAATGCACTTAGGTACATAGTTAAAAACGGTTTGTGATATACTATACGCAGAGTTACTAAAAAGAAATAGCGATTTTTTATCAGGATATAACGACATAAAAATTCAAAATATTGAAAGATTAAAACAATTAATAATCAGCCAGTGGACAAATGAAGTAAGTAGTCTACCTCTAAAAGACCTCAATGAGAAAAAATGGAATAAACCTGTGGTACTACCTTTAACAAGAGACGTATTGAAGTTTAAAAATTACGTCTTCGCCAACGGTATTGAGGCCGAGAACATTTTAAAGGAAAATAAAAACCACAAGGAAACATTTAAAGACTTAGTAAATAACACGCTAGCTCATACAATTCTTCATAATCGTCGTCGAATAGGAGATATACAATATACAACCTTAGACACTTACTATAAAAATTTTACTTCTACTAATTTAGAAGAATTTGAAAAAACGGTATCAAAATCTGAAGGGGCTCTTACCAAGAAATATAAAAGAATAGTTACGTGTGGTAAGGGCAATAGAGCTGTAGTTATATTAATTCCCAAGCCTATACAACATTTTTTCGACATTATGGGTAAAATTCGATATACCACAACAATTGTTCCAAAATATCATATCATATTTGTTTGCATATCCGGGAAATGAACATAATTGGATAAAAGATGATGTAATAGGGAAATTAGCGAAAGAAACTGGATTAGAAAATCCAGATACAATAACTTCTAATAAATTGCGAAAACAAACAGCTACTATTACGCAACTCTTAAGTTGAAGCAAAGAAGAAGCCAAACAATTTGCAATATTCAAGGGTCTCACTGAGCGCACACATCAAGAATTTTATGAGTGAGTATATACAAAATCCATTAATAAAATCGTTACATAGAAAAATATTGGATTGGCATACCTGTTTCTGTATTATCATTTTTAATTATTTCATCTTCAGAATCATCAGATACATTATCCGAAATATCAATTTCATCTAAACTCTTGCCCTTATAATCGGTAGCTTTGCCTTTATTTATGGCTAGTAACAATTTTGAAACTGTAGCTGTTTGGTAGACGTCTTGCGGTAATCTAAACATGAGAGAAAGAAGTTTTGTGAAAATTGAATTTTTATCAGCTTATTTTTATGCTGTGCAATTATGTAATAAAATAAAGCACTTTTAATTCGATACTTGTATACATATTAATATTACCATATTAAAATAAAATATGACAGCTTATTTACTAAATCAATAAATGGTACTTGTAGTATGATTCGTGTGTTCTCTTGGTGAGACCCATGAAATTGGCAAATTGTTCTCGTTCGGCGTCTGATACATTCATAACTTGTAGTACTGTTGCTATATGTTTTCTTAATCGTGTTGAAGTAAAGAGTCCTTCATTCTGTACTCCCGATTTAATTGCCAGTTTTTTTAATATATGATAACCACTCAACCATTTACTAGTAGAAGGATTTCCAAAAAGATACACATTAGCATGACTTAAACATTGATGTCTAACGCTTAACATCAGTTCAATAAATGCTTGTACGTTTTTGGGAAATAATATAGCCACAGGTTTGGAACCCTTGCCACCAGTAACAATTCTTTTGAAGTTTTTTGTTAATATTTTTTCAGTTTCTGAAAGCGAATTAAAAAATTCTTCTTGTTGGGAAGTCGAAATTTCCATTGTATAGGTTTCAACTTTTAAGAACTGAATTTCTCCTACGCGTTTTCGATTAAGTAATAATGTTAGTGCAAAAACACATTCAGTAAGACGTTTATACTCCTCTTTTATATCTTTGCCAACTTTAATGTTCTCCGCTGCTTTCTTAACACTTTTAAGGACATATTCTTGGAATTTCATAACGTCGCTAGTTAAAGGTAATAATTTCGGCTTTTCCCACTTCTTCGCATTTAAGTCTTTTATCTCTGAATTCCAATTGTTTTCTATTAAGCTTTTTAACCGCTTTACTTCTTTTAATGTTTTTTCTGAGTCGTGGCACCGCAAAAATCTACTTTTTTTTATAATTAGTTTAGTCGCGATGTCACACACTTGTTTTAATGTGGTGCCCATATGTAAAGCTAAGCTACTTGCTTTAAATGTTTGCATCTTATGATCATATCCACTAATGACCTTAGTAGCCAATACGATATTATCAAAAAATTCTGGCTTTAAAATATCGATAAGTTTATGAGCTCCCGTAGTTTGTGTTAACACCAAAAGCATTCGTCCAAGTTCTCTCATTTTATTTGATATAGTGTTTCTTATTTGTATGCGTTTATGTTTTCGTAATAAACTTTCGACATAACTACAAATAAGAACGTCGTTCATTGCAATATTAGATATATGTATTGTCGTTTCTCATAATTGTGAAAACCTCCTCCTTTAAACGCAGTGACTTATAAAATTCTTTATTCATACCATTGCAGATAGAAAAAATTTAAGATTCAGCTAAATGATTTTCTCTTTCACTAGACTTATTATCACACCTTAATCTACATTTTTTCTGTGTCTTCTTAAATATTGCCGTTTAAAATATCCCAAACAATCTTTGCAAACTATGTAAATTTCGTTTACTTGGACATTTGATATCGTTTCTTTTGATTTTAAATAAGCTGGATCTTTTGGTCGTCTCACTGGACGTATTTCTTTTGTTTCGGTACTGTGCAGATAATTGCCTTGTCGTCGAAATGCATCAATCAGAGCTTTTCTTTTTGGATCTCTTAAGCATAATTGAGATAATTCTTTAACTGCTCCTTCTTCCTTGTGGTTCCTCTGTAAATGTCGTGGAAAATGCGTAACATCTACCAAACAATAAGGACATGTATTTTTTTTTGTCCATGGTCTGGTATTATGAAGATGCTCTATTGAAGATTTAGGTTCCTAAAAAATCATTTAAATGTAATTATTATTATTAATCTATTCATATTAAACAAGTAAAAGTGGGGGATATTATTTTAATATATTTAATTGAACATGATTTTTTTTCTTACTTATTAAAACATTATTAATAATTTTTTGGAAGTTAAATATTTATCATAAATTATTATCAAGTTTTAATAACGAACTGTGTATACCTACTTCATTTGTTAGTGTTGCCATTTATGAATACGCAGTATTGAGAAATGAAGTAAACCATTACACATAGTATTAATGAGTTTATATAGTTTAATAAATAAGTATACAAACAAAAGGCTTAAATACATTATTTTTCATAGAATTCATATTTCTTATAAATAAAATTTGAATACTTTGGAACAGTTTAGAACAAAACTAGAACAACCTGGAACAACTGTCAGAATTTCGATTTTTGAAAAAAGGGGGGCTAACTTCACACTTTTGGATTTCGATTTTTGCAATATCTTTTGATATATAAGAAATACGGTTTTTATGTATAATAATAAAGTATAGAACAAAACTTGAACAACCGTCAGAATTTTAATTTTCACAAAAAGGGGGCCGAGAGGAAATCGTTTTTTCCTATTACCTCGGCCAATTATGATTTTTTCTTTGCAATACTTAGAAATAATTTAGAACAAACCTAGAACAACCTAAAACAACTGTCAAAATTACGATGTTCGAAAAAACGGGGGCTGGCGAAAAATTGTTTTTCGTCAGTTTGGAACAATTTAAAACACACCTAGAACAACCTGGAACAACCGTCCGAATTTAGATTTTAGAAAAAAAGGGGGGCTAACTTCTCACTTTTGGATTTCGTTTTTTGCATTATCTTTTGATATATAAGAGATACGGTTTTTATGTATTAAAATAATGTTTAGAACAAACCTGAAACAAAACAAACAAAAACGGGGTCTACCTTATTTTTTTTGTATTTCGTTTTTCCCCATTTTCTCAGCTGATTTTGATTTTTTTTCTTTAAATGCTTTGTAACAATTTAGAACAAGCCTAGAGTAACCTAGAACAATCGTCAGAATTATAATTTTCAAAAAAGAGGGGCTGGCAAAAACTTTTTTTTCCGATTATCTCGGTCAATTTCGAATTTTTTTTCGAGATTCTTTGGAACATTGTTTAGAACAACCTAGAACAACCTTCAGAATTCCAATTTTCGGAAAAGGGGGCTGGATGAAAAGATTTTAGAAAAGGGGGGGCTAACTTCACGCATCCAGAATAATGTTATGAATATTGGAAAATAGGATATATATTCTCTCTTTTTTACTTATTTCATATTCATATCCAAATTAGTCAAGATTAATATTTTCTTCTTTTTGTGATTATATTCATTTATTGTAAGCCAGTAAACTGCATGAAATTATTGATATAAAAACTTTCGTTATGCACACCTCACTTATAAGTATTTCACCGTCGTGCAATTATATAGATAAACGTTTCGATTGTCTCCAAAAAACGCACATGGTATATACATATAAAATTGTTTGAACATTAAGAGATGTAACGCAAAACATCCCAATCGTGGTACAAGATTTATACATGTATAATATAGATTTATATTTTCTGTTAACTTGGTCAGTAAGAGCACTAAATTAAAACGCAAACATTTTTTTATTAATTAAAAGTGTGAATTTAACCTCAATGTCTTATCTAGCTAAGTATATAAAACTAATGTACTTCGCCTGTAATACTAACATTTTATTTTAATTATATTATATTATTTAAGTATTTAATTACTTACTTGCTGAGGAAAGAGCTAATGACACTAATTTTCGTCCACGATCACCCATTTCAGATTTACTCACATTTAGCACTTTATAACGTATATTTGTGAATAATACATAAAAAGATGATAAACACGATTTCAAATAGCCCGATAAATATGACAACAGTGCAGGGCTCAACAAGAACTGCGTAATATCGACTTATATACAAATTAGACGAATGGGCTACACAACTCCATATTCACATGTAAGTGGGCTACACAAAATACCATATTTCTAAATTCAAGATGTGTGACTAATAAGGGTACCCCTCTGTAATTCCCATAAATACATGGAGTCTCTAGTATTTACAAAAGCATTTAATACGCAATAAATGACAAGTTGAAGGATGGGTGGATGATCGTCCCATTAATATAGTGGGCTTCATAACATACCATTTATAAGTATATAAATGGTATGTTATGAAGTTAAAGGAGTCAAGACCGAAAGCCCGTGGTAGTGTAGTGGATAACACACCTGACTAGTAATCAGGAGATTTCGGGTTCGATTCCTGGACCGCTGGGTAATTTTTAAAGATTAAAAATTACCTAATTAACAATTAAACTAATTTTAAATTAATTTGAAATTAGTATTGACCTCTAAATCGTCTAAGAAATTTAATTATATATATGCACATGAATATGTGAATAAGGTCAAGAAAAATTTAGAATTATATATATATATATATATATATATATAAAGTAAAGAATTTCATGGGGTAACTCCGCTCAAAATGCAACTGCGGACACGTGTTTCGAACTACTTGGTTCTCGTCAGCGCAGTGTAGCCAAGGAATAGGATGGGATAACCTTGGAGCTGAAAAACATCAATCAGAGACATACACAAGGGACAGCCTACCAATTGAGGCTTCAGCTAGAAGCCTCAATTGGTAGGCTGTCCCTTGTGTATGTCTCTGATTGATGTTTTTCAGCTCCAAGGTTATCCCATCCTATTCCTTGGCTACACTGCGCTGACGAGAACCAAGTAGTTCGAAACACGTGTCCGCAGTTGCATTTTGAGCGGAGTTACCCCATGAAATTCTTTACTTTATTATTCTATAATCCGCAATATTTCTTTTCTTTATATATATATATATATATATATGACTTTCGAAGCCATGTTATTTTTTGCTTAAATTTCACTTTAACAATAATGTATGTATTTACGTAGAATAAAATTTCGCATTAACGGTATATCTTAAGGACCTTAAGTAAGTTAAGTAAATATGAATATTGATATGAGTAACTTGTCGAATTAATGAAAAAATCTATAATAAGTAATAATACTTTAACGTATTAAGAAATTAGAAGTATATTTCAATAATGATACCAATATGTAACAATTAAAAGTCTCGAAGCTTCAAGACGAGAACGTGTTTAAATGAAAAATATGAACAGTGATTTTTATATTTACAAGTTGTTCCCATACGTGACATTCATTATCAAAATAAATAACCTATAATTTTTGAATTAAAAATCTGAAGTTTATTTTTTTAAATAATTAGTATCTTTGGAAATAAATGTAATAGGGCAAAAAAAAACATAGGATGGATTCACACAATCACTCAGAGGATACCTATTAAGTAAAATTGAACTCACACCCTCATTGAGATTATATTAATACATATGCTAAATAATTTATAATAATAAAACGGTTTAAATTATATTTAGGGAAATTATATTTACAACTGCATACGACACTGGCTGACCTTACATTTATTTCTCTTTAAATACCGCTCCAAACCGCTTTTGATTTCTTTCATTTTAACTATTCATTGGTTTCAGATCCACATCTGCCAAGAGGGCACCTACTCGTATAGACGTTGAACTACTTATCACCAGCTTATACCTCCCATACAGAGATGATATAATAAGCATATACGTCATTATGGATACTTTCAGTTTCTAGCTACTCAAACTAGAGGACTCCAATACATTTAAATATAAGTAATCATTTTTGACGTAAACATAAATATTAATTTATTTCTTTTTATTTTAGGAATTCAGTATACCAATATAAAGTTGACCAATGAAATCCAGAACATATTAATATAGATAACAAGGTTTTATATGGATAATGTACAGGAATATAAACCAAACATTCAATAAAAACCATGCAGCAATGACATTAACATAACCTAACTATTGGCGATTGACTTTACCGTTGGGGGCGCTTCAGTCGCTTGACAGATCCCGGCTGAGAGCAGAATTCATATTTCATTGCACTCTTGCTTATATTGAATGTAGTTGGTCCGACACGTGCTAGTTTATTTACTAAGTTGTTTTAATTTTTTTATATAAACTTTTGTCTTAAAAAGTTGAAAACTGAGTTGTACGGTGAGTACTTACAAAGGTTTCTTAAGAAATTTATTTATTTAGATCATTTATTTATCTAGGTTTACATTCTCTAATCATTTACAATATATTTTTTACAATATTCATAAATCAGTGTATAAACCGTAATTTTCAGAAAATACAAGGGAAAAACGGGAGGCACATGTATGCTACTTTTGTGGCACATGTTTGAATATTTAGAGGCCAATCATTTATCTCGAAACCTTATTGAAGGTGAAAGAATAGTGAATGCTGGACACATCACTACAGTGGGGACGTTAAGTCATGAAAAAGAAAATTTTGTGAATGTGTTTGCCCTGTGTTTGCAAACTAGCGCCTTGAGTGAAAAGCCCCACGAAGTGACTGGTGAATTTGAAGTGACGAGTAGTCATGTAAAAATTTGCAAGATGAAATGCTCATGTAAAGCTGGTCTTTCTGAAAAGTGCAAACATATTGCAGGAGTATTATATTTGTGTACCAGGTTATTAAATATATTTTTAAAAGGTTCATAATTATTATATTATTATAATTTTATAGAAAAAGCATTAATGAATTGGACAAGTTATCTTCCACTGACATAAAAAAATACTGGTCAAAAAAAGTATATAGTGAAAAGTATGCCCAAATTCCGTTGAGTCAATACAAATGCACCAGTTCACAAACAGCGTCATTGCTCAGCGAAGAAGAGTCAGCATGGACTGTGGACTTCCTTTCAAACCAGTTACCATCATCTAATCTTCGAAAGCAAATGTAAGTAAAGATCACTAGTTTTCTATTCTAAAAATAACTTTACTGTGTACACAATAATTTTAATCAAAAAGTTTGATATATTAAATCCTATTTGCTTCTTTTAATGACAGGGTAGAATAGGTATTGAAAATAGAGAAGAAAATAAGGAAAATTTTGATTCCGAAGAACTTAACGACATTATTAATTGGATGAAGAAGTCACCATTTATGGAAAGGCTAGATGTATTGAAGGTGGACAGGCAATGCTGCAGAAGCTTTTTAGAAAGTCTAAAATGTGGTGCCTTGCAAGTGTGCAATGTAACAAAGGCAAGCCAAGAGAGATGGTTTAAAGAGCGACAGTTTAGAATAACTGCCTCTCGATGCTATGAAATATATACATACCGTGGAGGTAATTGGGCCCAAAAAACTGCAAAGTATTTTTGGCCCAAATCGTTTACCAACAAGTATGTCAAACATGGACGAAAATATGAAGCTTCCGCTCGAGACCTCTATGCCCAGTTAACTGGTGCTAAGATTTTACAACCTGGGCTTATCGTATGTGAGAAGTTACCATGGCTGGCATGTACTCCTGACGGTATAGTTGTTGATGACGAGGGGAATCCACAAATACTATTGGAAATAAAATGTCCCTATTCAGGTTGTATTCATGCGTTTAATGTAATTATTCTAATTCAGTTTTGTAGGCATCAACTGTGGGGTAGAAGAATTTATCCAAAATTGTCCATATTTAACAAATGACATAAATGGGCCACGGTTAAAAGAAAAACACAGTTATTATGGCCAAGTTCAATTAAGCTTGGCAATTTTAAATATTGATGTGTGTCATTTTCTTTTATATTCTTCTAAGACCCAAGAATGTCTCAGAATTGATGTACAAAAAAATGACGAATTTTGTACAAAATTGCTGCAAACATTGCAGGTAAATTATGTAAATAATATGATTCACAATTTGTGTGAAACAAATAAAAATTCTTAATTTCATTGTGTTTTTTATTTGGTAATATAACTACAGTGTACAGAATAAAAAAAAAGTTAATAATAATTTGAAATCAGAATCTCGTTTCATCTAAAATTGGAGCGGATAAATTAACGACAGCACAAATAACAATAAAAATATCATCAATTTTTTTAATAAGTGTCCAGGGAAGTTTTTTTGTAAAAATTTCGAAAATTTTTATTATTTGGTTAGAACGTTCTACATGAACTCTTGCTCTTGGAATTTGAACATTTAATAGGGCATCTGACTTTGACAATTGTTTTTCATCTTTCGAAAATGGTGGACGATCAGTTTAATAAAGTTTTGTGAAGTTAGATCCTCTATTAAATATCCCTTATCTACCATTATCGCGTCTCTACCCTTTTCTAATTGTTCTATTAACTTACTCTGCTCAAAAATAACTTTATCGGAGGCTCTTCCTCCATAGCCTTTACTGACAAATGTGATCAAACCTGAAGGGCTTATACCTGTCATAAACTTAACTGTATGAGTGCCATAATAATGCGAATAAGTCATCACTCTACAGCACAGGCATTTAGGCTGCTGTAGTGAGATCTCTGTACAATCTAATATCACTCGTACATTATCAAATGGGCCGAAACATTTAGCCATGTTTCTTCTGTTGTTGTCAGAACTTCGCCAATAAATTGCAGGTCTTAACACAGTGGCCAGTTTACTTATCATACCGTGAAAAATTCTTTTGCATGACTTGCCAGTTATTTTAAAGAAAATCGCTAAAACTGCATAAGTAATTCCCATTTTTAATTTCATGAATGTTAAAATTATTTTTTCTTTCACTGTTAAAATAGAAACCTTTAATGGAGGAAAATGTTTGTTAATTAGCACTATTATTGCTTCTAGTAAATTAAAACTGCACAAACCAGTTAAAGAATTGAGTTGCGAGTCAGTATGAATAATTGAAATAAACGGTATAATAAGGTCGCCACTTTTGACTTGAACACCCTCACTCCTTTGTGATATGGATGTTTTATTTGCATGTGTATTGCAAAGTTCAAGTAGACTGTCCACAGCTTCCCTTTCTTTGGCAGTCAAGGAATGTAAGTTGCCACTTTTTTTAATTACAATATGATGGTCATCACTTAACTTTTCCGAACCATCAAATTCAAGATCATTATTTGTACATAAATTTTCAACAAAACTTGGTGAGTTTCTGGCACTTTGTTGCAGTTTTCTACACCTCCTCGTCTGCTTGGGTAACTTTGAAAAACTTGATAATGGCAGATTTCTTGTTGGTACTGCAGTTTTTCGCAATCTTGGAAATTTTCGTTTATTACCTAGAAAATATATATATTGCTACATACCTACATAAATACCTGTACGACTTGTTAGAACAACAACTAACCTGGAATTATAAAATCCTGATTTGTAAAGTGCAGCGAGCAGACTCTCATGGAATCCGTCACTGGTTTCCCCATTCTCAGAGCAAGTTCCCATGCTTTTCTTCGATCAATTGCTTCTGTTACATTTAATTTGTTTATTCTCAAAACTGTGTTTGAGTTGAGTTTGGGAAATGAATGAAAACTTATCTCTCTAGACCGCCCTTTTTTGGAATGGCACCCAAACACACAGCAGTTCATGTTGCATTTTGGTCTTCTGTCCATTGTATGTTTTTAGGCTTGTAGAGTGAAAACAAATTTAAAAACACATGCAGGAGAATGTTGGCGCCACAAAGTGGTTACCTGCGTTACCTGATGATTTGAGAAAGGTTGCGCAGGTATACACAGGTGCATGAACACATAATATGCTTTCAACACTAATACACTATTCACGCTACAGTACTGCTGTCAATAGTATGAATATTTGCCGCTAGGTGTCGTATTGACAAAAGTCAATCGCCAATAGGAAGTATTCAGTTTAACGTGTAAAACTTAATTTAAAACTTTCTCTTTTATATGTTTCAGACAACACAATGGAGCTGAATTACATCACAGCTAAATAATTCACTAATTTTTTTTTTTAAATTCAAATAAATATTCTAGTTTTATAAATAAAGAGTATAGTCCCAGTCCACAAACATGCTACATGTGTGGCCAGATGATGTGAGATCAGAGTATATGGTAATATCCTCAGTAATATCATTTGTATACTCTTTATTTTTAGTTCAAATCATTTCACATAAATAAATGAAAAGAATTTTGTTTTTATAAAAAGAGATCTTTTTTGTGAATGCAATGGAGACAATTTTAGAAGATTATATTCAGTTTCCAATGAAACTGAGAAAGCGCAAGATGGAAGAATTAAATATGTATGTAGAAATCAGTTATAATAATATAACTGTGGTAGGCGAACTACTAAAACGTCACCATTCGGTAATTATACAATTAGAGAAGGAGGAAATAAATCTGTATAATGAAGCAGTAATTGGAGGCTAGAATGATATTGGGCAGAGACAAATAAAACTAGTTCATTTTTAGAAGGGTGAAATTACAATTACATTTCAATACAATCGCAGCAGGGATGGAGCGATTAACCTATTGAAGAACAGAATATTCAGTAATCACATTTATAAACATTCATCTGGATTTGGAACTAATTTTCAAACCAAGCTGCAAGGTAATAAAAAATATAAAAATATACATGTATAATTACTCGATAAAATATAAGGTTATAAGGAAGAAGTACTTCATATTGATAGACATTTAGAGGCATACTTACACTCGTGAAAAATGCGAGGAAACAACAATATCTTCTCTTCAGTAAGATTTAAAATCAAAGTTTAATTCCCTTTTTTTAGAAATTTGTTGACCGTTATATGCTTTCGAAGCCATGTTATTTTTTGCTTAAATTTCACTTTAACAATAATGTATGTATTTACGTAGAATAAAATTTCTTAACACATTAACGGTATATCTTAAGGACCTTAAGTAAGTTAAGTAAATATGAATATTGATATGAGTAACTTGTCGAATTAATGAAAAATTCTATAATAAGTAAAAATACTTTAACGTATTAAGAAATTAGAAGTATACACTGCATGACATGGAAACTGCAACACCAAGAAGGGGTGCGGATTTTTTAACCAAACTTGGTAGAAACGTATAACTAGTCAAAGGCAATAATTGATTAAAATTTCAAAGAAAAAAAAACAAAAGACTAACACAATTTAACATAATTTTTATTAATAATGTGTTGAACCGCCCCTATTAGTGTCACACTCCCTCACTCTTCGTGGCATTGATTCGACTAGGTGGTCGATATCCTCTTGGGGTATGGTGTCCCAAGCAACCTGTAATTCATGCCGGAGAGCTATTAGTGTCTGCAGGGGATTGGCTAAATTCATAAGTTTTCGTCCCATAATGTCCCACACATGTTCTATTGGCGAGAGGTCGGGGAATTTGGGTGGCCATGGCAAGATATTGACATGAGCCTCTTCCAAGCGATTTATAGAAATTCTCGCTACGTGGGGAGGGGCATTATCCTGCTGGAAAAGTGGGTCTTCGAGCGTTTGAAGATATGGTAGAATATGGGGTTCTACCACCTCATCAATGTAACGCTGGGCGTTCATGGTGGTTTGGATGAACACCAATTGAGACCTACTCCCATATGCTATAGCACCCCATACCATAACACCCACTGCTCGATGCACATGCTTTTCAACGGAAAACTGAATATCACGACGTTCCCCACGTCTTCGTCTGACCATCATACGGCCATCATGCATCCCTAGACAAAATCGAGATTCATCACTGAATACCACCCTGTGCCACTCCACGTTCCAGTGCAGTCGCAATCTACACCACTCCAAACGTTGCTGTCGGTGTTGAGCCGTAAGTGGTAACACAAGATGCGGACGATAAAATTGTAAGCCGAAACCCCTAATTCGACGATAAACGGTTCGAAGGGGGTTACAGGACGACCAATATTACCTAACCACACGTCAGCAATTGATCTGGTACTGGAAAACCTGTCTCTTAGTGCCATTAAGCGAAGGCGGCGGTCCTGTATCTCATTAGTTCTTCTTCGGCCTCCGGTTCCTCTTTGGCGTCTTTCCTGACCTTCCCTAGGCCATGATTGATAACAGCGCATAATGGTGGATTGGTTCCGGTTAAGGCGATTTGTAATTTCCCTGTATGAAAAACCACGTCCTCGCAAACCAACAATTCGACCTCTGTCGAATTCGCTTAATTGGCGATAATTTCCACGTTGCCGCACTCTAGGCATAATAAAACTCTGTAAACAAGTTAAACAAAGGTATAATAAGACAAAACCGTTGAAATTAATTTCAAACAAACAATTAATACACCACACATTAATGTCAGCGAAAACTGAATGAAGTGTCAGATGTGTCATGACCACTTGATCTATCGCAACAAAATTTTAATCAATTATTGCTTTTGACTAGTTATACGTTTCTACCAAGTTTGGTCAAAAAATTCGCACCCATTCTTGGTGTTGCACTTTCCATGTCATGCAGCATATTTCAATAATGATACCAATATGTAACAATTAAAAGTCTGGAAGCTTCAAGACGAGAACGTGTTTAAATGAAAAATATGAACAGTGATTTTTGTATTTACAAGTTGTTCCCATACGTGACATTCATTATCAAAATAAATAACCTATAATTTTTGAATTAAAAATCTGAAGTTTATTTTTTTAAATAATTAGAATCTTTGGAAATAAATGTAATAGGACAAAACAATACATAGGATGGATTCACACTATCACTCAGAGGATACCTATTAAGTAAAATTGAACCCACACCCTCATTGAGATTATATTAATACATATGCTAAATAATTTATAATAATAAAACGGTTTAAATTATATTTAGGGAAATTATATTTACAACTCCATACGACACTGGCTGACCTTACATTTATTTCTCTTTAAATAACGCTCCAAACCGCTTTTGATTTCTTTCATTTTAACTATTCATTGGTTTCAGATCCACATCTGCCAAGAGGGCACCTACTCGTATAGACGTTGAACTACTTATCACCAGCTTATACCTCCCATACAGAGATGATATAATATGCATATACGTCATTATGGATACTTTCAGTTTCTAGCTACTCAAACTAGAGGACTCCAATACATTTAAATATAAGTAATCATTTTTGACGTAAACATAAATATTAATTTATTTCTTTTTATTTTAGGAATTCAGTATACCAATATAAAGATGACCAATGAAATCCAGAACATATTAATATAGATAACAAGGTTTTATATGGATAATGCACAGGAATATAAACCAAACATTCAATAAAAACCATGCAGCAATGACATTAACATAACCTAACTATAGGAAGTATTCAGTTTAACGTGTAAAACTTAATTTAAAACTTTCTCTTTTATATGTTTCAGACAACACAATGGAGCTGAATTACATCACAGCTAAATAATTCACTAATTTTTTTTTTTAAATTCAAATAAATATTCTAGTTTTATAAATAAAGAGTATAGTCCCAGTCCACAAACATGCTACATGTGTGGCCAGATGATGTGAGATCAGAGTATATGGTAATATCCTCAGTAATATCATTTGTATACTCTTTATTTTTAGTTCAAATCATTTCTCATAAATAAATGAAAAGAATTTTGTTTTTATAAAAAGTGATCTTTTTTGTGAATGCAATGGAGACAATTTTAGAAGATTATATTCAGTTTCAAATGAAACTGAGAAAGCGCAAGATGGAAGAATTAAATATGTATGTAGAAATCAGTTATAATAATATAACTGTGGTAGGCGAACTACTAAAACGTCACCATTCGGTAATTATACAATTAGAGAAGGAGGAAATAAATCTGTATAATGAAGCAGTAATTGGAGGCTAGAATGATATTGGGCAGAGACAAATAAAACTAGTTCATTTTTAGAAGGGTGAAATTACAATTACATTTCAAGACAATCGCAGCAGGGATGGAGCGATTAACCTATTGCGGAACATCTTCAGTGATGAAAGCAGCGATTCGGGTGCATCATCATCAAGATCAGTTTAATTAAGTTTGTTTTTCTTTATTATAAAATATAATTTTTGAATTAAAAAAAAATGTAGTGACTTATTTAGCTGTGATGTAATTCAGCTCCATTGTGTTGTCTGAAACATATAAAAGAGAAAGTTTTAAATTAAGTTTTACACGTTAAACAGAATACTTCCTATAGTTAGGTTATGTCAATGTCATTGATGCATGTTTTTTATTGAATGTTTGGTTTATATTCCTGTACATTATCCATGTAAAACCTTGTTATCTATATTAATATGTTCTGGATTTCATTGGTCATCTTTATATTGGTATAATGAATTCCTAAAATAAAAATAAATAAATTAATATTTATGTTTACGTCAAAAATGATTCCTTATATTTAAATGTATTAGAGTCCTCTAGTTTGAGTAGCTAGAAACTGCAAGTATTCATAATGACGTATATGCTTATTATAACATCTCTTTATGGGAGGTATAAGCTGGTGATAAGTAGTTCAACGTCTATACGAGTAGGTGTCCTCTTGGCAGATATGGATCTGAAACCATTGAATACTTAAAATGAAAGTAATCAAAAGCGGTTTGGAGCGGTATTTAAAGAGAAGTAAATGTAAGATCAGCCAGTGACGTATGGAGTTATAAATATAATTTCTCTAAATATAATTTAAGGCTGCGTTTGATAAGGTTTTGGCGGGAGAGAAATGTATCCAAAAAATACCATTTTTATTTCCATTTTTACGGGCGTAAAATATCAAAACATGTAAATTTTATGCATTAAGCATGAAGATAAAGGTTAAACGAAGTGAACGGTCGAATTCTTTTTTAAATTAAGTTAATATATAAGCCGTAAATAAAATGGGAAGTTAGTGGTTTTGCAAGTACTAGAAAAAATGGCTACATTTAAAAATTACATGGTAAATTTATATGTAATATAGCAAGTACACTCGGTATTTATATTTGGAAGGTAAAAATAGTAACAGTAGCTAAATACATGTGTAATTTTTTAAGTGATCCATGAAATAAAATTTATTTACATTTTTGGTGGGTCTTTACATACATTACAGATATCTGTTACATTACGTCGCCTAACAGTGTAGCACATATAATACAGATGCCGTTATTATCTTGCAATTATTTAGAGGTTAGTTGTGTGTTATGCGATACTTTAATTATTCATTATAATTTAAAATTATAATTAACAACAATTTTTGCGGTTACTAATTATAAAATTTAGTATGTTACGAGTTATTTGAAAGTACGTAATAGACAATCAACAGTTGGCATCACTGGTTGGCACCACAAAACCAAAAAGTAACTACATAGTTTAATTTGCGAGCTTAATGAAATTGCAATATTTTAAAATATGGAGTTTTCTGTTATCCTTAATTGAAAGATGCGTATGCTTTTACTAATGAGATGAATTATGTAAATCAATTAAACTGGGACTGTTTACGCCGACAAAAGCCTAATAGCTGTTTTATATTTACGAAGTTCGCAAAGAAACTGTCGGCTAAGAACGTTTTACATTTTTCTTCAAAATTTGTTAAGGTTGTTGCTAATTACTTAAAATGTAAATATAGGTACATTTTATTTGTTAGCAGTTTTCAGAACTTTGAAATCGTTTATTTTTTAAATAGAAACTGCACACCATGTCTATAGTATTTTTGACATACCTATTCATCAAATTTTATAGTTCAAACTATATAGCAAATTAGCAAATTAAAAAATTCCAATGCGCAACGTTTCAAAAATATCGATATTAGAATCGAATAATGTATGAAAAATTCAAAATCGAATTTAAACAAATATTGAATGAAGAATATCGATATACCTTGATATCGACATTTTTATCATGTTTATATTAAAAGTTCTTTGCTGTGGCTTTTCAAGCCATTTAGTAACAAATAAAATCTTTAACTTAAAATATATATTTACTCAAAAAACAAACAAAAATCCAATAAAAAGACAAACAAAATATAAATTTGTATCTATAACGTATAAGAAATCCAAAACTCAAATATATAATTCTAGTTGTATAAAACACATACATAAATACAAGTAAAAAATAAACATCTTAAAACATATCTTCTTTACAATTTTGAGGAAATAGTAATTGTGATAAAGATAACAAACATCCCATGAAGGCGATTCGGCGAACTATACGAGATGTCAAGTCTATGAAATGCAATATTCCGCTGCCGCTTCCGGATTATAATTTCTACGAAACAGCAAACATCGCAGTAGGCATTTGTCATATTTCCAACTTCTTTCTTAAAAATATATTCTATTGTATTCTGTAGAATATGAACAGTTTCTTTTGTATATTAATGTAAAATAAATGTGTAAAATGTCAAAGATTGTTTACCAGGATATAAGTAGAATGGCATTTTTGATTAAACGATATTATCGAATAAAAAAATCGATAACAGTCAATATTATTAAATTAAAAAATATCGATTTCAATCACGATTATCGAAAAGAAAACATCGATACTTTTTACTTTCTTATACGTAGTATAAGGAAGTATTGTGATGATGAAAATTTTCGACCTCGAGATTTTTGCAGATGTCCACGGTTTGAGGTCCCCTGATACCAAAAAAGTGGTTTTTAAAAAATGTCTGTGTGTGTGTGTGTCTGTCTGTCTGTGTGTCTGTCTGTCTGTCTGTGACCACGATAGCGGTCAAACCGCTGGAGATATCAATTCCAAATTTTGTATTTACGTGTATAATCTCCCTCTTGAGATCTGATTAGTTTTTCAGTAAAATCGGTAGACCGGAAGTAGCAGTTTACTTCAGTATAAAAATCGAATTTTGCCAATATTTCGTCAAATACTAAGTTTATACAAATTTATAAAGAATTCATATGTACTTAAAATTAAAATTGAGAACAATTTTATTTAAACAGTTTTTCGAAATTCCTACCGGAAGTAGGTCTTTTACTCTTATCGAAAATAGGTTTTTTGCGAATATCTCGCAAGTCATGCTTTCTAGGCAGGTACATTACGAGTATAAAAGTATTTACATGAAAATTTTAAATATCTTTTGTATAAAAAAAATTTCAAAATTCGGACCGGAAGTACCACTTTTACTCTTACCAAATAGCGGTTTTTTGCAAATATGTCGTAAATTATGCATTCTATATATATTTATTAAGAGTACAAAAGTATTTAGAGTTGAATTTGCAATATTTTTTGTATACATGAAATTTCAAAATTCGGACCGGAAGTAGCACTTTTACTCTTAGCGAGTAGCACTTTTTTTCGAATATCTTGCAATGGATGCATTCTATAGCGATTTATTAAGAGAATGAAAGTACTTAGAATAGGATTTTGAATAATTTTTGTATAAAAAAATTCTAAAAATTGTATAGTTTGAAATGCTCATACGTATAAGAAAGTCGTGTGGTGGCCACACCTCATTTTTTATTTTTGGTGTTTGTAGAGTTAAATCTTTGTACATATTTAAAACTGTTTTTATCATCTTTATTGTAAAAATACTTGACGCTGTTTGGGTGGCGATTTTCACGGTTTGGTTAGAAGTGCCTTATCTAATATGTTCGTGACGTACTTAAACGTACAGATAGTGTATAATAACACAGTAAAATATAATAAGAGAATGTTCACAGCTTCTCAAATTATGGCTAGGTTATGTTATAAAATATACAGATATCGCATACTTATAATTCCTTGTTAAATTTACTTACATAGGAACCAATACATTCTGTTAAAAATGGTACCGTTTTGGCGCGATATTTGAATTGAAAAGTTATAATATAAAGTAACAACGTTCCTATGACCAAATTTGCCTTAAAATAGAAAATAGAAAATAATAGAATAAAATAGAAATAAAATAAAAACATGAAAAAAACTGATCAACTGTCAAACTGGCACTTGGGATTTGCAAATACTAACTTTACATGTATTTTTAGCAGGTGAAACATATTTATTAGAATGTTGAACTAATAGGTACGTTATGAAGACAATAATATGACTATATTTCTGTTTTGCATATTAGTATTATTATTATTAGACATGATCAACAAAGATGCAGGCTACGTACGAAACGTATCGAGTAACAGAAAATGTTTTATTTTGCATAACACAAACACACTGCTATTTATTTATTGTGTAGTTTTATAATAATAATAATAATAGTTTATTTCCAAAATAAGAGAACAACATTGTATTAATATAAATTACAAAATATAAATATATATGAAATAAAAAGATAAGAAAGTCGAATGGATGAGTATCACCTACCTTTAGCGATTATGTTTAAGAATAACTTAATTTATAAATAAAAGAAACGTAATTTAATTTAAATTTTTACAAATAAATTCAAATGAATGCTTAAAGTTCGCGCGTCTTTCTCCATTCAGCATGAAAGTTGACAAGTATCGATTAGATTCATACGTATAAAATCAAATTGCAAAGAAAGTCTGCCAGACCAAATCTACGTTTGTAGGTAAAAATTCAATAAGCAGGTAAAATGACCTTGAAATGTTTTTAGATCTTCAGAATTAGTTTAGTTTGTTAGAATTAACATCGTGGCGCCATCCAGTTATTACTAGTAGTACTTAAGAAACGCTAAAATCTTAGATACGAACCGAAATGGATTTGCTAAGATTGAAACGCACCCTTAAACCATTTTATTATTAATAAAATAATTTAGTCATGTTATGAACCAACAGGTATGACATTCTACTTTCTACATGATAGTATTCTGTATTAATATCAATATGGAATGGTCAATAACATTGATTTCTTATTTTTTACCATACGTTTCATATTTATTAAAATTAAAATATGTTTTATGAATTTGTTTAATTTATGGATATGACAATGATTTAAATGCTGTTACTTAATATCGTTAAATATCAGGAATAATGGAACAATTTGCGAATATGATAATTATGTGTTCGTATTATAGGGTATGTGTGATTAGAATTAATATCAATGTAATTAAAATAGAATTATTTTCATATTGTAATATAATGGGAATGAAATACAAGTATGCCTTGGAAAATTAATAAAACAAAGGAAGGTAGAGGCATTTTTGATGGAGAAGAAAATTCTAAATTTCATCATAAATAAATAAACAGATGTATGTACCTTGGTAAATAATAGTCCAGAAATATTAATGCAGTAATTCGAAAGTGAAAATAAAATTGTTCACGTCGTGTGAAATAATATATGCAGTTCTACTTGTGAAAACTTCAGCGGATCCATCGAACATCTTCAGATTTGGAGTAAGAGTTTGCTTTCCTGTGTCAATTGAAGAACAGAATATTCAGTGATCACATCTATAAATATTCATCAAGATTTGGAACTAATTTTCAAACCAAGCTACAAGGTAAAAGAAAAATATATAAAAATATACATGTATACATACTTAATCGATAAAATATAAGGTTATAAGAAAGAAGTACTTCATATTGATAGACATTTTTAGAGGCATACTTACACTCGTGAAAAATGCGAGGAAACAACAATATCTTGTATTCAGTAAGATTTAAAATCAAAATTTAATTCCCTTTTTTTAGAAATTTGTTGACCGTTATATGCTCTCGAAGCCATGTTATTTTTTTTTTAAATTTCACTTTACCAATAATGTATGTATTTACGTAGAATAAAATTTCTTAATACATTAACGGTGTATCTTAAGGACCTTAACTAAGTTAAGTAAATATGAATATTGACATGAATAACTTGTCGAATTAAAGAAAAATTCTACAATAAGTAACAATACTTTAACGTATTAAGAAATTAGAAGTATATTTCAATAATGATACCAATAAGACAAGAATGTGTTTCAATGTAAAATATGAATAGTGATTTTTGTATTTACAACTTGTTCCCATTCATTATCAAAATAAATAACCTATAACTTTTGAATTAAAAATCTTAAGTTTATTTTTTTAAATAATTAGAATCTTTGGAAATAAATGTAATAGGGCAAAATAATACATAGGATAGATTCACACTATCATTCGGAGGATACCTATTAAGTAAAATTGAACCCACACCCTCATTGAAATTATATTAATACATATGCTAAATAATTTATAATAATAAAATAGCATAATATATCTGTACCTTGGATTAAAAAGGGCCAATCTCCAAAATTCCCTATTTTTAGATTATGGCGCCACTGGTATTAAAAAATATCCTTATTTAAGTAGTGAAAGGGCCAATCTTGTACAAATAACATTAAATGAGATACACATTTTAATAAGGGCCAATCTGCCTGCTGCTCCATGCGTATAAAGGCCAATGTGGGAGATTGGCCGTTTTTATATGAAACTTTGTTCTGGCCAACAATACAAAAACGGCCAATCTCCCACATTGTAACACGTGCATAACCTAAATTCTGAGCAATGTTCATGTCAAGTCCTGTTAGTTTGTTGTCTGTTGATGTCGATCTCGTTTGCAAACGTGTGTTTTAGTAGATAATAATTATTATTATAATTATTATCATAAAATGTTATCCCAGAGAACACTTAAAATGGTAAATATGGTTAAATTGATACCTGATTCAAATTCATCTTATACCGAAGGTAAGACTTACGTTGTTGTTACATTTGGTTTCAAATGAAAAAAAATTTTTTAGATGATTGCTGTTATAATGAAACAGGTGAAGTTATGGTACACAATGGTACGCCACTTACACCAGTTACACCAATAACAGAAGAGGTAAACGATGTAATTATTGATTTACCATTCGAAGAAATGGAAGAAAGAACTTTTCTAGATTTAACTCCCACATGTTCAAATATTATTGTTCTTGAGCAAAGTAATGAAATTCCTGGAGCTTGTGGACTCCAAAGCGAAAAAAACATGCAACTACATTCTCACTGTGACAGTGGTAATTCAGATATTATTGTACTTGAGCAAAATATTGAAATTCCTGAAACTTCTGGTCTTGAAATTTCAAAACATGTAACTGGATCTACTACTTCCATACAGCCGGATGACAGTGAATCTGACTATCAACCGGAAGATGAAAACCTTTCTGAAGATGCAGAGGAAAGACTAGAAGTGATTAATTCAGTCGTGAGTACCAATTCACAAACTCACAAGCGCTTAGGAGGTGGTAGAAAGAAAAATGAAGAAGAAAAATCAACTAGAAAACGCTTAAGAAATCTGAACAATTGGGCACAAAATGTTCGGAAATCAAAAAAAGAAAAAGGTGAAGAATACGTTACTCGAAAGGGCATAATCAAGAATGCTAAAAAACTAAAGCTGCCATGTAATTGCAAAAGCAAATGCTATGAAAAATTAAACGAAGGTGACCGAAAGCAGTTGTTTAAAAAGTTTTATGAATTGTCAAGAGATGGACAGGATCAATATATTGCCGAATCTGTCACCGAGCACTTAAAATCAAGAGAGAGAATCAGTCAACAAGCAACACTAAGTCGCAGAAAGTTTTCTAGGAAGTATTATTTAAACACATCAATGAAAAGTGACAGATTAGAAGTTTGTCAGCAAATGTATCTTAATACATTTGATTTGACATTAAAAAAGGTACGAGTCATTGTAGAAAGGAAACGAAAGGCTGGAGGGATAGTTTGCCCACCTGACAAACGTGGAAAACACGGCAACCAACCCAAAATTCCTGAAAAAAATAAAGATATTATTAGAAAACATATTGAAAGCATACCAGCATACACTAGCCACTATTCCCGGGAAAGAACATCAAAAAAATACCTCAGTCCCGATTTGTCAATTTCGTTGTTGTACAGACTCTATTGTGAGCACTGCACTGGTAGTAATATCAAACCTGAAACCGAATTTCAGTACAGGCAAATTTTTAATGAAGAGTATAATCTTTCCTTTCATCCTCCCGCCAATGATACGTGTAGCAAGTGCGACAGAATCAATTTAGCTTTAAAGTCCTTGAATGCAAAACAAGATTTAAGTGAAGAAGATATTAGGACTAAGTTAAAATTAGAAACGGAAAGAAAAAATCATATGGACTTAGCTTCTTCTGCATATAATAATAAATCCGATGATAAAAACCGAAGTAAAGTTGATCCAACATTTATTACAGCTTCATTTGATTTAGAAAAATGCCTGCCTACACCTTACCTAAGAAATAATGTTTCTTTCTACAAAAGACAATTATGGGTATTCAATTTAACTGTGTTTCATACATCTACCACTAAAAATACGGGAACATGTTTTATTTGGGATGAAACTACTGCCGGACGTGGTGGGCAAGAAATTGCGTCATGTATCCGCAAATTTGTTAAATCACTTCCTGAGACAGTAAAAGAAATTCATTTCTATAGCGACTCCTGTTCTGGCCAAAACCGAAATATTTTCATGAGTACAATGTTTTGCATTCTAATGAAAGAACTACAAATGCAAGGTAGCTCTTTAAAGGAAATTCATCACAAGTTTATGGAACCTGGACATTCACACATGGAAGCGGACACGATTCATGCTGCAATTGAAAAAGCTAAAAAAAAAACAACAGTTGATATCGAAGTACCACATGACTGGGTTAATTTCATCAAAATGATTAATAGAAATCCACCACTAGAGGTCATAGAAATGAAGCAAGTGGACTTTGTGAATTTCAACAGTTTATTGCGTCAACAGTTAGTATATAGAAAAAAAAATGAAGACGGGGAAGTAATGCCGTGGTTAAAAGTTAAATGGATGAAATATACTCAAGATGATGAATTTCAATTTTTTTATAAACTTAGTTTGGGTGATGATGAATTTAGAAAAATGGATCTGAGACGCGGTATGATTAGAAGACGTTCTTCGAATTTTCGACCGGAATTGCTTCAACCTCTCCATTCTGAGCCTCTGCCACTACCAGATCTTAAAAAGAAAAATCTAATGGAACTTCTTGATTATGTAAATGAACATAACAAAGCTTTCTATGAAAGTATCAGAACTGCTTCAGAATTACCTCACGATGAGTTACCATATGGAACTGAAGCAGAACTGGGAAGTGAATAGAGAATGGCAACATATTTTATTAAATAATAACCAACTCTAAATTTAGTTAGTAGTTTTTGTTCTTTTGTATTTAATTTTTTGATAAGAATAAAAATTTTTCAACAATTTTTTTAAATTTATTTGAGACCAATCTCCAATAAGAATATCCACAAAAAGGCCAATATCCACAAAAAATTCCAAAAATCAAAACCTTTTGAAAAATTATCGAATCACCGTAAAATAGATAATGTTTTAAGACTTTTATGTCTAATCGTGTGTTATCTCAAATATGATAATTGAGAAGATATAACCTTTTGCGTTGTTGTGCCGCATACACTAGCCTTTAACTCAAAACTGCGTAAATGGACATTGGCCCTTTTTGATCCAAGGTACAGATATATATATATATATATATATTAAATAAATATGTGCTTCATATGTATTAAACGCATATATATCATTCTTAGCCGTATTTGTTAATACACATGAATCGTACATACGTGTATCTATATACATAGGCATTGATTTCTTGAAATTAGCGGCTTATATGAAATTGAAAATTACTTGCTTTATGTTAATTAATGAACTTAGGGAAAAGTTAATATCATTATCGAAGACTAACCGTTAGTTTCGCCATCGCTCATCAGTCCGATAATGAAATCAGCTGTTTCCTCTTATTTTTCGATTTGTCTATTGATACAAAGCGAAGAGATCTCTGCAAGCGTGAGAGATTAATTTCTTAATCCTCTCTATGAAACAGAAGGAAACATAATTTACATGTTTAACCTTCTACCGACTTGAAACACATATTCTGAACGAAATGCCGGTAACAATGAAAAATCCTCAATTCATTCAGGATAATAATGATATTAACTTTTCCCTAAGTTCATTAATTAACATAAAGCAAGTAATTTTCAATTTCATATAAGCCGCTAATTTCAAGAAATCCGTGCGTATGTATATAGATATACGTATGTACGATTCATGTATATATATATAAATAAAATTATTTGTTCTTGGTCGTTATGCAAAATTATAAGCGCGGGTTTTTTGGGGACGAGGTGAGGAAACAAGTTAATAAAGAAACAGCAATATCGGGACACCTTAGATATCCAATATGGAGAAACAAACACCTAAGTACAGAATGCAAATCAAGAATATACATAACGTGCGTACGACCAGTGATGACTATGGTGCTGAGACGAGAACGGAAATAACGGTAACAAAGAGATTACTAAGGACAACTGAAATGAAGACCTTAAGAACGATAACGGAATATAAATTCGTATTTTGATTATATATACGCTATTACGAAAGCACCTTGCAACTTTACCTCAACTCTTTAATATGACTGAAAGTGACTTAGAGCAATTGGATTCTCTTATGAGCCACACATTAAGTGATCATAGATCGTCTACAGGATGATATACAGGTGAGTTTTTTTATCTTGAGACAACTAAATATCTCTAAACCACTGCATCAAATCAAAAAAAGATATTAATGAGATTTGTTATAATGTAGGGGGCTCACTGAATGGTGCTGAAGTCGATCCCCCACCTAACCCCCCCCCAGAGTGGGAGGGGGGACAACTTTGAAATCTTAAATTGGAACCCCCATTTTGTATTGCAGATTTGGATTCTACGCCATCAAGTATGTACGTTTTGTTTGAAACTTTTTTTTGTATTCGTTACGGATTGTGCTGTAATCGCAAAAAACATGATTGTGAACGTCTAGAGAAAATACACAAAAAAGAGAAGCAAGCAAACATGATTTTGTGTTTTTTTTTTATTTTAACATAAACTAACATTTCAAAGAGTAATGTGTTCGAAACTGTGCCCCTCCACTTCGATACATTTATTTATTCGCAATTGGAATGCTATTCAACGATACAAAACCGTACTTTATTTAGTACTTGACAAGCTGTTAATACTTACACATTGTCCGATCCCCATTTAGATTATTAATTATTAATCCAATACAAATTAGTTAAGTGTTGAATATTTGAACAGTAATGGAGGCTATACCATTACAAGAGAGAATTGAAATGATTTACATCTATGGAGAAAGTGGTAGGAATATCGATGATGCTGTTAATCCACGACGTTTCCCCGACAAGGTGCGATTGCGCGCTTCTTTTTACTGAGTCGTTCAACAGTTCCCTAGCGAAGGAACTGTATAGCCAAGAAAACGTAATCGCCGAAAAACAATTGCTGGAGAAAATAATGAAATCGCGGTATTAGCTGCAGTAGCTAATAATCCGCACATTAGTACTCGAGAAATAGCTCGCGGATCAGGAATTTCACAGTCCACTATCTGCCAAATATTGAAGCGTAGGAAATATCATTCATATAGAGTTTCCTTGCACCAAGAACTTCATGGCGAAGATTTTCAAAATCGAGTGCGATTTTGTCAATTGGCGCTTCAACGGATACAAGATAATCCCAATTTTTTTGCTCCAGTATTATTTTCTGACGAGGCGACATTCACAAATCACGATACTGTAAATCGGCACAACATGCATTACTGGAGTATCGAAAATCCCCATTGGTTGCGCCAAGTTGAACATCAACATCCATGGAACGTAAATGTTTGGTGAGGAATAATTGGCAATAAGCTTATTGGTCCATATTTTATCGATGGAAACTTAAATGGTGAAAAATATCGAAACATCTTGCAGAACCAACCTCCAGTGATACTTGAAGACATTCCCTTGGACGTACGACAAACAATGTGGTTCCAAAATTACGGTTGTCCAGCACATTATTCAAGAATAGCACGAGAAGTATTAGTTCGAGCCTACAATAGCCAATGGATCGTAAGAGGTGGTCCAGTGTCTTGGCCTGCAAGATCGCCAGATCTTACTTCATCTGACTTCTTTTTGTGGGGCCACTTAAAGTCTGAAGTTTATACAGAAGTGCCAACCACGAGGGAAAACATGATTGAGCGAATCACCAACGCTTGTTCAAGGATTACGCCGGAAACACTTCTCAGTTGTGTGCAATCATTCCAATTGCGAATAAATAAATGTATCGACGTGGAAGGGTACATTTTCGAACACATTTTCTGAAATGGGTATGATAAAGTAAAGTTCTTCGTTGTTGAATGGCTTTTTGAAATGTTATTATTTAATGTTAAAATAAAAAAATGAGGTGTGGCCACCACACGACTTTCTTATACGTATGAGCGTTTCAAACTATACAATTTTAAGAATTTTTTTATACAAAACTTATTCAAATTCCTATTCTAGGTACTTTCATTCGCTTAATAAATCGCTATAGAATGCATACTTTGCAAGATATTATCAAAAAAGTGCTCCTCGCTAAGAGTAAAAGTGGTACTTCCGGTCCGAATTTTGAAATTTCGTATATACAAAAAATATTGAAAATCCAGTTCTAAATACTTTTGTACTGTTGATAAATATATATAGAATGCATAACTTACGACATATTTGCAAAAAATCGCTATTCGATAAGAGTAAAAGTGGTACTTCCGGTCTGAATTTTGAAATTTTTTTTATACAAAAGATATTGAAAATTATGTTTTAAATACTTTTATATCCGAAACGTACTTGTCTAAAAAGCATGACTTGCGAAATATTCGCAAAAAACTGATTTTCGATAAGAGTAAAAGACCTACTTCCGGTAGGAATTTCGAAAAACTTTTTAAATAAAATTATTCTCAATTTTAATTTTAAGTATATATGAATTCTTTATAAATTTGTTTAAACTTCGTAGTTGACGAAATATTCGCAAAATTCGATTTTTTCGCTGAAGTAAACTGCTACTTCCGGTCTACCGATTTTACTGAAAAACTAATCAGATCTCAAGAGAGAGATTATACACGTAAATACAAAATTTGGAATTGATATCTACAGCGGTTTGACCGCTATCGTGGTCACACACACACACACACACAGACAGACACACAGACACACAGACACACAGACACACAGACACACAGACACACAGACACACAGACACACAGACACACAGACACACAGACACACAGACATTTTTTAAAAACCACTTTTTCGGTATCAGGGGACTTCAAAACGTGGACATCTGCAAAAATCTCGAGGTCGAAAATTTTCATCATCACAATACTTCCTTATACTACGTATAAGAAAGTAAAAAATGAGGTGTGGCCACCACACGACTTTCTTATACGTATGAGCGTTTCAAACTATACAATCTTAAGAATTTTTTTATACAAAACTTATTCAAAATCCTATTCTAAGTACTTTTATTCTCTTAATAAATCGCTATAGAATGCATACTTTGCAAGATATTCGAAAAAAAGTGCTACTCGCTAAGAGTAAAAGTGTGTTCATGTATACAAAAAATATTGCAAATATAACTCTAAATACTTTTGTACTCTTAATAAATATATATAGAATGCATAATTTACGACATATTTGCCAAAAATCGCTATTCGGTAAGAGTAAAAGTGTTACTTCCGGTCCGAATTTTGAAATTTTTTTTATACAAAAGATATTGAAAACTATGTTTTAAATACTATTATACACGTAACGTACCTGTCTAAAAAGCTTGACTTGCGAAATATTCGCAAAAAACCGATTTTCGATAAGAGTAAAAGACCTACTTCCGGTAGGAATTTCGAAAAACTTTTTAAATAAAATTGTTCTCAATTTTAATTTTAAGTACATATGAATTCCTTATAAATTTGTATAAACTTAGTATTTGACGAAATATTGTCAAAATTTGATTTTTTCATTGAAGTAAACTGCTACTTCCGGTCTATCGATTTTACTGAAAAACTAATCAGATCTCAAGAGGGAGATTATACACGTAAATACAAAATTTGGAATTGATATCTCCAGCGGTTTGACCGCTATCGTGGTCACACACACACAGACAGACAGACAGACAGACAGACAGACACACACACAGACATTTTTTAAAAACCACTTTTTTGGTATCAGGGGACCTCAAAACGTGGACATCTGCAAAAATCTCGAGGTCGAAAATTTTCATCATCACAATACTTCCTTATACTACGTATAAGAAAGTAAAAACACAAAATCATGTTTTCTCTTTATTGAGTATATTTTCTAGACGTTTACAACCATGTTTTTTGGGACTACAGCGCAATCTGTTACGAATCGAAAAAAAAGTTTCAAACAAAAAATACATACTTGAGGGGGCGTAGAATCCGAATCTGCAATACAAAATGGGGGTTCCTATTTAAGATTTCAAAAGTTGCCCCCCCCCCTCACTCTGGGGGGGGGGGGGTCGAGTTCGGCACCATTCAGTGAGCCCCCTACATTATAACAAATCTTATTAAGATCGTTTTTTGATTTGATGCAGTGGTTTAGAGATATTCCGTTGTCTCAAGATAAAAAACTCACCTGTATATATCAGACCGAACAAATTTCTAAATTATTGATAAATGGAAAAAAGGAAAGCTGGTCAGTTCAAAGGAAAAGCATTAGACGAAATTAATTTCGATTTAGAAGAAGATTTATCGCAAACACAAGACGATGCAAACAAGTTGAAGAATTGGGATTTAAAGAAGTTGAAAATAGTATTGAAGAGGTACAGGAAAATGAAATGAAAAGCGCACCAAAGAATATGAAAAGAACATTAGTTGTCTGGACTGAGGAACAAAATAAAGTTGTATACAAGTTCCTTAAAAATCATATAAAAGACAAGAAGCCGCCCAAGTAAACAGAATGTGATGAATTACATAAAATACATCCCAAACTCCTTGCTAATAAAGACAGGTTGAATATAAAAGTCTTCGTTCAAAGTAAATATAGGTAAATCTAAATGAATCTGATAGACAAACATGTTATGCTGTTAATTTGTTTAACCATTCCTGTATATTATCATATTCGACGAACTAAATTGGTTTACTTATTTTTTTTATTTGTTTATTTACCTATTTATTTAAGCAACTACGCAATACTCATTGTCTAAAACTAATATAGTATTATTTTTATATAATCATATAATATAGACATATACAAGTTGATTCACTTCAGAGAGAGCAGTCTGCCTATGCAAAAATGTGAAATTTTGTTGTTGTTGTGTCAGACAGCGATCATTACATGCACAGCCTAAAATTATTTTTAGCTATACAGAGATTTCAAGAAGAGTGATACATGTCAAAGCTACGTTTTTCAGTAGAACCTGGGCCCATTTAATGGAACTGTATTTAATGAAATACTTCAATTCTAGAAATCAAATTTGAGTAACTTTATGTCTCTTACCATGTTTGAAATACTTACAATTTTCCAAATTTTTACAGTGTAAAACATAAAATTAAAGTTTGCTGCACGAGCTAATATTGAAACCGCACTAATATATTTAACATTTAACAATACGGTTGGACTACTATTTTTTTTTTCAAGTGAATATACAATATTAAATCTGGTGTAAGACCAACCATCAATTTGACTCTGACATATCATAACCTAAACAAATTTATAATATAAAATTCACCCACAGGCGTCCTTTAGGTAATTCTATTTTGTAGGAACAAATATAGTGTACTCTGCCATTCACTGAGCACTTCAACACAGCACATTAAACTAAACTAGATCGTATGGTTTATGTTTAAGTTTTGGACATCGAGGAGACTGATTGCTTTGATATTAGTATGTTCATGCAATCTTGCCTCGTGTTTGGCGGCAGACTTCTAATTTCGCTGGCTACATCCCTAATTTTTAGGTATGTCACTATTTCACTTCACACTCCATAGCCAGATATTCTGTGGAGAGTTAGAGAGCCATTCAAAACTATTTCAATATTTGCTTCAGTTGATGGTATTATTGTTTAGGCGGCTAAGTTTTGATTCGTGTCATCTATTGGTGTCAGCTGTGTAGGATACACAAGTTTTTGATATATTTCTCAGTAAAAAAAATTAACGCATGTCAAATTTGTGGTTCTCGCATGAACCATTTCTTCAATATGTTCGGAAAATGCTCGTGTAAATATTCTCGAATACTGTCATGAAAATGTGCAGTAGCACAGTGTAGCTACAAAAACATATTTCTTCTGATCTGATCTGATAACTAAAGGTACATATTTCAAAAGCTATTGTGGTTGGTAAAGCATGACAAATAAAGAACGATCTGCCTCCCCACACGTTTGCAAACTATGAAAGAGGTGGCCAGTGGGAGGGTCTAGGACGTTTCTACGCCGCCGGTTCTTCGCCGCCAGTTCATCGCCGCCGTTTCTACGCCGGGACGGTTCTACACTGGCCGTTTCTACGCCAGCCGATTCTACGCCGCATTCAAATTAAAATTACAATTACAATTAAAATTTATTGTTTAAACACATACATACAGTCATAGAAAATAAAGAAATCTAAAACACCGGGGATACAATACAGTCGCCGATATTATATTAAGGATGTTATGGTTATTAGCACAAAGGAGGTAATCACAAATTTTAATCCGCTCATAGAAAATTACCTAGGAGTTAACGAGTTTACAATCGCCGGGATTATATTTATTGGAATGTAAAGTATTTGTAGTTGAACTCGAAAGAATGTTAGAATACATTAATTTGTTGATATTTTCAAGGGAAATACAAAGATCGTCAAATAAAAGATCAGATTTCACTTTAACACGATCAATGTATTTAATTATGAGATTTTCAAAGTAGGGTTATGTAGTATTGACATAAAAAAATATTGCAAGTTAAATCCGAACGATGTCCGTGCAAGGACAAGTGTAGTGTGTTTAACAGTATTTGGTATAAATATGGGGCAGGAGCCCTTAACACATCACTTTAAGTGTATTCGCCACAAAGTAATTATTACGTTAGTTAACGGTGATCTTAATAATGGAACCAGCAGTTCTCAGCAAGAGAGGAAACGAGAAGTTTTCCTATAACGGATATTTGTACGTTTTCGACAAAGTTAGTAAAAGGGACCCTAGTTTACAATTTTGGCGGTGCGAAGAAGTGGGTCGCTGTAAAGGAAGAATTCACACGAGGGCTGGAGAAGTGGTCAACGAAATCAACAATCATTCTCACCCTTCCTCGGCAGCAGCCGTACAAGTAGCATCTGTTGTCACTAAAATGAAACGTCGTGCAGAAGAAACTATGGAGGGCACAAGTGTAGTTATAAATCAGTGTGTAATCGACGTGCCTGAAGCTGTTTTAGCATCGATTCCAAATAAAGCAGCCCTGAGAAAAATAATCAGAAGAAAACGGAATCAAATTAATGCTGCACCTGCTGATCCCGCAGACCTAAATGATTTGGTGTTACCAAATCCATATAAGGTATATGTGCCTCAACCAGGAACAGAAGAAACTTTTTTGCTAAGCGACGATGGAGAGGGAGCAAACAGAATTTTAATTTTTGGAAGGCTGGTTGCAGCATTTGCATAATGCCAATACATGGTACACTGATGGTACCTTCGCAATAGCACCGAGGCTATTTTCCCAAATTTATATTGTTATGGCAACAAAACACGGAGGAGTGCATCCTATATTGTATGCTCTGTTACCTAACAAGCAGCGTGTTACATACACACGTATGTTCGAACTAATTAAAACACTAGTGCCAAATTTAAGTCCAGGATCTATCATTTGTGATTATGAATATGCAGCTTTTAGTGCATTCCGGAAGTAAATGTAAAAGGTTGCTTCTTCGATTTAGCACAAAATATGAGGAAGCATTTAGCTCAGATTGGTGTTATTGGTCAATATAACAATGATGCTGAATTTGCATTGAGAGCTAAAATGGTCCTCGCATTAGCATTTGTGCCAATAGCTGATTTAGATGAATACATTGATGCTTTAGCAAATGATTTGCCAGTAGAACTTCAGCCGCTTCTAAATTGGTTTGAAGACAGCTATGTTGGCCGTTTAAATCGACGCGGGAATGGTAGGCGCCCGCCTATGTTTCATCCAACAATGTGGAATTTATACCAGAGAACAATCGATGGAGAAGATCGCACCAATAATCATGCAGAGGCAGCCAATCGTCGATTGCGTTCTGAATTAGGTATGCATCACCCAACTATTTGGAAATTTATAGATGGATTGCGAAAAGTACAAAAAGGACGAGACGCTTATTTTGAGCAACTTATCGCCGGACATTTACCACCGATGAAGCTGAAAAAATACCGTGACGCTGATGAACGTATTCGAAGAATTGTCTTAGATTATGGAAACAGGGAACCTCTAGATTATTTACGTGGCCTAGCACACAATTACCAAATGACGCAATAATCTTATTTTTCCTATTTATTCTTTTAATTTAAAATAAATTTTCTATTTTATTTTATTTTCTATGTATGTGTTTAAATAATAAATTTTAATTGTAATTGTAATTTTAATTTGAATGCGGCGTAGAATCGGCCGGCGTATAAACGGCCAGTGTAGAACCGTCCCGGCGTAGAAACGGCGGCGATGAACTGGCGGCGTAGAAACGTCCCATTTCCCCAGTGGGATTCCCGGATTTAGCTAGCCTTACTTCAAAAATATTTTATATATTCCCATAAGACATGAAATAAACTTTCAACAATAATTCCAGAGCGAGAGCAGAGGCATGTACTGGTACTGGTAATGAAGATCAAGACGATAGAGTTAAATATTCACATTGTAATTCTGAGTTTTCGGCTGCTCACAGTTGTCGATCTGATATAAATGATCATTTGCAGTCTAGCACAGTCTTAAAAAAACTGGTTAGTTTTGATGAGCTAGCAGCACTTGCTAAACACAAAAAGAGTTTAGCAAGTGCTGCTAGCTCATCAAAACTAACCAGTTTTTTTAAGACTGTGAGTTATAATGACAAAAACTTAGACGTAGCAGCGAAAGAGGCGACCTTTGGTTGCCACACAGCAAACCATAGCCTACGCTTCAATTCGAATTCTTGTTCATCAATACTAATTTCTAAGTTTTTAATTCAGATGTGTAAGTAAAGCTGTTAAGGGGGTTACACACCTTCCGTTTATCTGTGCAGTTTATCACGTATGACGTCATGTCTGAGCGATAAACTGTGTGAACTGCGCAGTTTAGACCGGTTTTCACGCAGATAAAAAGTCTGCGCATTTGGACCCTCTTTTGCAACGATAACCTGCACAGTTTATGCAGTTTATCGTACAGTTTGGTCAGTTACCGTCCCGACACGATGACTACAGTTCCAAAGAAAGAGTCGCTTTCCGCATTCATCGACGGCTACCGGTCTCTTCTCGAACTTTGGGATACGACATGCCTGTCTTATACCAATCGTGCTAAGAAAGCCGCAGCGTACGATGTTTAATTGAAAAATTGAAACCTCTCGAGCCTGATGCAACACGTGATAGTGTAGTGAAGAAAGTATACAACCTACGATCCGTTTTTCGCAAGGAACTGAAGAAAGTAAACGAATCGAAGAAATCAGGAGCTTCAGCTAATGATGTGTATATTCCGAGTCTGTGGTATTTTGGAGAACTGATGTTTTTGGTGGACCAGAAAACTCCTGATGCCAGTGATTCAACCAATGAACTCGCCAATGACAACAATGAAAATTCGGTAAGTAAATGTGCAATAATTCTTTATTACAATTATTACATATAATTATATTATAATAACACTGTATTATTTTTGTATATCTCAAAACAAATTCGTGAATATTTATATTCAATATTCAAACGCTATTTTCTTGCCACTCGACTTTTCCTTCATCGTTAAAGTAACTACAGAAAGTGTCGCGAATTTCTTTGGCTGATCGAGACGAAGATGAACTGCTGCCATTTCTTATACCAATTAGACGTCCAGTATTTGAAGATGTTCTAGACTCCATTTGGAGCGAATTTTTATGACATATAGGCGGTTGATTATTGATATAACTACTGGAATGTCTTCTCAAAAAATTGTGCAAATAACAACACGCTAGAACTATGACATTCACTTTAGTTGGTGATAGATTAATGGGTTTTTGAAATATTGTAAATCTGGAAACTAAAATTCCAAAAAAATTTTCAACAATTCTTCTTCCTCTAGAAAGGCGATAGTTGAAAATGCGCCTTTCGTGGTTAAGCACAGAAGAAGAATAGGGTTTCATGAAATTATCATGTAACTGGAATGCCTCGTCCCCAACAAAGACATATGGAGCAGTTTTGTTACTTCCCGGAAGGTGTTCGGGAAGTGGAATATTCAGTTCACCTTTTTTGAAGCTGTCGTAGAAAGTCGTGTTTTTAATAACACCGCCTTCAGAAATTTTGCCATTTGTTCCAACATCAGCCAACAAAACTTCGTAATTTGCATCAACTATTGCCATTATTACGATGCTAAATGTTCCTTTATAGTTGAAGGTAGCGAGAGCCGGAATTCGCTGCTTTTTTATCTGAATGTGTTATCCGTCAACTGCACCAAGACAATGTGGAAATTGCCATTTTTCTTCGAAATCATGAGCGACTTGTTTCCACTCTTCTTCCTTTTGTGGAAGCTGAAATAAGAAATTAATATTAATTGGTCACAAATATTCAGGGAGCTATTTAGGTAATAAATATTAATGTTTTCGTTATAGGTTACTCCATCTTCTTCATCAGCTTCTTCAGAACCTACAGCTACAGCCAATTCGTTTGCACAACCTAGCAGAAAGAGAAAGTCGATCCCTTCACCACATGATCTTCTTATAAAGGCCACGCGGTATTTGGAAGCTGAAGACGATGATTTTCATATATTGGCAAAGGGTTACGCTATGAAACTGAGGAAATTAACTCAGCAACAGTTAATGTTCGCAGCCTTTATCCACTCCATCACCATCTCTCGAATTGAGTTCGACTTCCTACTCTCATCATTCAGGACCCGAAACTGCAAGTTTGGAGGGATTTTCGTACGATGACAACGCATACAATAATTAACAATGACATTATATACATACATACGTACATACCTACTCAATTTCTAAATCTTATTTTGTATTTCTACATACATGTACATTTTTATTTAATAAGTATGGTAATAAAATATGGCTCCTATTTTATGAATATTTATTTAGTCTTTAATTTCTTGATAAGATCATAGGTGTTATGATCTTATCAAGAAATTAAAGAATGTGTACCTGAATTTGTGCAGTGCTTTCCGTATTGCCACGCATGTTTCTATTATTATCTCTCCGAGTGCTTGAGGAGATACCCTCATCGAAAATTTCAAATCTTGGAAATTTCTCCCAGTTGCCAGGAACCGAAGAGTCACAAGCAGTCTCACATGCGGTGATATTGCATCTCTCAAGACTGTGTCCTTTTTTATAATAAGAGGAGCAACTTTGCTTAATAAAATTTGAAATGCATTTTTGTCCATCCGTAGGTAATTTATATAATCGTAATTTTCACCTCCTTCTTGTAACTCGTTCAGTAAGTGGTAGTCGCTGGGCAAAACGCTTCTTTGCAGATACCAATCTTTACACCAACGTTCACGGCGTTTTTTCCTTTTTCCTTTTTCTTCTTCTCCCACGATTGCTGCAATTATGCAACAAACTGCTGCCCTTCTTTTTCTGTCACCCATTGAATTTATTCATTTATTTAGAACCAAACCCCTCGAAGGTGAAGAGAAAACTGAAGAAAAATCAGACGGAACTGAGACGAAAACTGAAGGTATCCTACACACCTTCAGTTCAGATAAACGTGCAGATTTTCACACAGTTATTTACCACAGATAACTGCGCATCTTGATTTTGATTTAAAAACTTTATTAGAGACCAGTCCTCCGGGGAAAAGTGTCATAAATTATTATAAAACTTTTAAGAAGCTTAATCAAACATGACAAAGCAAAATGGATAATGTTATTTGCAGACACATATATAATCATCTTGTACGTATTGCTATGGTTTTTTTTTATATATTATGGATAAGTAAAATTAAATAAATTGATTTATTTCAAATTTATTTTTCTGTGGGGCAAATGTTTTGGTACACACTGTATTTTGGTTTCTGTTTAAGAATTTGGGAGGTATAGTAGTCTTTTGGTAATCTGTGTATATTAATATTTATTTTGTTGTTATTTGAATTTAAAAGAGAAGATGCCAGGAAGATTATTTACGCTCCTCAACTTGATATTTTAATATAGTATAGATGTGCGAAGTTTATTTTAATGTGGAAGGGATGCGTGACTTTCACTGGCCGTGGTTTTAATGTTGAAGGACATTAGATCTTGGTCTCCCGTTAAATGTAGTTCTTAGTTATTAGAGATATATTATATTTGAATAAAAATTGTTATAATTTTCATTTGATTTTAAGGAGCCGAGATTTAATCAAGTTTGTGTATTAGTTTTATTGCTGTTATACAAGTTAAGTATTTACTTTTAAGAAAGAGAATGCATTCTTTATTATAATAAGAGAAAATTTTAATATTGTAAAAGTAGGCTCATATCCTTCATTTTGTTTTTCCTGCAGATACCAATCTTTACACCAACGTTCACGGCGTTTTTTCCTTTTTCCTTTTTCTTCTTCTCCCACGATTGCTGCAATTATGCAACAAACTGCTGCCCTTCTTTTTCTGTCACCCATTGAATTTATTCATTTATTTAGAACCAAACCCCTCGAAGGTGAAGAGAAAACTGAAGAAAAATCAGACGGAACTGAGACGAAAACTGAAGGTATCCTACACACCTTCAGTTCAGATAAACGTGCAGATTTTCACACAGTTATTTACCACAGATAACTGCGCATCTTGATTTTGATTTAAAAACTTTATTAGAGACCAGTCCTCCGGGGAAAAGTGTCATAAATTATTATAAAACTTTTAAGAAGCTTAATCAAACATGACAAAGCAAAATGGATAATGTTATTTGCAGACACATATATAATCATCTTGTACGTATTGCTATGGTTTTTTTTTATATATTATGGATAAGTAAAATTAAATAAATTGATTTATTTCAAATTTATTTTTCTGTGGGGCAAATGTTTTGGTACACACTGTATTTTGGTTTCTGTTTAAGAATTTGGGAGGTATAGTAGTCTTTTGGTAATCTGTGTATATTAATATTTATTTTGTTGTTATTTGAATTTAAAAGAGAAGATGCCAGGAAGATTATTTACGCTCCTCAACTTGATATTTTAATATAGTATAGATGTGCGAAGTTTATTTTAATGTGGAAGGGATGCGTGACTTTCACTGGCCGTGGTTTTAATGTTGAAGGACATTAGATCTTGGTCTCCCGTTAAATGTAGTTCTTAGTTATTAGAGATATATTATATTTGAATAAAAATTGTTATAATTTTCATTTGATTTTAAGGAGCCGAGATTTAATCAAGTTTGTGTATTAGTTTTATTGCTGTTATACAAGTTAAGTATTTACTTTTAAGAAAGAGAATGCATTCTTTATTATAATAAGAGAAAATTTTAATATTGTAAAAGTAGGCTCATATCCTTCATTTTGTTTTTCCTGCACGTGTTTGAAAATATTTCATATTTATTGAGAAGCTATTAAATTAGATAATTTTCTTTACTGTATCAGTTTGCTATAATTTGATGTATTTTAATTATAGGTATTTAATTTATTTATTTTAAGTAATTATTATTTTGTATGGACTTTGTGAATTATTTTCAGTAATTAATAAGGTAAATTTTGTAGCGTTTGTCAGTACAATTTTTTTTTATCCTATCTGGTCAATTAGTGGGTTGGGTTTTTTCTTGAGTATTTGTTAATTAAAGTTTTTTTTTTTTTTGTAATAAATAAATTATATCTGATCTGTTTTTCAGTTTTATTAAAGATTTTAGAAAAGATAATTAAATAATTATTTCATTTTTTTGTCTTCAAGTAATTTGTTGTTTTTTTATACTGTTTCCTAAGATCACGATTCCTGACGTGAACATTGTACAGTTTCGCCGAGGGAACCTGAGAGAGAGAGAATTTTGTTTTCTGAGCTATATCGCGGCAACCCTATAACAATTGTACTAATATCATAGCACAATTATTTTGGCGGCAACCAACGTGTGGCAGAAAAGCAATTATTTTGGCTGAAACAACGTGGTTTGAAAATGGAAGGAAGCAGAAATTTACAAGGCGCTCAACAAAATTCGGATGTGTTAAACAAAATGGAGGGAGAAAAGAAAATGGAATGGAGGCAACCAGCAGGGTATGAGAGTGATGAGTCGCAGGAGCAGAGTCAGGGTATAGAGTCTATCTTAAAGAAAAAAGAAGAAGGAGAAAATAAAATGTTGATGGAAATGATATTGGAAATGGGAGAAAGAATGGACAAGATGGAAGAAAGGATGCAAAGAAGTTTTGAGGTATTTATGGCAAAGTTTGGACAGGTGGATGGACAAATAAAGAAAATAGAAGAAAATAAACAAGATATTGAAGAATTAAAAATTAAAGTTGATGTAATGAAAGAAGAAATGTTAAAAAGAATGAATATTATTGAAGATAAATGCATAAAAGTGCTACAGAGAAATGTATTAAATGGAAAAGAAATGGAAAAGGTGGAAGAGAAGATAACAGCAATAAAAAATGAACCAATTCGTGGAAATGGTGAAATAATAAAATATATTCCGATGCCAGTAGCAGATGATGCTTTGCCTAAGTTTTATGGATCAACATCAATAAATCCGATGGGTTTTCTGAAGAATTTGAAGGCGTGTTTGGAGAATGTTCCAGGAGATGGTAGAAAGCTGCAGATGGTGAGAAATTGTTTGAAGGACGATGCTCTTATCTGGTGGGACATGATTTCTGACGAGGTGATGACGTTCGAGGATTTTGAAAAGAGATTCACACAGCAGTATTGGGGACAGATGGCACAAATGAGGGTGAGAAAAGATTTATTATTTGGTAATTTTAAGAAAGGAGGTTCAGATAATCGTGAGACATATATAATAAAAAAATATTCAATTTTAAAATATTTAACTCCTGCTATGCTAGAAATTGATTTGGTTACACAATCAGCATGCCATTTTGATTTTGAAGTAAGTCAGGCAGTGGCCATACAAAATATAAAGACCATTAGTCAATTTATAGAATTATTGAGGAGATTAGATGATGCTGAGTATGGAAATAGATTTCAAGGTAGAAAATAGAAATGTAAATTGGAATAGAGAGAATGATAGAGCATGTCAATTAAGAGAGGAAAATAGAAATTGTAATTATATACAGAATGAAAGAGTAAATAAAAATTTTTCGTATAATGGTACTAAAAAAAATAATAGTAGAGAAAATGTAGAGAGAGAGGAAAAGGCAAAGTGTCAGGATTTTTAGATGGGCCAACCAAGGAGATAATTAGTATGAATGCAATGAGAGAGAATGATTCAAATCAATTAGATAATAAGATGTTGCCACATATAAAAGTTACTATAGGAGGTGAGAAAGTAAATTGTTTAGTTGATACGGGGAGTGAAATTTCAATCTTGGATGATCAAATAATAAAAAAATTAGAAAGTATGAATGCAGGTAAATATATACCTACAAGAAAAATTACAATTGTGTCTGCGACGAAAAAGATAATAGCAATGGTAAATAAAATTTATGTAGTTGAATTTATGGTAAAAGATAATAAGTTTTTGGGAGAATTTATGTCAGTCAAAGGTTTACAAAGAGATGGTATTATTGGAATGGACCTGTTAGAGAAAATAAAGGCAGTAATAGACATTGAGAGAAAATGTATGGTGGTGGAGAATCAAGTAGTTTCTTGGTTTCAGCAGGATGAAGTAGATGAAGAAAATGAAAAGGTTATAAATAATATGGAAATGGTAAAAATTATGAAGAGGTTGAAGAGGTTAAAGAAATAGAGTCCAATAATATGTGTATCGAGGTGCCTGAAGATGTAGATTTACTTGAAATTAATGTTGAAGAAAAATATAAAGAAAATGTCAAAGATATGATAAAGAAGAATATTTCCTTAGTAGATAAATTTCCCTGTATTGCTAAAAATTATGTACATTCATTAGAAGTAGATGAGTCGAGACCATTTAAAATTAAAAATTATCCAATTCCCAAAAATATGCAGGAGAAGGTGAGAGAAAAAGTAAGAAAGATGTTGCGAGATGGTGTTATTGAGAGAGGTATCACGAGGTATGTCAATCCGCTGGTGGTGGTTCAAAAGAAGTGTGGAGATATTCGCTTATGTTTGGATGCGAGAAGGTTGAATGATCGTACCAAGATGCAATTTGAGACTCCTGTAACTGTGGAAACGTTATTATCTAAGTTCAACAACGCTATGATTTATACTAAGTTGGATCTAAAAAGTTCTTTTTGGTTGGTGCCTTTAGAAAGAAAGAGTAGAAAATATTGTGGTTTTATGGTAGATGGAGCAGTATACCAATTTAAAGTGGTACCATATGGACTAAGTAGCTCGTCTGCTGCTTTAATTAGAGCAATGCAACAAATTTTAGAACCTTATGAATCGTTTGTATCCCATTATATAGATGATATTTTAATATTTAGCAAGACAATCGAAGAACACATGGAACATTTAAGGAAGGTTATAGAGGTATTAGCAAATAATGGTTTAAAAATTATATTAATAAATGTGAGTTTTTTAAAAAGGAAATTAAATTCCTTGGATATAATTTAAGTTTAAAATATGTCAGTGTGGATGATTCTAGGCTGGAGGTTATAAAAAATTATCCTAGACCTAAGAATATGAAAATGTTGAGAGGTTTTCTTGGTATTGTGGGTTATTATAAAAGATTTGTTCCGTATTTGGCAAAATTATGTGCACCATTGTATGAATTATTAAGAAAGAATGAAAAATTTATTTGGTCTAAAGAAAGAATAGATGCTTTTGAAAAGGTTAAGAATGAATTTTATAATAGTTTGTTGCTGCCTGATTTTTCTAAAGAATTTTGATTAAAAGTTGATGCTAGTGATTCTGCTATAAGTGGAGTTTTAATTCAGTTAGATGATGAGGGAAATGAAGAGCCTATTTGTTTCATTTCAAGGCTATTAAAAAAATATGAATTAAGATACATAGTGGGAGAAAAAGAGTTGCTTGCTGTAGTGCATGCTGTAAATAAATTACGTTTTTATTTGTTGGCTAAAAAATTTATTGTAGAATCAGATCATGCGGCGTTGACGTCACTTTTGTCAACTAGATTTTCAAATAATCGAATATATAGATGGTCATTGTTGTTATCAGAATATTCATTTCAAATTAGACATATCAGAGGTGTTCTAAATGTTACCGCTGATGCTTTAACAAGAATGTACAATATAAAAAGTAACTTCAATCATGTAGAGTTAAATGCTTATAATAGATATACAGCTGAGGGAATGTTTGACTATGTTGAGATCCATCAGGTCCAGCAGGATGAATGTTTTGATCATATTAAAGAGGAATTGCGAAATGTGGGGAATTATAAAGATTATATTTTTCATGATGGGCTTATTAAAAAACAGATTCGTGATCAGTATAATGTGGTTGTAAATGACATGTATGCTCGTCAAGCAATGTTTATTATTCATAATGAACTGGGACATATTGGGACTAGGAAAGTTTGGTTAACTTTTAGAGAAGCTTTTTATGCTGTTAAGGATAGAAGTATTGCGAAAAGGGTGGTAAGGAATTGTAATCAATGTTATTTTGGAAAGCATAAAAATCGCACATTGCAACATGATATAAAAAGTATAATAGTGAATAATAAATTGGATTTAGTAGCGATTGATTTCTTAGCAAATTTAATACCAGGAGATTATGGGTATAGAAATATATTTGTTATGGTGGATATTTTTACTAAATTTGTTAGGCTGTTTCCCACTACAAAATACAATTCTGAGATTGCACTTTTATGTATTAATAACTTCGTACAAAATCAAGGAAAAATGAGAAGAATTTTGGCAGATAATGCTAGTGACTTTACTAATGATAGATTTATAAATGCTTTAAATGAACAAAATATTAATGTATGTTTTTCTTCGATACGCCATCCATGTGCCAATCCATGTGAGCGGTATATTCAAGAGGTAATCAAATTTTTGAGGATGAAAACCCATGAACACCATGTAGGCTGGGTCCAGTATGTCCAACAGATAGAAGATTCCATGAACAATTCGCCCAATACCCTTACTGAAGTGTCCAGCGACTTTGATGAATGGAATGACTCCTAGTCGGCCCTGGAATTTGCATGGAGAAGTTGTTCATAATCTAGAAGAGAGAAATAATTTTGTTCGAGGAAGACTACAAAGGCAAGGGGAGATGTATGTGCGCCGAGAAAATGAAAAAATCGAAGAAAGAACTAGGTTTAATATTGGTGATACAGTTATTGTTAGAAGATACAGAGTTGCCAGAAGAAATCAACAAAAGTGTGCTAAATTGAATCTTCCTTATTGTGGTCCGTATATTGTAACAAGAATATTTAATAACGTCTCATATGAGCTCTATTCAATGGATGGACGCATTAAGAAGGGACGATATCACATTAGTATGCTTCATCCATACTTGAACAATCCTTAAGAAGATTGTGAGGTACTATACAATTATATTCTGTGTGCGGAGAAGGGTTTTAATTTTTACATTATATTGTATTTGGAGAAAACATTAGAGATAGTAAGATGTTGTGTGCGGAAAATAAAAATTTCTGAAATCTTTGCTTTGCACAGATTTAATAAATTGTTATTTTGGAGATATGCTATGGTTTTTTTATATATTATGGATAAGTAAAATTAAATAAATTGATTTATTTCAAATTTATTTTTCTGTGGGGCAAATGTTTTGGTACACACTGTATTTTGGTTTCTGTTTAAGAATTTGGGAGGTATAGTTGTCTTTTGGTAATCTGTGTATATTAATATTTATTTTGTTATTTGAATTTAAAAGAGAAGATGCCAGGAAGATTATTTACGCTCCTCAACTTGATATTTTAATATAGTATAGATGTGCGAAGTTTAGTTTAATGTGGAAGGGATGCGTGACTTTCACTGGCCGTGGTTTTAATGTTGAAGGACATTAGATCTTGGTCTCCCGTTAAATGTAGTTCTTAGTTATTAGAGATATATTATATTTGAATAAAAATTGTTATAATTTTCATTTGATTTTAAGGAGCCGAGATTTAATCAAGTTTGTGTATTAGTTTTATTGCTGTTATACAAGTTAAGTATTTACTTTTAAGAAAGAGAATGCATTCTTTATTATAATAAGAGAAAATTTTAATATTGTAAAAGTAGGCTCATATCCTTCATTTTGTTTTTCCTGCACGTGTTTGAAAATATTTTATATTTATTGAGAAGCTATTAAATTAGATAATTTTCTTTACTGTATCAGTTTGCTATAATTTGATGTATTTTAATTATAGGTATTTAATTTATTTATTTTAAGTAATTATTATTTTGTATGGACTTTGTGAATTATTTTCAGTAATTAATAAGGTAAATTTTGTCGCGTTTGTCAGTACAAGTTTTTTTTATCCTATCTGGTCAATTAGTGGGTAGGGTTTTTTCTTGAGTATTTGTTAATTAAAGTTTTTTTTTTGTTTTTTTGTAATAAATAAATTATATCTGAT
>OY720677.1:76441651-76604151 GCA_963170755.1 Amphimallon solstitiale | reverse complement strand
AAAAGTTGAATATCGGTCTTTGACGAACCGAGTAGCTGAAAATAAAAATTTTATATTTCTAATAGTACTTTTTAAGTCTTTTAATTTGGTATGTCGATTGTTACAATCAGATTTCAAATAAAGGTGCTACGAGCTGGGGCGTTTTTTTGTGGACACCTTGTATACCATCTTATTCTAGTATGTATAATTACATAGGAGTTGGCCAAGTCACATACTAATGTTCCTTTATATCTACTAGAATTATCCTCAGGAGATATATTGTCGGGATCTATGTTCCATAGACTAAATGATCATATCACAAAGGAAAGATCTTTAAATAATAGCAGACCTAACCTGGCCTCTCATGTATACTTAAGTACAGATTTGATGGGTAAATATAGCAAAGGTAGCGAAAATGTTAATTTACATTTTCAAGGTGTAATTCTTACAGGATTAGCTTTATTGAATCTTCTGGTATCTAGATCTACTATTAATATATCAAAGAAACACTACTTGAAATTGATCTACAATTGTTATTCTTGTGAAGAGTATCTACATGACGATAAAACAGTTAACGAGTGGGATCCTCCTAACATAACCATATCTAAATCTAATCCCTTATTATACACATGTGTTGAAAATCTTCCTCATGGAATCGGGTATGATGGGGCATTTATTAAGTTGAATAGAAAAATTGATAGCCCAAGTGCAGCAGATGCATTGATTTTCTCCAAAATATTAAGATGAAGAGGAAGCTCTATATCTGGAATCACTGAGAAATCAGCAATAATCACATCAAATTTAAGTATCCAAGATATCAACATAGGACTGAAACAGATCATACATAAGCTAGCATACTTGATGTTCCTCCATTTTCAAGATGCTTTGATAGATTTACCATTCTTTCTTGGACTTCATGGGACTGTAATATGGAGGGAGCTAGCTGCTATTTGCTTGTTTCCTGAGATATTACGTGATTTGTATGAGATGTCAGGTATGGCACAACAAGCATCTCTTTTTGAATCCTCGATAGGAATAACTAGATTACTAAATAACTGTCTTACAATTTTTATTAATTAATCTACAATTATTGTTTATTTGATACTTGCATTGTAAATTTTTGTAATGACATTATTATTTGAATATGTTAACAATTTAAATTTTTAATCTAGAAATCATATGCTGACATTTATAATTATATTTTGAAATATGTCAAGTCTTTTGACAAGATTTTAAAAGTAGTATTTTATTTATTCTATTTTAGAAGCTCCTTCGTTAATTGAGTAAAATATCATTTATTCACGTTTCATATCTATTTTGAATTGCAATTTTCAAATTATATATGTTTGATATTTTATTCAACCAATCATTAACCATTGTTTATCATGTTATAAATATTTTTGTAATTAGTATGCTATTTTATCTATTCGTTTCTTTGTCGTTCGCGCTCTTAAATTGTCCGAAGACGTCACGATTATTTTTCGCGCGTTGCTACGTCACGTTTACGTATGAGAATCCCACTCTGCGTACTCGTTTTTCATGGCGAAGCGACCATATAAAAGAGCCGTCCACGGTCAAGAAATAGACAGAGAGATTCTTCCTTCCAACCGTTCCTGACCAGAACACTTAGGCCTATTTGTCGTAAGTGTTTTGGTGCCGTCTTCTTTAACCAAAGCAGGCCCATCGTCGTGCTTTGATTAAAGATCCGTAAAGCAGGCCAATTGTCATGCTTTAGTCCGCAAACCTTTTCCTTTAATTTAAGCAGGCCCATCGTCGTGCTTTAATTAAAGATCCGTGAAGCAGGCCAATTGTCATGCTTTAGTCCGTAAACCTTTTCCTTTAATTTCAGCAGGCCAATTGTCATGCTTTAATTAAGTACCTTTCCTTTTAATTGAAGTAGGCCAATTGTCATATTTCAATTAAAATATTCTGAAAACCGCCGACTGAATTAAATAATTATTTTCCAGATCCTCGTAACGTCATAATAAATTATAAATTCTCGCACGTAAATAAAATTTTACAAATCTCCGACCTTATGTACAAGTCACGCGTCACCGCGAAGTAAACATTGTATTTTCTCGCTGTAACTTCAACCGACCGATATTCGATAAAATTTCACCGTCAAGCGCTAGTAAAGCCCGGACAATGTATTAAAAGTAATAATTGTTTTCTTTTATTATGGAAACGCTAAAGATAAAATTATTCCTAGTATAGCAAGACCTGTTGTATTTCTTATCATTGTAAAATTTGAAACACGGATGTAATTTTAGGTTATAGAATAAATATTTTATTTATGGATCGTTGACTGCGACTTTAATGTTCCGATTTAGTTTGTTTTATATTATTGTTACGTCGTAGGCATGTAATTAGTGTAAATATATTTGTTGTATCTGTATATATATATAGTTTTGATTACAATAAACACAATAATATAAAATCCGTCTGTTGTATGGTATATCGATACGTTAGTTTAATTCATGCATTTCAAAGATAAACAAACATCTGTCTTAACATTAAAGTAAATGTATTATATCATGAGGAAACAAAGTAGTACGTACCCACTGTGCAAGAAACGTCACAATTCGTTTAAACAACTTCCATTTTAGGTTAAAAACTAACGTTCTAATATGTAATACTGTTAACTTCCAATCAACTTTTGATTTGCACCTCTAATATTGGAAGTTTATACAACGTTATTCCTGAAAGTGTCAGAAACGAGACCTTATAGTCAGTTTGTACGACTTCCTTTTTATACTAAGAAAGAACGTTTCTGTAGGTATGAATTTTAACTTCAATATGACTTTGAATGCGCACTTTGACGATTGGAAGTGTATTTAACGTTGTTGCTAAAAGCTATAGTGACGAAGCATCACAGTCGTGTACAAGACTTCCTTGTTAGTGTAAAACATAACGTTTACATAAATATGAAGAGAAACTTCCAAATAACTTCTAATAAAAATATTAACAGGGAATTGTGATTTTGCTGTTGCTCCCCAGCAGTAACACATTATAACACGAGCAGTGGTACAAGTAAGTTGTATGTACATACGCGGTAAACATCTGTTTAGGTATGTATATTGTAAAAGTTTAGTATTAAATAGATAAACTCCAGTGATTTGTTTAATTGCCATATAATCAATCCCACAAACAATGGGACTAAGAAACAAAAGACGAATACTCAAGAATTTATTCAAAACGGGAGAGGAGGTTCATAATTCCACTAGAAGGGCCGTAATTTCCAGAATAATCAAAAGTGAGTATGTACCTCCTCCTATTTAAATTTTACAAGGATCATAGAGATAAATCAGTACGCCAGTGCAATAGGTAGAGACAGTAGTAAGTCGGATCGTCTGCCGTGCCATCACAAACAAGCAAAAAGAAATAGACAAATATTTAACTCGGCGTCTGTTTTTTTTTTGTAAACATAAATTTAAGCTGAATAGATTCACATTGCATTCCTTTCTAATTTAATTTAATATTTGAGAAAACGTTTTGTAATTTTATTTAAAACCATAAAAACATTTTATAAATCATTTTACCGTTTTATATTTAAGCATAATTATATACAGGGTGTTAGAAAATTTATTATTTGTTAATTAAGGCATGCAAATATGACAATGTTAAAAGACATTTCACCTATTTTGAGCTATTTAAAAACTGCTAAAATGGACACAATAAGAGCTCTCCATAAATTAATTTTTGAAGTAATGGCGACAGAGGTAACCGGAAGACTTGTGATGCTCCTGCAAAAGCATTTATTTGAACATAAAAAAATCATAATGCTGCAATAGCTGTACAAAGTGTAAGGTAGAAGGGGATTTCATAAATAATTGAATGACATTTAGAGAAACCACTTCATCATTAAGAACTGACACAGAATTATTCAACTATATTGATGAAAATCTTCATAAAACTAATACCATATTGACGCAGCTGGAAATTGGCTTAGTCTCACATACTTGTTTGGATTACATGCATTTAGTATGTTTAGGTGTTGTGAAACGTTTGATTATTTTTTAGGTAAAGGGAAACAGAGAAGTCTGAATGACGTATATAAGCAGTTAAAAGAATTTAGAAATATGATATAATATATACTGCCCCAATTGTGTTAAAGAGAAATTTAAGTTCAGATCAATTTAATCATTTCTTAAGCTTTCATTGTGCCATTAGAATTTTAGTAGATGAAACTTTATATCATAAAGATAACGAGTTTTCCAAAACATTGTTAACTTACTTTATAGAAAATTTTGGTGCTCTTTATGGTAAGGAATATGTCAATCATAATGTACATAATTTAATTCACTTACCAGAAGATACACAAATTTACAAAAATTTGAAGCTCTCGATAACTTTAGCGCATTCAAGTTTGAAAACGCAATGCATGAAATAAAATTATATATGAAAACATCAAACAGACCTCTTAAACAACTTATTAATAAAGTAAGTCAAATCAGAAAATATAGCGAAACAGAAACTTCCGAACATATCCCCAACTTGCAAAAGAGATTCCAAACTAGTACCTACGCGTATGTATGTAATTATACACATTTTAAAATGAGGTAAACTGTGTTAAAGTCATTATTATATTATTTTTATATTCCGGTTTTTCAGTTTTCGTATGCTATAGTACAATTTGGCGATACGTCGTATTCTATCATACCATCATCTTGGATTTTGGAAAATGGCAAATCCTGTTATTGGCTGAATAGTAGGTCCTAGAAACTTAATAGTTCGTGCAGTAGAGCCAGAATCAATTTGCAAACTACACGAAGTTAAGCTTTTGGTAAGCTGACGTTTAACTTTTTCATATTCAATACAACATATTTTTTATATTTTATATTTCTACGAAGAATCATTTTATAAAGAAAAACATTTTACAAGTTCCTCCTCCTCTTCTTCTTCCTTCTGAAATCAATTTTTCGAATGGAAAACAATTTAAAAGAAAATTAAAAATTAAAAATCCAATTGACAACGACTTACCTCAACTTGAGGAAGAAATTAAATAAAAAAATAACATTTTATATTCACTTTTCAAACTATGTTTATAATAATATCAACTTACAGGTGACAGTGACCCACAAAACACCGATAACCAAATATTTATTATTGAAGAACCGTTTGACAATTTGCGAAAGGAATTTGATGGTACATATATTTTGGGAACCATTCAAATACGATTTTATTTACTATTTATTTTAGCCACTGGTAGCTTACTAGCCCTAGAAGAAGTAACGGAAGGAGCTACGGCAATTCATGCCATCCAACCGATTGCGTCAGGTACTGAAGAAAACAACAAGCAAATTGATAACAGAGAGGGCAAGCCTTTAATTTTGATTTTTAGCTGCAACGCATGACATACATATGTGGATACAACGAAAAGAACTTTGTTAACACATACCTACAAAATTTATTAACCAATTATATGGCAATTTTTTGTAGCTGGACGAGCCAAAAAAATAATTTACAGCTTTCCAGCTTAAAATCTATATGTATCATAAAAGGTACTCCTAATTTTCTAAAGTAGTTATGTTTGAATTGTAAAATCGAAGCTAATAATTATTTCTTAGAGGGCGTAAAAGAAAATTATCCAAAAATTACCGATAGACGTTTCCAACTAGCAACGATGGAATGTATGAAACATGCTAACCAAGGATACCAGCGGGCGACGACAAATTGAATTTTTTTTTATCTCAAATTAGATTTATTAGTACGTACCTAAATTTAGAAAATTATTATTATTAAGGAATTGTATGCTATTCAACTGTTTTATTAAAATATTTTATATTTCAATAATACAAATTTTTATTTCTCCTATAAATAATTAATTAATTATTGAATAATTATTATAGAACTGACGCTAGGAAAAGTTTATTAAACTTTCAAATGCGACGTTGCAGAAAGTGTTTACTTGAAACTTAACGTAACGTTATGTGTAAAAGTGCCCGTGACCGCTGCAGTTTATCTTTTATTAACTTGTAAAAAGTAAGTTTAAATCACCTTAAAAAAGGAATTTGTCCAAACTTCTCGATGTCAACGTGCAGAGCACATTAAAAATAGCAAGTTGTTAAAACGTTTTCCAATATTCCTTAAATTAACTTCCCAAAAATTTGGCGCGAACAAAGTCGCATTTCAAACATCATAATAACTTTTTGGTGCGACGTTGGTGTGATAAAGTCGCTGGGACAGACATAAGAGCTTCAGGCCACGTGCCTGTAACGTCACAGAAGGTGTAAACGTAAAGTCACAAGGTTACAATGTAACGTTAACACAACGTTTATTGGAAGTATTCTTGCATAGTGGGTACCCATATAAATAATCTCACGACGAGAGCTAGTCCGTGATACGCAAATTGGATTTACATAGTCACTTTTCATTCAGTAGCACGAGAAGTCATTTTAAATTTTCTTTTGACGTATCCCTACCGTTCTGAAAGTTGGCTCGCTAAACCGACATTAACCCGTGGATATGTGACATAGCTTAATGTGAGTATAGGCTTCCCAACGTGCACCCGTGTTTGGATGAGAAACTACTATCAGTAATTATTGAATCTAATAATTTAAAAGAGAAAAATAGTTTTTTTTTCTTGGAATGCGGTGGTTCCGTTAAGTAAATACCGAAAATAATTAACAATAATTATTTATAAATTAACCACAGCATGACAAGCTGTTATACCTATTTTTAACGTAAGTAATCTTATATTGTATTAATTTTGGAGCATCATTTGTAATTTATATACTTATAATTTTAGTTTTCTGATGAATACATTTGCATTAAATATGTCGAAACGCTAAATTAGCATTTTATTGTATTTCTATAAGGTCTAAATACCAAGATTTTTACATATACAAAAACATGTATATATAAATATATATATATATAGTACAACCTCGATAATCCGAACAACTATTTCGTTTCTATAATCCGAACAAAAACCACATTTTCAAATTCGCTACTCCGAACATCGACATGAAGTGTTTCTTTTGACTAATAGCTGATACTAAAAAATTGGGGAGAGCAAAACAATGAATGTATTGTTTTTTGGTTTTTAAGTAATTTCAAATTCACGTCACTATATACAACCAACATATAGATTTTTAATACATTACTTCATACACAAGAATTTTTTTTTCTTTCCATATAAATAACAACTTTTCACGGCCGTGCTCTTCCACCATACACTTTGATATTCATTCCCACTGCAGTTTCCAAATAGGAAACATATTTTAACATTTCAATTTTTTAAATTTTTAAATTTTCAAACTTAACAAATATTTCTCCTATTCGATATTTAACATCTAACATATATGTTAGCTTCTTCAACCTAATTGGTTTAATGGTTGAATTTAGAATTAATTAATTTGTTTTACCATATTTTACCGTATTAAAGTAAGTTATAACTTTATATAGAAATCTCCAATTATAAAAAATCAACTGTTATTGTAGCCTTTGAAAAAGATGAGCGACTCATCGAAACGTCGGTTGTTATACGATTAGGTAGAATAAACAGCTATTTGCTTAAGAAAATTCTTGCCATTTATTTCATCAATGAATGTATTTTTAACTACAACTCACAAGAGATTCAATCGTTTGTGCTAGAATGCATTTGTTATCGTTAGGAAAATGTCTAGAAAAACTCTACATTTGGAGAGCGATGATTCATCTTTCGGGGAAAGACCGAGCGTTGCGCAATATTAAACGACACCGGCTTCTTTGTTCGGCAGAATGGTAATCGAAAGTTTTACGATTTTCGTAAACAGACGTTTCTATAGAATTATTGTATGTATGTATTGACTTTGTACATATTGCTGTGACCTGCTCTTACTAAGGTTGATAACCAGTAGTCAAATTAATAAATTGATATTCTTTAATAATCTCAGGGTCTAAAAGGTAAATTTCTTTGTTTTTCTATAACGAGGAATGTGTCGCAGCTTTTCCTTATTGTGAGTTCTAGCTGTGATAGTGATGTTTACTTTCCTTACGTTCTCCTTTGGGATGGGTATAAATAAGTAAATAGTGAATATCAGCACAACTTATTTTTATTTACACTATACATTTACAAAACATGGAAAATAATATTTTATTATTATACAATACAATACTTTATTTTTATTTAGATGTGTTCTCTTTTCATCAATAGTACAAGCACCTTGCAAATCCTTTGTTCCTTAAGAAAATTGTAAAAATCTACTGAATTACTTCTTCATGTATGCTTACAAATCAAGGAAATTACTAAATTCACCTTCTTTACCTTTTACCGACGTATCCCAATTGGATCATCTCGACCTGAGATTTTCACGTCAAAATCGAGATTTAAACAATGAGGAACTTATTAGATGTTTCCCATAATATTTCAAAACTGTTGTTTATTCAAATGAGAGCGTTAATGCTTCGTTGAGTCGCCCTAACTTGAGATTCTCACGTCAACCTAAGGCTTACTCAAAGAAGGATTTATTAAATATTTAGATAATATTCTTCAAGTTGTTGCTATCCAGGTAAAATTACTGATACTCCGTTGAATCGCCTTAACTTGAGATTCTCACGTCAACCTAAGGCTTACTCAAAGAAGGATTTATTAAATATTTAAATAATATTTTACAAAATTGTTGCTATCCAGGTAAAATTATTGATACTCCGTTGAATCGCCTTAACTTGAGATTCTCACGTCAACCTAAGGTTTACTCAAAGAAGGATTTATTAAATATTTAAATAATATTCTACAAAATTGTTGCTATTCGGTAATTTTATATCACACACATGAAGATTCCTTTATTTATTTATTTATAGGATTGCAAGATGGAGTTTTATTTAATAGTGCTTGTACTTACTTTTCTTGACTGTATATCATTTCGAATTCTTCTTGATAATCCGGGCCTTCCATCCTTTTGGAAATTTTATTATGGCAGGCTTTGTAAAGTCGAATAATAATATCCCGCGCTTTTACTGTATTTAGCGCGCACTTATCGTCTGTGAAGCGTATCACACGTTTTGTTTCGCAACGTCTAGATCTTAAAGGCGTTTATGCCTTTTTAGATTTTATTTTTATTTATTTTTTTACAACACTTGAAGCACTGGTTTAAGTTTAAGGGACTGCTGATCAACTTTTCCTTTTCTTCTTGAATATTGGAGATCTTCGGATGGACTTCCTTCTTTCTGCAGACGCACGCGTTTATATACCCTTCAACAATTGCCAAACGCTTTTACTTTTGAACGCAGGCTTCTATTCACTGCGTTTCACCCCTATGGAACCTACTTTCTATTAATTACTAATAATAATGTTTAAATCATTACATATCCTTTTTTAGACTGAGGTCAGTATTAGAGCATCATGTTTTGTATGATATTTAACAGAATTTTTGTGCTCTAATTTATTTAAAATTGGGGTCAACACTTTTTAATTTTCAATGCTCTCATTTTCACGGGTATGCAACCCACATTGCATTGATGTGTATTCTATTGCATGTTCATCAGTTCGAATATTTACTGTCATGTAATAATTTAAATTATATATATTTATAAATTAATGGATTGTTCTATATTTGTCTGATGAAATATTAAGTTATAATTTATATCAAATATGTAAATCTATATTTATTTAAAATAAATGTGCTGGTATTTTATTTTTTTTGTTGGCATTTTATTTGTTTGATTTATTTATTTATTTATGCAGAAAAATACCACAGCAATATGTATGTATACAAAGACAGGCGTTAAACGGTCGAGTCAGTGTAGTCGCTTACAAAGATTTGTGGATACGGTGACCAGAGTATCACAGCGTAAACAGTTGTTGTCCAAGTGTATACACCACATACATATTAAACAAAATTATGTCGGAAAAAAGAAAACATCGTACCCTCACCCTGTCACAAAAATTAGGCATTTTACAAAAACTGGAAGAGGGACAAACAGGGACAGCACTCGCAAAGGTGTATGGTGTAGGAAAAGCCACAATTTCAGAAATCAAAAAGAAAAAAGAAAAAATAAGACAATTTATAGCTTCTAGTGAAGAAGAAACACATAAGCGAAAAACCATAAAACAAGCAAATTACCCAGCGGTAGATACCGCAGTTTACACGTGGTTTCTTCAAGAGAGGTGCCGAAACACTCCGATATCTGGAGAAATTTTGAGAGAAAAGGCAAAATATTTTTATCAAAAAATTACAGGAAAGAATGACTTTCAAGCAAGTTTGGGTTGGCTTGACAAATTTAAAAACAGATTCGGCATTCGACAGTTGTCTGTATGTGGGGAAAAACTTTCTTCAGACATTAACGCCGTTGAACCATACAAGTACGAATTTCTACAGAAAATTGAAGAACTCGGGCTGACACCAGATCAGGTGTATAATGCGGACGAAAGTGGGTTATTTTGGAGAGTTCTTCCAAATAAGACTCTGATTCACAAAAATGAAGATTCTGCTCCGGGCCGTAAGATTAGTAAAGAAAGATTAACATTTATGCCCTGTGCCAATTCGACGGGCACCCACAAATTGAAATTACTCGTAATTGGGAAAGCCAAAAAACCGAGAGCTTTTCCTAAAATTGGTTCCTTACCAGTAGAGTATAAAGGACAATCCCGGGCTTGGGTAACTCAAGATATATTTAAGGAATGGTTCTTCGAAGAATTTGTACCAGCCGTTAGAAGAAAAATGTCAGAATTAAAATTACCCATGAAAGCACTTCTTGTTCTGGACAACGCTCCTGGACACCCTAATGAAGACGAATTAACTAGTGACGATGGTCAAATAATGTTTTTACCACCCAACTGTACACCGATCCTACAGCCTATGGACCAACATGTCATTCAAGCGATTAAGATACATTATCGCAAAACGCTGCTGGTTCAAGTTGTAAGTGCAGGAGGTGACATTTCAGCTACTTTGAAAAATCTAAACTTAAAAGACGTTATTTATGCATTTATGCAATCTGTTAGTTCAAATTTAATTAGCAAATCTTGGAAAAATCTTTGGCCTAATCGCTTGCAAGAAGTATCTTCCAGTATTAACGACTATGAAGATAATTCCTATGATGACGAAGATCTGATTCCATTAGCCACATTTTTGAAAGGGAATCCGAAAGATTAACATTTATGCCCTGTGCCAATTCGACGGGCACCCACAAATTAAAATTACTCGTAATTGGGAAAGCCAAAAAACCGAGAGCTTTTCCTAAAATTGGTTCCTTACCAGTAGTGTATAAAGGACAATCCCGGGCTTGGGTCACTCAAGATATATTTAAGGAATGGTTCTTCGAAGAATTTGTAGCAGCCGTTAGAAGAAAAATGTCAGAATTAAAATTACCCAAGAAAGCACTTCTTGTTCTGGACAACGCTCCTGGACACCCTAATGAAGACGAATTAACTAGTGACGATGGTCAAATAATGTTCTTACCACCCAACTGTACACCGATTCTACAGCCTATGGACCAACATGTCATTCAAGCGATTAAGATACATTATCGCAAAACGCTGCTGGTTCAAGTTGTAAGTGCAGGAGATGACATTTCAGCTACTTTGAAAAATCTAAACTTAAAAGACGTTATTTATGCATTTATGCAATCTGTTAGTTCAAATTTAATTAGCAAATCTTGGAAAAATCTTTGGCCTAATCGCTTGCAAGAAGTATCTTCCAGTATTAACGACTATGAAGATAGTTCCTATGATGACGAAGATCTGATTCCATTAGCCACATTTTTGAAAGGGAATCCTCCGGATGAAAATGGAAAAGAAAAGGATTTGGCAATTATGACTGGACTTTTAAATAGCTTATCGAAAGGAGGAAATTTAACCACAAGTGAAGTTCGAATCTGGGCAATCGACAATAACGATGAAAACCAAGACATCACATTAACAGACGATGAAATTGTTATGGAGGTGGTGGAACAAAAGGAAGAAGAAAACGATGAAACTTGTCCGCAAGAGGGATCAACTCCTCATAATACAGCATTGGCTAGTTTCAATATTTGTATTCAATGGGCATTGGAAAATGACATTCCAATGAATCAAATATTGTTACTAAGGCAGATGCGAGAAAAAAGCGATGAAACTCTACATAAATAAATCAAATATCTTGAAACAAAAGTCAATTAAAGATTTTTTTCTTAAAGAATAAATTTTAATGTTATTTTGTAGAATAAATATTACTTTTGAGCTTATTTGTTGTTTTTTTCAATAGTTTTCTTTAATCCGAACAAAAGCCAAATCCGAACAGTGTCGTGCTGAATTAGTTCGGATTATCGAGGTTGTACTGTATATATATATATACATATACATATATATATACATATATTGTTACAATACAAATATAGACTGTAACAATATTAAATTTATGAACTTGGTCATCAAAATTAACTTAGTTATTGAAATTAATGATAATGATGTTTTGAAATAATTTTATTTGAATCTTGTTTATAATTACGTGATAAAAATAATAAAGTTCTTTATCTGAGTAGTATTTCTTGAAGTTGTAGTCATCCTGTATGTTGAGGGATTGAGTAGTTTCATTTTTCATTGAAGTTACCAAAATCTAGAGAGAAGAGATTTAAATGTTGTTAGTGTATTGTAAAATAAGTTATTATTTGTGTAAGAACATATTTAATTGACGTTAATGATGTTAAAGGTAATAAGAAATTAATATTGAATAATGAATAGCTAAATTGGAATAAAATCACATTTCAAAATTCATATAACCGGATGTGACATTTAAAATGTCATTTTGACAACCGGTTAGTAAATTGATAGGAACCAGTTTATAAAATGTTTAAAGTACATAAGATACTATTTAAAATCTTGTAAGAATTAAATTAGTAAAATTTAGTAATTTTGGAAAGTATTCAAAGCATATAAACTGATTGAAATTCTATGTTGTTTAGTAAAGTTATTGTATAAAGAATTGATTGACTGATTTAAAAAAGTATGAGGTCGTCTAGGCAATTAATGATAAAACAAAAAACTTTTATAAAATACTTTAGAAGAAGCGGTTGTATTTTAGTAGAAAGTTAAATAAAACCTCTTGATATTAATATAAAATTAGAGTAAAAACTAGTAAAAAGTGTTTAAATTTAATATTCTAACAGAGAGTTTAGTTAGAAGAATAAATTAAGTGATTTAAAATTTTTAAGGAAAAGAAAAGTTAATTTAAAGGTATAAAAATTATAATACATACCATATTTGAAATCCGAAGAACCATTTTATTGGAATTAATCAAGAATAGCAGTCCAGAAAGCCATTTAGTTCAAGATAAATAATAATCAAGTTCCAAAGAGCTGTTTTCTTGAAGAATAATGTTAGTAGAGGCCTTGTAGTTCGAGGTGCAGTAATAATAATAGAAGTTAAGAAGTCCGAAGTCTACAGTTGCAGAGCCTTTAATCAGCGAAGACAAGTACTAGCAAGGTCGGGAAGTTCCAAAGTGTATTATTATTTGCAGAACCAGTTATCCGAAGTATTAGGCGATAACAACATCGAAGAGGACTATTAGAAGCACGAAGATCATCCAGTATATAGAAGAGCAGCTAAAATAAGATCCTGTTAAGTATTTGGAACCTGAAAAGCATATTAATGGACTTAGTGTACACTCAGGTCGTATAAATATTACGTCTATTTTGAAATTATATGAAATTCGATTAAGATAATAATATTTTTGTTTTAAATAATTTGATATATTGTAAAGCATACATGATCGTAAAATATTTGCAACTAGAATTTTAAATTCTCTTCTTGACAGATAAATGAAAGCTTGTTTAACCTTAGAACTTCAAGCAATATTACCTATTACTGGTAAAATATTTTAAAAGTATTATCGTTATAATATCTTACATATATTTATTATAATAGGTATTTCTATATGACAAGTATATAAGGAAATAGTTACCTTTTAGAATTATTTTATGGAAAGGTTGTCATCATTATTTCAAAACATCAAAGAACATCACACGTCAATTGAATAAGTTTACAGTATTTGTAAATATTATATTTGTTGTCTCACATGTTTAACTTCTATAATCTTATTTACAACATTTATTAAACTGGATATTGTATAAAACATTTGTGGTTTTATTACTAAGAAGTGCTTGTCAAATGAAAATTACTGGCATGACATTGTTTACCATAACCTGGAAAGATAAATAAAAAACGTATTAATATTTCACATTATATGCAAATGATTGTTTACCTACCAGATTCATATTTATAGATAAAGGATAATAACTCATTTTAGATCATAATCAATTCAAAGCGGACCTTTTCTTCACACGATCTTGAGATTCACTTTATTAAAGAATGTATTGAAGTTTTATATTGTATAGCGCAGGTGTACCAATTTTATAATATAAAAACTACTACTAGTAAAAACATTATAAACAGAAATAATTTAGGTTACTGATAGGTATACTACCAGTTATACAATTTTTAGAATCTCATGTACATTTTGTATATAAATGTGCGTGTCGTGTAGTCCATCCATGTCTATTTTTCATTTTAAATCAAATTTTTAATCGAAAAATGTGGTAAATGGAAAGTTTTTAAATGCAAAGTTATATCGGTGTGTTCACCGGAAAATTCTACATGGGCCAAGCTAAATTATGATTATAAAGACACGAAGATAAATCAGTTATATGAGAATAAGATGAAATAATCTCCTGGAAATATTCTTTTTGCCGAACCTCATAAAACATCGTCCACTCTTTTTTACACCAGGCACACGGATCGGTAAAACGTATATACGTGCAACATATATAGCCGTATAGGTATATACACGATTTAAGTAAGGAATATACAGGGTATAAATAAGTATAACAAAATGTCTAGTAGACCGACTACCAGATCACAACAAAGTAAGTTGTTAAGAGGAAATGAACTTAAATCTGATATTAAAAACACTTCTGCTTCAGAGAAAACAAATAATAGTTATATTAGTTTGAAATATGACGGCATAGCCGATGTTAATCAGCAAGATACCAATATAAAGGAACCGCTGGATATTATAACGGATTTACGTGATAAATTAGCGGAATCAGGGGATAAAGTGTTAGCACTGGAAGAGTTGAAAGAAGAAAGGAATAACAAAATTATCTTTTTAGAAACAAAAATAGAACACCTCAACAAAACTATAGCTAAACAAAATGAAATCATTCGGTCGCTGACAAATAGATCAAATATAATGTTGAACACAGTCTATACGCAAACGGATAATTTTTTGAGAGACGGGTACTCTCAAACTGACTCTTTACATGGAGACTCTCAAAAGTATGAAGTGCCAAAGCAGAGTGAGAGTATGGAGGCTTTGGGATGGGAAATATTAACGTCCGACTTGAGTACCACAAATACACAAAGAATACTGTTGTTGTGTGACAGTCATGGTCGTCATTTGAGTAAATTCGTTGGGGACCGGGTGCCTGATGCGTTGGTAACGGGTATTGTAAAGCCCAATGCCAGGTTTCACGACGTCATTGGAAATTTGCATGAAAACATTGGGAGTTTTGGAAAGTCTGACTACGTTCTTGTAATGGGAGGAACCAATGACATGGAATACTGTTATGACAGCTCAAGCATACTGGAAACTGTGGAGAACTTTCGAGATTTGATGAAAACTACTCAAAACACCAATTTGATAATCATCACAATACCTTTTACTTGTGTTAACAAAAATACAAATAATATTATTGAACATATAAATTATAAAATCTATGACTCTGCTATGCTATATGATCATGTTGAGATCTTATGCATAAATAATATTAAAACAGTGGATGACTACACGAAGGATGGTATTCACTTAAAGATGACATCCAAAAGACGAGTAAGCAAGTTTCTCGCAAATATGATGTTCACGAACCCAGAAACATGTTACGAACACCGTGTAGAGGATGAGAAATGCACTACAGTGGGAGTATCGAGAGAGATGCAGCATCCATCGGTGGTGGAGCAGAAGCAGCGGCCTGTCGGCGATATTGCGGCGAAGAATATGGATACAGTTTCTAATGTCTGCGGGGGTATAGAAAAAGACAATAAGAACTGTGGTGTCAAGGATTTTTTATGGATGGACATTGTCTCTTAAATATTATGCATTTAAATGTGCAATCCTTCTCAAACAAGGTAGCTCAAGTCGAGCATATGTTGCAAAAAAACTATGTTGATATATTTTGTGCATCAGAACACTGGCTTAATTCAAATAATATAAAGAACTTTCCAATAATAAATTACAAAATTGTGACCTCATTCTGTAGAACCAAATTTAGTCATGGTGGGGTTTGTATTGCCCTTAAGCAAGATATATACTGTAAAGAAATATATGTCGGGGAGTTCTGTGTGGAGAAGGATTGTGAATTTTGTGCAATAGAACTAATTAATTCGGGTGTTTTTGTTGTGGTGGTTTATCGATCGCCTTCTGGAAATTTTGATGTGTTTTGTAATAATCTTTTTGATATGTTAGATAAATTTGACAAACTAAATTCAAGTAATGAAATTGTGATTTTAGGCGACTTTAATATAAAATTTTTAGAACTAAATGATACTAAACGGAAGACTTTTCTAGAGATAATGTATGGCTTTGGTTTGAGGCAACTTATATATGAACCTACGAGATATCAGGGGGGAAGGGGTGCTTGTTTAGATAATATATTTGTCAGTAACTACCTAGAATTCACTGATGCTAGGGTACAGGAGGTGCATTTGTCTGATCATGAGGCGCAACAAATAAGCATTTCCAGTGATAGCTGTATCAATCAAAAATCTTGCAAACTTATACATTCATACAGTTCATCTAATAAGAAGAAATTTATCGCGGCATTGCAAAATCAAAACTGGCATTGTATATACACATCAAGTGATCCGAATGAGACAATGCGGTATTTAGTGGACACCCTGGCAAACATACACAATTATTCGTTCCCAATTATAGAAAAGGTATTTGATAGACCAACTACATCATATTTGATAAAAACCACTGAATGTCTACAAAAAAAGAAGGAACTACTTGACCTTGCTCATGATGCAGCTAGGATAAACGGTAAGCACATGACTTTCTATAAATCTTTCAGGGATGAATTTCATGAATTACTACTGCAGGCTCGACAGGAATACTACACAAATAGGTTACTCAAATCTAAAAATAGGTGTAAGGAAACATGGTCAATAATAAATATTGAATTAAATAATTGCAAAACCAGTAGGTGTGACTTTCTTGGTCCTTCACCAGACGCATTAAATAATTATTTCGCTACAGTAGCGGACCGTTTAGTTTCGGGGTTGGAGATTCCCAATTTGAAGTCTAGAAATTACTTAACCCATTACGTGCCGGTGTCATATATATAGGACAACTGACTTACATTTTTTTTTTAAGAAATCTCGTTAATAATAATAAAAACGGCCTACCGTAGGATCAATATGTACCTATTCTGAATATATATTTAATTTTTTCTTCACAAAATCAGCAACTTTACTGATGCTGTAATTTTTTTAATTCTGTAAGATATTCCGCCATTCTGCATGCCAGTGCGTTAAATCATGTAATTAGAACAAATAAATTCATGACATAAATTTTACCTCGTGAACAGCTTCTTTACTTATGTAAGATAATTATTACGTTACAATTTTGTCTACTGGTACATTCATAAATTAGATTTTTCTCAAAAAACATGGGTGTCCTATATTTAGGACACCGGTACCCTGAAAGGAAAACTGATCACGGTGTGCGCGCGCTGTACTCACGTTTTGACAAGTCTAGACAACTTACTTGCATGAAAGTGGGTTATGTTTTGTGTTCCTAAAAGGCAATCTAATCTTCCAAGGTACCGCTGAATCCGCTGAATAACTCAAGGTGAGTTCAAATTATAAAATAGAAAAGGTTCTTTATGATTATTTGTGCATAGATGGCAACAAAAAAATTTCTAACGTTGGCCGATCTAGAAGCGGAATTTGAGCGAGAAGAGTTTTGGCATGACATGGAAAATGTAGATTCCATAGATGTGGTTGTAGTTCCTCCAGAATCCAATTCTCTGAGTGACGAAGACGAAGGAGATGATAATTTAGGTCTGGTAGAAATAAATGATATTCCCGGTACTTTAGAAGTGCACGTTCAATCTGAAGAAGCTGATAAAATTGAAACTGTTGAAGTTGAAGGCGAGAGACCTGAAAATGAAAAAGGTGAAGAAGTTGCAGCAGGTACTAGTGGTAGTAGAAGAGGATCAAAGAAAAGAAAACTAACCGACATTGCACCAAAATGGATAAAGAAAAGTCCTATTTACAGAAACGTGCCACAAGCTGGCGAGTCTGAGGAGACCAAGGTTGAAAGATTATATGAAAAACTTGCTGAATTTACACCGCTTCAATTATTTGAAAAATTTTTGGATGACGAATTCTATCAACATATTCGTTGTGAAACAATTCGCTATGCAAAAAGTGCTAAAAACGATTTAAATTTTGATATCACAATTGACGACCTTAAAACTTTTATTGGCATATTACTGCTTTCGGGGTACCATACCCTTCCTTCTGAAAAATTGTTTTGGGCAACTGATGAAGATGTGGGCGTACCAATTGTGCAAAAAGCAATGTCAAGAAATACCTTCTTGAAAATAAAATCAGTGCTACATTTTGCCAATTACGATGAGACAGACCACGCAGATAAATGTTTCAAAGTTCGTCCTCTAATTCAAAAAATTAACAAAGCCTTTCAGCAGTGGGGAGTCTTTACCACAAACCTTTCCATTGATGAGATGATCGTTAAGTATTACGGACATAATCGATTAAAACAATTTATACGTGGTAAGCCAATTAGATTTGGTTATAAATTTTGGGCGCTATGCAGTTCCAGTGGCTACTGCTATAATTTCTCTGTATATACGGGAAAGAGTATGACAGACGATACCGGTGGACTGAACCTAGGATCTAAAGTCGTCACCAGTCTTTTGGAATGCGTTGCAGTACCCCAAGATCACGTGGTATATTTTGATAATTTTTTCACCAATCGTGACTTGTTGATTCATTTAAAAAATGTAGGGTTTAGAGCCACTGGTACAATACGCGAGAACCGCACAAAAAAATGCCCACTAAAATCTTCGAAGCAGTTAGAAAAAGAACAACGCGGCTCTTACGATTATAGATTTGATGAACAAGGTGAGATTTTGCTGGTAAAGTGGAATGACAATAAATGTGTCATTATGGGTACCAACCACAACGATATTGAGCCAATGGGACGAGCGAGTCGTTGGAGTAGTGCCAGTAAGGCAAAACTAAATGTGCCTCAACCAAATCTCATCAAATCCTATAACCAGCATATGGGAGGAGTTGATCACCAAGACTGGCTAGTGGGGAAATACGCAATTCAAATTCGAGGAAAAAAATGGTACTGGCCAATATTCACTCGTATGATAGACATGGCCCTTACCAATGCGTGGATTTTATATAGGATTTTAGACGGGGCACAGTCCATCAGTTGTTTGGACTTCAGAAGATCAGTTGCTGTCCCATATCTAAAACTCAATTGTAACGGATCTAAACGAAAGACGCATGCTGCAGGAGTAGTTCTCGACGTTAGATACGACGAAAAAAATCACTGGATTCAACGTAGAAGCAACCAGAGAAGGTGCCAGTATACAGGATGTCAGAAAAAGCCATTGACATATTGCTCCAAATGCGATATCACGTTGTGCGTTGAATGTTTCCAGCCGTATCATACGAAATAATTATTGATTTTGTGCATTACGTGGTCCCGGTGTCCTATATATAGGACACTTTAAAAAAAATATTAGAAAAATTATTTTAATTTTTATTTTTATATAAAACTCTTTGTTAATGTCGGTAAACTAATTGTAAATAAAAATTTGAATTGTTTTGCAATTATTTCTAGTACCGGTACCTAATGGGTTAAAAGCAAAAATGAAGAGTAGCGATGCAACATTTTTTCTTGCTCCTGTTACTAGTGATGAACTAATCAGTACTGCTCATACTATTAAATCAAAGGGCAGCAAAGATATATTTGGAATGAACACATACTTACTGAAGGACATGATTTGCTCGATAGCTGATGTTTTGGCATATATAGTAAACAGTAGTTTTGAGCAGGGACTTTTTCCTGGTTCTCTTAAACATTCGAGGGTTGTTCCAATATATAAGGATGGTGATCGTGGAAAAGTTGAAAACTATAGACCAATAGCAATTACACCAGTGTTAGGGAAACTTATTGAAAGGGTCTTATTCAATAGAATTCTAAGTTACCTAGAAAAAAATACCATTTTAACGCATGAACAATATGGTTTTCGCAAAGGGGTATCTACCTTGGATGCAGTGCTGCACATTGTAAACTACGTTACTGATGCTTTTGAGAACTCACAGACTGTAAACGCACTGTTTTGTGATCTCTCCAAGGCCTTCGACTGTGTGTCGCATGGTGTGTTGCTGGAGAAATTGGAGTTCTATGGATTCCGTGGTAAACCCTTGGAATTGCTGGAATCATATCTGGTTGGCAGGGTTCAGCAGGTCGAGGTACACTCTAAGCTCAGTGACGTGCAGGTAGTTAAACACGGTGTGCCCCAAGGCTCTATATTGGGACCGCTATTTTTTCTGATATACGTGAAAGATTTACCTAGTAATATTCACGCACAAACAGTGTTATTTGCCGATGACACTGTTTTTCTAACAAAAAACAAAGATCAACATTTTCTCGATGTAGAGGGTATAAATTTGCAACATGAAAGCAAACTATGGTTTAGTGGAAATCGTTTAACATTAAACGTAAACAAGACAAAAACCATCAACTTTAGGAACAGGAAAGAGACACACCAAGAGCCTATAAAATACCTGGGATTACTTTTGGACGACGGTTTGAATTGGAAAGCACAAGTGGATTCACTATGCATAAAATTATCAAAGACCATGTATGCAATACGTAAGTTGTCATATTGTGTTAGTGCGGAAGCGGCAAGATTATCATACTTTTCTATGTTCCATTCTGTAATGTCCTACTGCATAATAGCATGGGGAAATTCCGTTGATGCAAAAAGGATATTTGTGTTACAAAAGAGGGCCATCAGAACAATCTACAAATTACCTTACAATCATTCATGTAGGGATGTTTTCATCACAAAAAAAATAATGTCATTTCCATGTACATATATTTACCAAACACTAATCTACATAAAAAAATATATCAATAGTTACAGCTCTCGCGGATACCTTAACAGTGTATCTTACTGATCTTAAATAAGTTAAATAAATATGATTTTTGATATGAAACCTTGTCGAATTAATTAAAATTCTTCAATAAGTATAACACTTTAACGTATTAAGAAATTATAGGTAATTTTAATAATGTTACCAATATGTAACAATTAAGTCTCGAAGCTTCAAGACAAGAATGTTTTTCAATGTAAAATATGAATAGTGATTTTTGTATTTACAAGTTGTTCTCACATTTGACATCCAGTATCAAAATAAATAACCTATAATTTTTGAATTAAAACCTGAAGTTTATTCTTTTAAATACTTAGAAACTTTGAAAGTAAATGTAATAGAGCAAATAATATAGATGACGAATGCACACTATCACACGGAGGATACCTATTAAAAATAGTTGAACCCACACCCTCATTGAGATTGTATTAGTAAATGTGCTAAAATAATTTATTACATAAAATAGCATATTATGGTGCCCAACGGTGTAGCAGTTTAAAATAATGGGTATTTAAGTTATAAATGAGGATAGAAAATTATTTAAATAGTAATTACCTTAAAATTTTGTTCAAATTGTATTAATTAAATATAAAAGCCAGGATTACGATTTAAGGTTACGTACAAGTGCTATTTGTTGTATTTTAAATAGAAAGGGGTAGGTAAAAGTAATTAGAGAATTTTAGGGATAGTTCACTAGTAATTGGAGGGTGTTGTTAAACATTACTTTAGTTCAAAACAAGTAGTTAAAATAAAATTGTTAAAAATGAACACGAGGGCCAATACAAGTAAAACGGAGGAAGGAGATTGTAACTTAAGCAAAAATTATTTTCAAAAGATTATTGACTCAATAACAGAATTAAAAGTGACATTAAGCAATTTAAGACTGAAATAAAAAATGAATTACAGGTACAACAAAGTGTTTATGCAAGTTTAAATGAAGAAGTAATTCTAGATATAAAGAACTTTAAAGAATCAGTTGCTAGTAATTTTAAAGGGGTAGAAGATAGATTTGACAATAAAATTAGGGATATAGAAGTGAATTATGATAGGAATTTAAAGGATATTGAGAGTAAATTCAATAGTTTAAATCAAGCAGATACTAGTACAAAGATTACATCTTTGCAACAGAGAATTGATGTGTTAGAGCTAAGTAGTCATTTTAATTCTAATGAGATTAAGAATATGAAGCAAAACAACGATATAGTATTAAAAAAAAATACATTTTATTGAGTCTAATAGTACACAGGTAGATAAAAATGGCATACAACAAGACAATAATACAAATACAGCAAATAGACAGGCATATGGTAATAGTAACATAATAAAAATTGATTATTTGCCTAAATTTAAAGGTTTTAACGACGACATTCATCCTATGATGTTTTTAAAGAATGTAATGACTTTCCTTGAAGATATGCCTGACGATAAAAATTTATTTCATATAATTCGAATGATGTTGCAAGATCGAGCTCTAGAATGGTTTGACATGATAAGTCCTCGGTTAACAAGTATAAATGATTTCCAAAGAGAGTTAAAAAAGAAATATTGGTCTTCGCAGCATATCGACTTGGTGAAAATAGAATTATTAACAGGTAAATTCAGTTTCAATGCTGCTAACAATAAGAATTCAAAATTGAGGGAACAATACGCGTGTGATATCTATAATAAGTGTAAATACATTGAAAACATGCAGGAAGAAGAAATAGTCAAATACCTAATCAATCATTTTATTATTACAGATAGTCATGTCTTATTTAATAATCAAATAAAAAATATAGAGGATTTGCTTGAATTATTAAGGCGCTTAGACCACTTAACTGAAGCACAAGGTAATATAAAGCCTAATGATTGTCGCGATAGGAGCAATATAACTCCATATCATCCAAATAACAGACAAATGCCAATTAGCCGAGAACAGAATTATCAGCATAATAGAACACAGGGTTATATAGATGGGGGTATTTATCATAGAAATAGTCCAAGCTACAATAGAGGGAACTATCGAAATGATAGAGGTAGGCAGTATTATCAGCAAAACGATTATGGAAAACAACGTGAATATAATAGGTATAATCGAGATACAGGAAGAAATGAAGATGCAACAGATAGGACTGAAAAACATGTAAATAATATACAGGCTACTATTCCAGGAAATTATTTTGAGAAGCATAATACAGATATAGAAAGTGCAAGTGGAACTAATGAAGATGAAAAAAAACTCCAATTGGACAAAACATGACCAGGACCATCAATAATGTAAAAAAGCAAATAGAAAAAATTAATATATCAAGAGGCAGTAAATTTTACGATAATATACATAATTTTATAAGTTTAGAAGGGGAAGATATTAAGGTAGAGGACTTTAACAATCAAATACCATTGATAGAGATAATTATACATAATAGGTCGTATAAAGCAATAATTGACACTGCTGCAGAAATTACACTTATAAGTAAAGACGTTATAGAAAATAATAGTGAGTTAAAATCTTTTATTATTAGCATACAGCATATTGATATAATTGCAACTAATGATAAAAAGTTAGGTACAATATCAAAAAAGATTCTTGTCGATTCTGTTATAAATAATGTAAATTACCCTTTGCAATACTACATCTTTGACAAAATGAGTCATGATATATTAATAGGAATAGACATGATAAGGAAGTTTAAAATGATCATTGATCTAAAGAATAATTTATTAAGAATAGGGGAAAATGATATACAAATAAAAGGATGCTTAATGGAAGAAAAATTAAATGCGGAGCATAACGTTAGAAACATATTTATTAAAGAATGTCAAATGAATAATATAAGTAGTATGACTCATAATGAGACTGAATGGTTTAAAAATATACTGGAAGATCCAGAAATCAAAGAAGATGTTAAGGAGAATATAATAAATATATTATTAGAAAATGAAGATGTATATAATGAAAAAGTTACATTTGCAAGGGATTTTTATCACAGAATCGTAGTAAAGAATGAATCTGGATTTTATGCTAAAAGTTATCCGATTCCATTTAAATATAGAAAGGAGGTAGATAAGCAAATTGATATTTTACTTCAGCAGGGAATTATAGCTGAGTGTCAATCTAATTACATCAACCCAGTTGTAATAGTTAAAAAAGCAGATGGAAGTTTGCGCTTTTGTCTAGATATGAAAATTATAAACAATTTTATAGTAAAAGAGCATGAAACTACACTAACGCCTAGTGTATTGTTATCTAGATGTAATGGATGCAAGTACTTTACAAAATTAGATTTAAAATCAGCATTTTGGCAAATAAAACTTGAGGAATCGTCCAGAAAGTATTGTGCTTTCAATATAAATGGCAAAACGTATTCATTTTCCTCGTGCCCTTTCGGAATGTCGACTAGTAGTAGCGCGCTTATTAAATTTCTAAATAGAATTCTAAAGAAACATGAATACTCAAGTTTTTATTATGATGATATATTAATTTTTTCTCATACACAAGAGGATCATATTAGTCACATTAGTAAAATTTTAAGTACTTTGCAAAGAGAAGGTATGAAAATCAATTTAAGTAAATGTAGTTTTTTTAAACAAACGGTAAAATATTTAGGTTATATTGTAACTAAAGATGGTATACAGATTGATTATCGTAGACTAAATGAAATAAAGGAATACCCAAGGCCAAGACAAGAAAGACCACACGAGAAACGTTACACTGCAACAGAACTCGAGTCATTATCACTAATAAATGCAGTCTGTAAATGGAGATACTTCTTGATAGGAAATCATTTTCAGATTCAGAGTGACCATATAGCACTTACACATTTAATGACCAAGAGATTTGCCAACGATAGGATTTACCGATGGACGTTACTCTTGAACCAATATGATTTTGAAATTGTCTATAGAAAAGGCAAAGATATGATTGCTGCCGATATATTAAGTAGAAAATATAGTGATAACTCAAATTCAGAAGTAATGATTGCCAATGTGAAATTGAAAGAAAATGGTATATGTTCGCTCAATAAAATAAAGGATATTCAAAGGGGATGTGAATTTAATGAAATAAAAAATAAATTAAGGGAGGGAAATTATAAAGGGTATTGTATAAATAATGGAATATTAATGAAGCAAATAAAAGATAATCAAGTTTATGTGGTTAACCAGAAAGTAGCACTGGATATAACAAAAGAAATACATAAGCATTTTGCAAGGAAATGTTTTTTAATATTTAGAGAAGCATTCTTTACCATAAACGATCAAAAAATAATTAAAAACTTTACTAGAAGCTGTCCAACTTGTCAGTTAAGCAAGCATAAAAATTATTTAGATCAACCACCTTTAGGAAGCATTCATGCCACAGATAGATTACATATCGTTGCTATTGATTATCTAAGCAATTTACCAAGAACAAGTAAAGGTTATAGGAACGTACTAGTATTATACGATATTTTTACGAAGTACATTAAATTAATACCTACAGCAAGAACAGATACGGAAACTACTATTACTGGACTTGAAAGCTATATTACTGAATTTGGCAGTATAGATACCTTAATTTGTGACAATGCGACTTATTTTACAAACACCAGATATAAAGAATATCTAAAAAGAATACATACCAAGGTCAACTATACCAGCATTAGACATCCATGTTCGAATAGTTCAGAGAGAGCCATTAAAGAGGTTATTAAAATATTAAGAGTTTTACTTGGCAATAACAAACATCATCGGTGGATCAGCCAATTAAAAAATGTCGAGTATGTAATTAATATACTCCATCAACTGTAACTAATGTGTCTCCAATTGTACTAATGACAGGCATCAATCCAGATAGACCACTATGGACAGATGAAGAAACAATAGATCTAACTGAAAAATACGTGCAAATTAGACAAATGTACGAAAATAAATTAAAAAAAAAAAATGACAAGCAGCTAATTGTACAAAATAAATATAGAAAATACAGTGTTGGAGAACTTGTTTTAGTTAAAACTTTAAGGGTGTCCAACAAGAAACAAAATATTGTTGGTAAGTTACTACCATCATACGATGGCCCCTTTATTATTGTAAGAAAATTCAATAATACGTACGAGCTTGCAGAAGAGTCTACTGGTTATACTAAAGGCATCTACCATGTTACTAACTTAAAGGATTGGATTGTTAGTGATATATAAATATTTGTCTTAAGCCATCCAAATATTTGATTTATAAATAGGGGGTAATGTAGTGAATTCTTTAACTGTAAGATAACTCAGATTCATGGTTGTTGTTGTTGTCTGAAACATATAAAAGAGAAAGTCTTAAATTAAGTTTTACACGTTAATTTGAATACTTCCTCTAGCTAGGTTATGTTGACATCATTAGTACATATTGCAGTGATCTTGAATAAATAATAATATGTAAATAAATAAGTATAATCAAGATCACTTCAAGTTTTATTTAAATTAATTTTTACTTTATTCATTTTTATTATAATGTGTATATAAATATTCACTATATCAATAATTTACGAAAACTTTATTTTTATTTAAGTAAAACAATAAAAGAATCTTAGTAAAATTTTTATAAGGTCATAATATTAAGTTACGCATTGAATGTTACGTTTTAATAATATTTGTTATAAAGAAAGTGTTTCTCGCCCGAAGAATGCTGACACCGGCGAAGATTGACCGTGTGGACCGGCGCAAAAAGTATTGTTCGTCAGGTGCATGAATGAGTCATGAACGTATAGACGAATTTATATTCACATGTTTGTTTACCTTTTTCAAGGATTATTAATACGCTGTTTCCCCAAGTGACCGATAAGAGCAGCACCGTCGATATACAATTTGGGAGGTGGATTCGTGTATGCCGAAAGTTGCCGTATGTTTTTACAAAGAAAATTAGGCATAAAAGAGCGGACGGATAAAATTTCCGGGATAGCTTGGTGTGAACCGCTATCTTTAAATAGTCTAAAAGTAGGTGATAAACCACTCCTTCCTCCTCTTTTAAAAGGATTACTCTTAAATCCGGACTTAGAATAATTTTTGAGATTTTCGACACTTATGAAATTTTTAACAAGATTCAACACTTGTAATATTTTCTTTGATAACATGCAACGTGTATTACATTGAGATTTCTAGTTATTCTTGTATAAATATTTATGTATGAAATAACCTTATTTATGAATTCGGATTTTGAATTTATTTAATTTCATTTTATTTTATTTTTCTAGAGTGTTTTGTTTTGCATGTAGGGGTACTATGCCATACATTATGACAAAACTTTCTAGTAATTGTAATGATAACTTTGGATAGCATAATCATTTTATTTTCGTATAATTTACTTTTCTTTTAAATTTATTTATCCTACAAAAGGGATTTGAAATTAATAATTTTGTTTTATGTGTATATAGGATTTATATAAGTGAGCAAGTTTTTTTTTGAAATTCATTATGGATGAGTTTGAAACCATGTACGAAGAGTTAAGGTGATTAGATAATATTTGTTATAAATGTGTGTATAGTGGCGTACCAAATTCTTTGTTTGAAGTGGTGTTTTTGTATTGGAATTTCACGAGAAAGGTAAAGTTTATTTTAAATATATATATATTATTTCTTCTTATATGTGTATCAAGTATATTTTTGTTGTATTTGGGTGTTCAAGGTTAACGTGTTGAATAATACATCAGGAATGTGTGAAATGAATTATGTCGTTATTTAATTCATAGCATGGAGTCCTGGTGAATTTGAAGGACACGAATTGGTCTTGGTGGTACTGCGTTTGGGAGCGAGAAAAGGCACCAGGCAGAACTAATCAGGGCTGAGTTAATTTATTGAATACGCAGAGACATTATTTTATTTCATTTTATTTATTTAATTTAAAATATATATATTCCTTAAGGAGTGAGCACATTGTGATGTATGTTCGGGTTGCGTCCGACGAGTTGAAAAAGACATACTCGTAGGGTGGAACTTTGGGATACTCATCTGTGTGAATTTGCTATCTGGTGGTACTGTGTTGGGAGCGAGAAAAGGCGCCGGACAGGACTAATTAGGGCAAAGCCATATCCTTAATGTTTATATTTTGTTCGCAAATAGTAAATCGTGTAAATTTTTGGTTATTTATATTCCAGTACAATTCATCATGTGTAATTTATTTTATTTTTGATTGTTTACATGTATCTATGACAAATATAATTCATAATGATCACGTTCACATTTTTAGACATAAGCTTTTCACGACATTATGACTTCATTTATTTTTATTTCTTATAATATTTTATTGATTATGGTGTATCAATTTGAATAAAGATTGAATTATTGATTCTTTGTATGTAAATATTTGTATATAAAAATTTCTGAATTCGTTTAAAATTATTTTTAATAAATTAGATGTTAAGATTTATTTTGTATTTTATTTTCTTTACCTGACCTGGAGATAATTAAAGAGCAGGAGAATCGTTTGGAGAATCTACTTATATTTTCTGCCCCTGAGAGAATTATTTATTTTAAACTGAGCTAGTTGTATGTAAAAGTTTTGCTTAACCTACTTTTCAGCAGAAAATTCATCGTATCTTAGTCTAGCACAAGGCCTAGCACTGAGATGCGTGCTCGACTCTCAATTACACGTTGATTAAATAAATTAAATTTATTTCATTTATATATAAATTTGCAAGAGTCACAGCATATATATGGACGCTAGCCAACGTGGGGCCATGATACATTTACATTTATATACCGAGGTCGTCATATTTTAATTTCTGATAGGAAAGTAGTAAGTGGAAAAGAGCGCGACGAATTAAACTAAAGATAGACATAAGCGAGGCTGCCACACTGGACATTTGTAAGGCGTGGGGGTCCGCCGCCACTCCGTTGCTCTCCCTCCACTGTTAGCAAGCAGGCATCGCTGCATGTGTATAAGATCATCTTCTGCATATGATAGAAGTGCAAACCGAAATTAAAATTTGACGCTTACGGTATATCATTTATTAACACTTTCTATAATGTATATATGGCACCCAACGTAGTGGGGCAAAACTTTGCATTTACATTTCAAATATATTTACAATTTATTAGCAATTTCACATTTCCATATTATTCATATGATGCCCAATGTTCATGGTGTAAAAATTTGCCGTTCCATATCATAGATATGGCGACCAACGTAGTGGGGCTAAACTTTTACATTTTTATATTGATTAGATAAAAAATTAATTAATTATTTAATATTCAAATAGCTGTGTAATTAAAGGGAGGTATTTTCACCTTTAAGTACATTTGAATAATTAATAAGTACAATTTACAAATAAATTTTGTCAAGTTTTGATTTATTTTTCTCCACAAATAAGTCTCTTTAAGTGCCAGGACAGATAAAGTAAATATGTCTGAGAATAAAGGTGAGGGTGAAAATCCTGAAAGTGGTATGGATACCAAATATTTATTTGAAACGTACAGGGAACCACAAGGTATTTCCTCGGTGACAGACTCAGAAAAGACTCTACCTCTTGATGAGGATGAAAATGTGACTGAAAATGTAAAAATTGAAACGAAAGAAATGCCAGGCGGAGACAGATTCGATTTTCTATTTGAAAAACTTTTCTGTAAGTTGGAATGTGACAAGATAGAAATGAATAAGAAGTTTGATGAAAAGTTTGAAGAAAATAAAGAAGAGATGGAAAGGAACAAAAGGGAAATGAAAACTGAAATGAATAAGAAATTTGATGAAAAGTTTAAGGAAAATAAAGAAGAAATGAATAGGAATAAAATAGAAATCCAAACAGTAATAAAATCAATGAATGAGAGGATAGATATTAGAATAAAGGAATGTAGAGAAGAAATGTCTGCAATGAACAATAAATTAAATGAAGATGTGAAACAAAGCATAACACAGACCAATGAAAGAATAGAAGCGAGCGAAAAGAAGTGTAAGAATAGCAGTGAATTCTTGATAGATGAAATGAACCAGAGAGCTAGAGTAACAAATGAAAATTTTAAACAGATGGAAGAAAAAATTGGAGGACAAGATACAAAAATACAATTCTTGGAACTGAAGGTGGACAGTAGTGCCATGTCAGTTCAGAAAGATGTTCAAAACTTAACAAGCAAGTTTGAGGACTGTAGAGTTAAATATGGGACATGTACGGACTCTCTTTTAAAATTACAGGATATGACATTAAATTGTCAAGATACGATTAAGAATATGAAAACAAGAGTTGAACAAGGTACAATTACACCTTGTCTTATACCTCAACAGATATCAATTGGTACAGAAAATATACCAAAATTTTCTGGATATAACAAAGACAACCCTATGGCATTTCTTAAAACCATTAAGACATATATTCGTGGTATTAATGATGATATGTCAAAGTTACATTTCATGAGAGGGTGTCTTAGAGATTATGCGTTATTATGGTACGATATGGTAATTGATGAGGTACAGACATACGAAGAATTAGAAAGTATGTTTATTAGACAATACTGGGGACAAACTCAGCAGAGGCGCATCAGACATGACCTTACCTTTGGAAAATATCGTTCCATCACGTCTAGGGAGAACTATGTTATTCGGATATATTCTTTCTTGAAGCACATACAACCTGTGATCCAGGAGTGTGACATTGTTACACAATTAGCTAATCATTTCGAGCATGAGGTAGTACAAGCAGTTGCTTTACAGGGTATAGACACCGTTGAGCAACTCTTGGAATTGGTAAAGCGTCTGGACGACGTGGAAGATAGAAGTGTGTCTCAAAATAGAAATGGGTATAAAGCAGGTAATAATGGTAATTACCACAATAACCAACAAAGATACAGTGGTAATCGGTATCAGAATAATGGTTACCAGAGAGGAAAAGTGGAAAATGGTAACAATAAGAATATGAGTAATAATAGTAGTAGTAATGATAATAATAATAATTGGAGACAGGAGGGTCATGTAGGAAGGAAATATGGAAAAAATGAAACAGAAGATACCCGAGGATTTAATAACGTAATTATAGAAAGTAAAGAAAATAAAACAGAAGCTGTAATGAGAGATGCGTCAAGAGGAGCAATAAAGAAGGACCTGGATTTTTGGTAGGTCCAACCAAAGGGAAGAAAAAGAAGAAACAACAAAACAAGAGAAATTTTATAGATTTAAGTAATATAACCACTGAATTTCCACTGGTAGATGTTAAAGTAGGGGATGTATATGGTGTAGCTGTAATAGATAGTGAATTAGAATTGTCACTTTTAGATGGGGGATTATTTGATAAAAGGTTTGAAAAATTAGGTTTTTATAAGCAAGATAATGTATTTTGTATAAATATAGAGATGGGTGATGTAGAACTTGTAACACAATTTATTGTTACACCAAGATTAAAATATTGCTGCGTACTTGGGATGGATTTTTTGAGTCTATATACATCGAAATTGGAAAGGGAAAATAGAACCCTTCACAATAGTAAAGTAAACATGTCTTGGGACAAAGGCGCTCAAGATGATAAAATATTAGTTAATAATTCAATCATTGATAATTTTGATAGGGACCTCACTTTAAAAATAAATAATGATAGTTTGATTGACAAGGATAAAGGTTCACACCATGTGGATGATCTTCAAAGGGAAGAGTCCATGTTTGCCACGGGTGACATAAATAATAAATGTACACACCATGTGGAGGGTCTTCAAAAGAAAGACGCCACGAAATATATGGGTGACATAATAAATAAATGTTCACACCGGGAAATAAATATGGGTGAAAAAAATTTGATTTGCAACAAACAATTTAATAATGATAATGTGAGAAATCCTTTGACAAAAGATATTAAATTATTTAACAATAATATAGATTTAGCAGTAGGCTATGATAATTGTTTTAAGACAGAAACGACTCATCCATTTTCCCATAAGCAGAAATTAAGTGTTCAATTTAAAATTAAAAGTTTGTTAAAAGATGAAATTATTGAAAATTTAGTATATAATTTAATGAACCCCATCACAGTAGTAATTAAGGAATATTTAGATTATTTAGAAAACATTGAGAATAATAAATTAAGTTTATGTTTATTGCAATCAATAAAACAACAGCTACAACTCCCCAAATTAATAGAAACATTATTGTTAATAAGTACTAATGCAAAGTGGTTTGTAAACGTTAATTCTCTTTGGTTGGTACAGCTATATAAATGTTTCGTGAAATTATATCCAATAGTGGTAAATTTATTAGTGAATTTAAATAAAATTGTTCATAAGGAACAAAATATTTTACATTATGGGTATGTAAAGCCCGTACAGCACATATTAAACCCACATGATGAAAATGTGTCACATCATGTGAATGATAAAATGATTTTAGGAATGAGTGTGAAATCTAAATGGATTCATGAGAGAATAGAGGCTTTGGATGCAGTTGAAAAGTACCCACAGCCCAGATATTTAAAAATGTTAAGAAGTTTTCCCAAAATAGTGGACTACAATTGCCACTTCATTTTAAGGGAACTCAGCAATACAATTACAATATTTGTAATACCAATGAAAGGTGTAAAATTTAAAGAATTTAAGTACACTTTTGTATATATAGTAATAAGTAGTTTTATTATTTTAAGTGTTTTAAATGTTATTTGTTTAAACTTTCTCGTCATGAAAGGAGTAAAGTTTAAAATAAACTCCAAGAGTTTTGCATATTTATTCCTGATTTGTATATAAATATAGAATGAGCATATTATAGGGAACTTTCATGTCTCTATGCTTTATATCAATAATATTGTAAATAATGTATAAGTATATTAACTGGTATTTATGGGAAATCTTGAATTTATACCATTGGCATTAGCGATTCTCGCTTATAAATCGCAGATATTCCCATAGGGATATTTATGCAGTGATCTTGAATAAATAATAATATGTAAATAAATAAGTATAATCAAGATCACTTCAAGTTTTATTTAAATTAATTTTTACTTTATTCATTTTTATTATAATGTGTATATAAATATTCACTATATCAATAATTTACGAAAACTTTATTTTTATTTAAGTAAAACAATAAAAGAATCTTAGTAAAATTTTTATAAGGTCATAATATTAAGTTACGCATTGAATGTTACGTTTTAATAATATTTGTTATAAAGAAAGTGTTTCTCGCCCGAAGAATGCTGACACCGGCGAAGATCGACCGTGTGGACCGGCGCAAAAAGTATTGTTCGTCAGGTGCATGAATGAGTCATGAACGTATAGACGAATTTATATTCACATGTTTGTTTACCTTTTTCAAGGATTATTAATACGCTGTTTCCCCAAGTGACCGATAAGAGCAGCACCGTCGATATACAATTTGGGAGGTGGATTCGTGTATGCCGAAAGTTGCCGTATGTTTTTATAAAGAAAATTAGGCATAAAAGAGCGGACGGATAAAATTTCCGGGATAGCTTGGTGTGAACCGCTATCTTTAAATAGTCTAAAAGTAGGTGATAAACCACTCCTTCCTCCTCTTTTAAAAGGAGTACTCTTAAATCCGGACTTAGAATAATTTTTGAGATTTTCGACACTTATGAAATTTTTAACAAGATTCAACACTTGTAATATTTTCTTTGATAACATGCAACGTGTATTACATTGAGATTTCTAGTTATTCTTGTATAAATATTTATGTATGAAATAACCTTATTTATGAATTCGGATTTTGAATTTATTTAATTTCATTTTATTTTATTTTTCTAGAGTGTTTTGTTTTGCATGTAGGGGTACTATGCCATACATTATGACAAAACTTTCTAGTAATTGTAATGATAACTTTGGATAGCATAATCATTTTATTTTCGTATAATTTACTTTTCTTTTAAATTTATTTATCCTACAAAAGGGATTTGAAATTAATAATTTTGTTTTATGTGTATATAGGATTTATATAAGTGAGCAAGTTTTTTTTTGAAATTCATTATGGATGAGTTTGAAACCATGTACGAAGAGTTAAGGTGATTAGATAATATTTGTTATAAATGTGTGTATAGTGGCGTACCAAATTCTTTGTTTGAAGTGGTGTTTTTGTATTGGAATTTCACGAGAAAGGTAAAGTTTATTTTAAATATATATATATTATTTCTTCTTATATGCGTATCAAGTATATTTTTGTTGTATTTGGGTGTTCAAGGTTAACGTGTTGAATAATACATCAGGAATGTGTGAAATGAATTATGTCGTTATTTAATTCATAGCATGGAGTCCTGGTGAATTTGAAGGACACGAATTGGTCTTGGTGGTACTGCGTTTGGGAGCGAGAAAAGGCACCAGGCAGAACTAATCAGGGCTGAGTTAATTTATTGAATACGCAGAGACATTATTTTATTTCATTTTATTTATTTAATTTAAAATATATATATTCCTTAAGGAGTGAGCACATTGTGATGTATGTTCGGGTTGCGTCCGACGAGTTGAAAAAGACATACTCGTAGGGTGGAACTTTGGGATACTCATCTGTGTGAATTTGCTATCTGGTGGTACTGTGTTGGGAGCGAGAACAGGCGCCGGACAGGACTAATTAGGGCAAAGCCATATCCTTAATGTTTATATTTTGTTCGCAAATAGTAAATCGTGTAAATTTTTGGTTATTTATATTCCAGTACAATTCATCATGTGTAATTTATTTTATTTTTGATTGTTTACATGTATCTATGACAAATATAATTCATAATGATCACGTTCACATTTTTAGACATAAGCTTTTCACGACATTATGACTTCATTTATTTTTATTTCTTATAATATTTTATTGATTATGGTGTATCAATTTGAATAAAGATTGAATTATTGATTCTTTGTATGTAAATATTTGTATATAAAAATTTCTGAATTCGTTTAAAATTATTTTTAATAAATTAGATGTTAAGATTTATTTTGTATTTTATTTTCTTTACCTGACCTGGAGATAATTAAAGAGCAGGAGAATCGTTTGGAGAATCTACTTATATTTTCTGCCCCTGAGAGAATTATTTATTTTAAACTGAGCTAGTTGTATGTAAAAGTTTTGCTTAACCTACTTTTCAGCAGAAAATTCATCGTATCTTAGTCTAGCACAAGGCCTAGCACTGAGATGCGTGCTCGACTCTCAATTACACGTTGATTAAATAAATTAAATTTATTTCATTTATATATAAATTTGCAAGAGTCACAGCAATATGTTAAGTGAATATTTGTTTTCTTTGCCTGTGCATTATCCATATAGAACCTTGTTATCTATATTAATTTGTTCTGAATTTCCTTGGTAATTTTTATATTGGTATACTGATTTCCTAAAAAATAAAAACACATAAATTAATATTCTTTGTTTACGTCAAATTATTTAAATGTTAAGAGTGCTCTAGTTATGAGTAGCGAGAAACTGCAAGTATACAGAAGGGCGTATATACATCTTAGTACATCTCAAAGTAAGGGGTACAAGCTGATTACAAGTGGTTCAACGTCTATACGAATAGATGTCCCCTCGGTAGTCAGATGTAGATCTAAAATCACAGAATAATAAAAGAAAAGAAATCAAAAAAACGGTTTGGGAGGGTATTTAAAGAGAAATAAATATAAGGTCAGACAATGACATATAGAGTGAAAATATAATTTCCCCTAAATCATTTTGAAATCACTTTATTATTAATAAATTAATTTAGTCATGTTATGAACCAACAGGCATGATATCCTACTTTGTACATGACAGTATTCTGTATTAATATAGATATAGAATGGTCAATAACATTGATTTCTTATGTATTATCATACGTTTCATATTTATTAAAATCAAAATACGTTTTATGAATTGATCAATTTATGGATATGACAGTGATTTAAATGCTGTTACTTAATATCGTTAAATATCAGAGATAAAGGAACAATTTGGAAATGTGAAGATTATGTGTTCGTATTGTAGGGTATGTGTTATTAGAATTTGTACAAATGTAATTGAAATAGAATTATTTTCATTTTGTAATATAATGGGAATGATATACAAGTATGCCTTGAAAATTATGAAAACAAAGGAAGGTGAGAGGCCATAAAAAAAAATGGTGGAAGCATCATTGTGATGTAGAAGAAAATTCTAAATTTCATCATAAATTAATAAACAGATGTATGTACCTTGATAAATAATAGTCCAGAAGTATTAGTGCAGTAATTCGAAAGCGAAAATAAATTGTTTTCGTTGTGTGAAAGAATATATGCAGTACTACTAGTGAAAACTTCATCGGACCCATCGAACATCATTAGATTTGGAGTAGAAGTTTGCTTTCCAGTATCCAGAGAAGAACAGGATATTCAATAACCACATCTATAAATTCATCAGGATTTGGAACTAATTTTAAATCAAGCTACAAGGTAAAAAAAAAATATAAAAATATACATGTATAAATTCTTAAACGATCAAAAATAAGCTTATAAGAAGTACTTCATATTGATAGACATTTAGAGGCATACTTACACTCGTGGAAAAATGCGAGGAAACAGATATATCTTCTCTTCAATAAAGTTCAAAATTAAAATTTAATCTTTTTAGAAAATTGTTGACCGTTATATTATTTTTTTTTGAAGCCATGTTATATTTTTTTAAAGATTTCACTTTAACAGATAATGTATGTATTTACGTAGAATAAAATTTCTTAATACCTTAACAGTGTATCTTACTGATCTTAAATAAGTTAAATAAATATGATTTTTGATATGAAAACTTGTCGAATTAATTAAAATTCTTCAATAAGTATAACACTTTAACGTATTAAGAAATTATAGGTAATTTTAATAATGTTACCAATATGTAACAATTAAGTCTCGAAGCTTCAAGACAAGAATGTTTTTCAATGTAAAATATGAATAGTGATTTTTGTATTTACAAGTTGTTCTCACATTTGACATCCAGTATCAAATAAATAACCTATAATTTTTGAATTAAAACCTGAAGTTTATTCTTTTAAATACTTAGAAACTTTGAAAGTAAATGTAATAGAGCAAATAATATAGATGACGAATGCACACTATCACACGGAGGATACCTATTAAAAATAGTTGAACCCACACCCTCATTGAGATTGTATTAGTAAATGTGCTAAAACAATTTATTACATAAAATAGCATAATATATATATATACATATATCGGTTGTCAACGAGATCATGTATCAGCACGCCATTTATTTATTAGTTAAAATAAGACTTTGAAATGCGGACCGTATATATGAGTGATTGGTGGGCTTCTTCAGTTTTTCTATAGCACTTCCGGTCAAACCGGAAGTGACGTTAATTTTGAATTTTTAAATACAACATTTATTATTTCTGTTCATATTCTGTTTCTTCTAAAAATTTGCCTTCTAGTGCAGGTTAACTTTTGACATTTCTGTCAAAGATGGCGGTATCTGTTAAATTTATCCATTAAAGTGAAACTGCTTCGCAACAATTGTCGAAATGTAACAACCATCAAAGTTAGCTTGGAAAACAATTAAGCAACGTACTTTTCACATTTACACGCATTGGCGAAGGAAACATGTATTTCACGTTGAAATTACTAAAGAAAATAAGATTTCTTTTTTTTTCATTTTCAAATGACAGGTAATCGTTTTTTTTAATAGTAACACACCTATTTTTTATTATAGTGCCATATTGGCATAATTTTTAGCTTTCAAGTGATATAAAATATGCTGTGGTTTAGTGGTAGACAGGTAGTACAAAATATAAAATGTTTTAAAAGTAGTTAATTCCAAAGCAACAGAACAGTTACATTTCAAATGAAAAAAACACAGTTATCATAGGAAATAAACGACTTCCATAAATACAAAAATAAATAAATAAATACATGTTTCTTTCGCCAATGCGTGTAAATGTAAAAAAAATGTGTTTCTTAATTGTTTTCAAAGCTAACTTTGATGGTTTTTGCATTTCGACAATTGTTGCGAAGCAGTTTCACTTTAATGGATAATTTTAACAGATATCGCTATCTTTGACAGAAATATCAAAAGTTAACCTGCACTAGATGGCAAATTTTCAGAAGAAACAGAATATGAACAGAAATAATACATGTTTATTTCAAAATTCAAAATTAACGTCACTTCCGGTTTGACCGGAAGTGCTATAGAAAAACTGAGTGTACCTGAAGAAGCCCACCAATCCCTCATATACGTTCGGAATTTCAAAGTTTTATTTTAACTAATAAATAAATGGCGGGCTGATACATGATCTCGTTTACACCCGGTATATACAGTGATGTGCAAATGTATGGAACCAAGTAAATATCTCTGGAGTTTCTAGAGATGTAGAAATTAAATTTGGTAGAGATCGTTTAAACAGGACATTTCCTAATAGGTGGATTGGAAGAAGAGGTGCTATAGAATGGCCTCCTCGATCACCAGACCTTAATCGGACTATTATCTATGGGGTTTTTTGAAGTCCAAAGTTTATTTTAATCGACCAGATAATTTGCAAGAATTAGCTGAGAGAATAACTCAAGAGATTCAAAGAATTCCACCAGAAACAAAGGCCAATGTTACAATGGCATTTAAAAATAGACTGGCCTACTGTCAAGAGGTAAATGGTGCTCAGTTTGAACATTTAATACACTAACGGTATCCTAACGCTTTGTCGTAGTCATGTTTTATTTTACTATGTTTAGCGCCCTTTTCAGTAATTTAAGTACTGTTGTACTCAATTTCAGTTTTGGTATTTAATGTTATTGTTACATTTGTGATTTACACTCGCAAAATACTAGATCTTAGCATTGTAACAAAAATCACTCTTTTGTTAATATCACGGTTGGCCATGAAATAAAACATATCGAACCCATTATTTTTGTACTCGCAATAAAGTGCTCTATTCAAAACTAAAATAATATACAGGGTGTTCTATTTAAAAATTTCAAGCTGACATTACTTCCGGTTAAACTGGAAGTTGAATTGCGATAAAAACATTCGAACTAAATACAAAATATAGTGTAATATCTACCCACCAAATTTAATTTCTACATCTCTAGAAACTTCAGAGATATTTACTTGGTTCCATACATTTGCACATCACTGTATACAGCTTGAGCGCGCGGGGTATGATCACCCGATATCAGTCGATATTCTTCGGACGTATATTCGGCAAATGATCTCCGCTAGCTGTGTTCGCCAGATATAGATATATAGATTTATTTTTCCAGAGTTGTTATTTCGTTATATTTACTGGAGAGAATCTCTAATTTTAATTTCTATTTCAAGGGTCGTTTTTATGTTATTTTATGGTATTCCTGTTATACTAATTTATAGTTTTTTTTTTACCATGAAATTTCTATTTATTTATTTTTCTCTAGACATCTTAGTTTATTCTGCAGATGTTTCAGGCGGATTGTTTTTATTTCATTCTAAAACCCAGTTGTACTGCTATAACTTTGTACACAACTACATTATTATTTAATTTCATAAGGATAATCATAATTACGTTATAAGTATTACAATCTTCGCGTTATTATCGACTTAGTTATCTAAGCAATCGTCATCACTTAAAGAGAAAATTTAATTTGTTGTTTTTGTCAATCTGCAAAAAAATAATCAGATCACTATGAGTTCGAATATGAGCAGGCAAAGTATGTTGTGCCGTTACTCTAATATGTATTATCGGAACACGTTTAGATGCGAGTTTACGTATACCATCGGGTGATCATACCTCGCGCGCTCTTGCTGTATATAACAACAAAGAGAATAATCACGGGTAAATTCCGCTATAGAGCAACCGTAGACACGTGTTTCAGACTATTGGTCGTCATCAGTACGGTGTAGCCAAGGAATAAGGAGGGATAACCTTGGAGATGTAAGCTATACGGAAGACCGTCAGGTGACAGACTCCCATTTGTAGCTTCAGCTAGAAGGTCCTCAAATTTGAAGACAACTAACTTCGCTACGGGGAAGACTAATGTCAACCTGCGTGCTATCCGAGACCCAGGAAAGATAAATTAAAAAAAAAGAAAATAACGCGGATCCATGAAATAACAACAAAGAGAATAATAACAAGTAAATTCCGCTATAGAGCAACCGTAGACACGTGTTTCTGACTATTGGTCGTCATCAGTACGGTATAGCCAAGGAATAAGGTGGGGTAACCTTGGAGATGTAAGCTATACGGAAGACCATCAGGTGGAAAGCCCAATTCAAGGAAAACTTCGGGCCCTGGTAGGAAGAACCACTACCGTTTTGCCAGCTAGGTCTGCATCAGGTATGAAGGCCCCACCCCTAATTATATTCAAGAGCAAAAATGTGTGGGATTCATGGTTGCCCGATGAAGAAAATTCCTCTAGAACTGCCTATGCAGCCAGCCCTAATGGCTGGATGAAAACCGATATTTTCTTCATCTATTTTAAGAAAACCTTAATTCCAGCATTGGGGCCAACACGACCGATGGGTTTAAGACACCCTACCCCTTCAATTAGATCTCCGGAGGCCACGAGCTTAAGTCGGGCGGCCAGTTTCAATAGGCACAATGTCGGTAATTTTTGTACCAATTTAAAGACAGTTTTAGATAAATGCCATTTTGAAAGAAAGGACTTTGGAATACTGACAAAATTGGGTTTCAAACTGGGCCTTCAAAAATTGTTACAGAAAAGGGACGCGCCAGGTAGGCAAGGCAACATCAGCAGAAAGAGGCACCACTGTAACCCCAGCCACTGCAATTAGTGCTATTGGAAACTCAGTCCCTCCAATGTTCATCTTTCCCAGGGTGTACTTCAAAGATCACTTCATTAAAAGCGGCCCTCTAGGGTCCATCGGAACCGCATATCACACGGGTTGAATAACTGGAACTTCATTCTTGCTGTTCATTTAACATTTCCATAACCACGTCATATCTTCAAAAGAGCATCCTTGTTTGCTTATTTTGGATAACCACGATTCCCATTTATCTATAGCTGTGTTTAATTTTTGCAAAAATAATGGAATCATTTTATTGTCATTTCCGCCCCATACGACCTACCACCCTCAACCGCTGGATAAATCGGGTTTCGGACCATTTAAAAAGTATTATTTTGCAACAGTTGATAATTGGATGATAAATAATCCTGGGAAGACTTTATCCATTTATGACATTCCTCATATGGTCAATTCTGCTTTTCCTAAAACTTTAAGCAAACAAAATATTATATCTAGTTTTGCAGCCACTGGGATTATGCCATTTAATCCTGATATTTTCACGGACGCTGATTATTTATCATCTGAAGTTACCGATCGTTCGTTGCCTGAACATAGAGAGCCAGAGCAAGCTGTTCCTGGATGTTCAACTAGTTTGGCAGACAATATTGAACATCTTGATTAAGGGCCTTCTATCGGCAGTGGGAGCCAGAAAATACCTTTTTCTCCTGAGCAGTTGCGTCCATATTCTAAAGCAGGAGAACGAAAAAGGAATACAAAAGGTAGGAAACAAATGAAGTTTGCAATTCTTACGGACACCCCGGAGAAAGAAAGGATAAAAGAATAAACTCGAGAAAGATGCTAGAAAGCAAGAGAAAGCAGACCAGGACAAAAGAAAGTTGAAATCAGTGGATTTAGAAAATGAAGAACTTAGAAGAAAGAATGGAGGAAAGACAAATAAAGCTAAAAATCCATCCAAAAAAAGAAAATAAGAGCGCCGAGGCATGTGGGGAAAGCTGATGAAACAAGCTCGGAAGAAGATGAAGAAGAATGCTTATGTTTAATGTGTCTCGAACCATATTCAGCATCGAAACCTGGGGCAAAATGAATTAAATGCGTATCATGTAAGTGGGCTCATCTAGAGTGTGGATATGTCCCACATACGTGAGCTTTAACTGCGAAATCAGGTGAGGAGGCTTCAGAAAATGAGGAGAAGTGATGTATTTCTATAATTAACATTCATAATTATTACTTTTGTAGAATAAAATAGATTTTGTTTAGGTTCTTTTCTTATTATATCAATTTACCCCATACCAGTATCAATATGCCCCAGATTAGGGCAAAGTGTGACGGTCTCTCCTACTCAACTCAATAGGTTTTTACTGGGTATCTGTTTTTAATCTTAAAATTTCGAATAGGTGTTTGCATAGTAAAAGGCATTGCGGCGTTTTTACATAATTTTTGAATTTTTAAAATGCAAAAAATTGTTAACCAGAAAATGTATCAACTAGCCCCAGTCTCCCCTATTTATAAAATGTTTGAGACAATATAATTTTTAGTATATGTCCTACACTATTTTAAAATTACCTAACGGACAATGGGTAATGAATAATAAAGATTTTCTTTTAAAGGAATCAGGTCAGTAAATATGAATTATTTTTTGTACTAGGGGAGAGGGGGGTACATGTGGACAGGGGCACAAGTGGACAGTTGTTTTTTTCTATCTAGTTTTCTTTCCGAATCGTTCTGCCTCCCTCTCATAGATGCCACTAGTGGTATAGTTTTTTGACAATAAGTTGATCGTATGTCCGTTACAATTTGTTTGTGTAACGAGGTTATGTATTTTTTGGGGTGTAAAAGTAAATATTCAGTTGTTTAGAGATTTTAATATTATTCGGTCACATTGTGTTTTCCTTTGTGAAGATTATCTTGTTTGGAATACTGTCCTATTTGATATTGGGTAAGTAACTACAGTTTTGTTCCATTGATAACCTAAAATAAAATAACCGCCAATTTTAAAAAACTATGCACGTGGGGCAGATGTGGACAACGAGTTTGGGGTACAAGTGGACAGTGTCCACTTGTACCCCATATGCTCTAATAAAACAATGTAAATAGTTTTTTTTTATCTTACAGTGAACATGGTGAGAACATATATTAGAAAAACTGATAGATCTGATATTTCTGAAGAAGTGGTAGTTCAAGCGCTTCAGGATATAAAAAATTGTAACGGGTCAATAAGAAACGTAGCACAAAGATATGGATTGAAGAAGTCAATGTAACATAAACGGTTAAAGAAGCATAATCCACAAAATATAACTGATATAGAGATACCGGACATAAAGTTTACATCAAAATATACAACACAACAGATTTTTTTAAGAAGAGGAAAGTTTAGTAAATTATATTCTTCAATCTTCGAAGTTACAATATGGATTAACCTACTTTCAAATTCGAACATTTGCCTATGAATATGCTTAAAGCTCGGAAAAAATGTTCCAAAGTCATGGTTAGAAAATCATGCAGCTGGAGTTGATTGGATGAAACGTTTTATGAAGCGTCACAATAATTTAGCTTTACATAAACCGGAGTCCAGAAGTCTAGCCAGAAACATCAGTTTTAATAAAGTTAATGTAGATATGTTTTTCGATAACCTAGAGAGTGTTTACCAAAAATACAAATTTACGAGTGATAGAATTGTGAACGTAGATGAAAGCGGAGTGAACACTGTTCTACAAATGCCAAAAGTGGTCGCAAATAAAGGCTGTAAGCAGGTGGGACAAGCAGTTGGGACAGAAAGAGGCGAGCAAGTGACGTTCGTTGGAATAATCATTGCAAGTGGAAATGCTATTCCCCCTGCCTATATCTTTCCACGAGTGAGATTTAAAGAATCATTCTTGACTGGTGCTCCAGAAGGCAGCATTGGTATTGCTTCTCCAAGCGGTTGGATGACCAACGAGGGATTCCTAGAAGTTGTAAAGCACATTAAAAAAAATATGCATGCTTCTAAGGAAAATCCTGCCTTAATACTTTTAGATAACCACAATACGCATGCAACATTAGATGTTATATTGTACTGCAGAGAAAATGGTTTAGTACTCTTAACGTTTCCTCCCCACACAACGCATCGTTTACAGCCTCTAGACGTGTGTGTATTTGCGCCTTTTAAAGGTCGTTGTCGTGTAGCATTCAACTTATGGATGTCTAAACATCCGGGAAAAGCTATTACAATTTATGACATTGCACATCTAACGGCTCCAGCCTTTGATGAAGCTTTTAACAGAAAAAACATTATTTCTGGGTTTTTAAAAACTGGTTGTTATCCCTTTAATAAAAATATATTTTCCTCTGAAGATTTCGTTGGAGCTGAAGTTACGGAAGTCAGCGATGTATCGCAGCAAGATAACACAAATAGTGCTTCTCAAGACTTTACCATGACTAATTGCGAAATGCCTTATACTTCATCAGCACCTGTTTTAGCTACCCAAAAACAAAGTTCCAAAATTGTAATTATTTCCGATGTAAAGCTTACTCCGGAACAGGTCCGTCCATATCCAAAAGCTGTGCGAATAAGTTCTAAGAAAGGAAGAAAGAAGAAAATTTCGACCATCTTGACCGCTACACCAGAAAAAAATAGATTAGAGAACGAAATGAAAGAAAAGAAGGAAAAACAGAAACTGGCTGAGGAAAGAAAGGCAAGAAATATAGAAAAGCAAAAAGCCAAATCTCATATTCGAAAAATTATTGACGAGGAAACCTCAGAAAGCGAAATTGAAAATTGTTGCGAAGAAACAGATGACAGTTCTATGGAAATGGACGCCGAAGATAATAAAAATTTTGGATGGGATCTTACGAATATCCAGAAAGGAGATTTTGTTCTCGTTAAATTTGCGACAAAGAAAACACTTAAATTCTTTGTCGGTGAGATCGAAGATAAACTGGTAGAATCAATTGACTGCCCGAGAAGAATTTGTATTTCCAGCTCAGAAAGACGATAGCCATATTTCTACAGACGATATTGTGCGAAAATTGCCAGACCCTGAAGCGAAAATTGGAACAGCAAGATCTAGCTCTTTTTTTAAGTTTCCTGTTAATTTTCATGGTTACAATATGGGTTAATACAATGTATTATGTAAAATAAACAATAAAAATTACAGTTGTGAGAAAGTTTTATTAATTATAATCAACAATGTATGTGTCCACATGTGCCCCGCCGAAAATACTGCCTTGTCCACATGTGCCCCTATAGGGACACATTTGGACAAATTGTATCCACTAGGAACATAATGCATTTGCCCTAAATAATTGCATTATTGCAAAATTTAAATGTACACAGAGGCTGACAGATGTATGAGTCTTACACTGAACAACTCAACACTTTGCTACGAATCTCATTTTACGATACAAAAAAAAATTGCTGAAATTTGTCCACATGTGCCCCCCTCTCCCCTACGTAGCTTCAGTTTGTATATTTTTAGATAGTAATATAATTTTACCAGTAACGCAACAACAAATATCATTTAATAAATTAAATGAATCTGTTTTCTCAAGTATAGATATTAGTCTTGAGCTTGAAATGCTTGGGAACTCATAAACAAGAAGACGCGATGATGACTGTAAATATCATTTAATAAATTAAATGAATCTGTTTTCTCAAGTATAGATATTAGTCTTGAGCTTGAAATGCTTGGGAACTCATAAACAAGAAGACGCGATGATGACTGTACAATTAATGACATGAATAGTGAACCCACTAGTTGTGATAAAAATAATAAACACGAATGGCAATACTTTCAAACTCCTGCCCTTATTTCAGCTGTTGAGAGTGACTACGACATGTGCCATTCTACTAAGGAAAAAAAAAAATTGGATTGTATTAGTAGTGAATTAGAAAGTCAACAAATTTCAGTATGTTTATTAGGTTGAAAAGAAAGTGGCAATGCTTGAAATTATATAATTATTAATTATGGCAGCAGGTATGTTTTTATGTTATTAGTTTGGATACTACTATTATTGTTGCATATGTTTACAGCACAACATAATGTTCCTCTCATATCATGTCCAAGAGATCATTCAGTGCACAGTGATGTGTTAAATATTTTTAAATTGGTTACTCCTCCAAACTGTGAATTTACCCCAGAAATATTATGGGGAATTCAGACACATACAAAAAATCCACATGCAGGTGGAAAGTTCTGTACGTTTTAAAGGACCCGCAAACAAACATGTATCAACAAGGCCGTCAAGCTCAAGAATAGATATAAGGCTTAATTATATTTAAATGTAGAAAATCCATTATATAAAGTATTTGATAATATAGTGTAAATAATAAATCCTCTTCGAACCTTATATGAAATTTTATTTACCCTACATGAATCTCACAATCACCAACTTATGTATATGTTCTATCCAAACTCCACAAACAAGATATCCTAATACGACCTATAATTGCTTTCCACTCATCTCCCACTATTCATATTTCAAAAATTTTGTTAAATGTTTTTAATACTATTGATTTCAATGCAGAATACACTATCAAAAACACAACACAACTTTTCAATATATTGAAAGACATCCCACATACTAACAATTTCAAACTTATTTCATTTGATATAGTCAACCTATATTCCAACATCCCAATTCCTGATACAATTCAATTAATCACTAATTTATTCAATAATACGTTCACTAATAATACTAAAATTCAAAACCTTATAAATTTAATTTCTCATGTTGTTAATCATAATTATTGTACTTTTGATAACAAATTTCATAAGATTAATAAAGGTCTTCCCATGGGCATGCCTTTATCTGGCATTCTTGCTGACATTTTCCTGAACTATATTGAAACCACTGATATAATAAACAACATTAACCCCTTTAATAGTCACATTATTAATTAAATGGATAAGATATGTACATAGATGATATTTTGTGTGTATGGGCTGGCAGTGATCAAGATCTTAAAGATTTTCATAACTATTTAAATAACCTACATCATAATTTAAAATTTACTATTGAAGCTGAAGAAAATAATAAATTATGTTTCCTTGATCTCACCATTTCTAATATAAATAACAAATTATCTTATAACATTTATAGGCAGATGCCTTGAAGGAAGCAATTAAGAAAAATGTGGCAAGTGAAGTACATATAACGAATACCGATGCAATAATACATATTTTGGATATCGATGCAGCTACATCTAACGTAGATGTAGAGGAGGCGGTCAAAAGAGCAGTGAGGGCAACCAACACTACAACGATCACAGTTAAATCAATGAGACCGAGTCGTGATGGGAACAAGATTGCGACGGTACAGGCTAGTAAACCCATAATAAGGGCGCTGGTGGAGCTCAAGGTGGTAAGGATTGGCTGGGTAAACTGCAGAGTAAGGGAAAGGGTCACGATTCAGAGATGTTTTAAATGTCTTGACTTCGGACATAGGACATTTGAATGCAAAGGACCAGACCGATCGAATACCTGTATAAACTGTGGCAAACCAGGACATAAAGCCAAGGACTGCAAAGACAAACACTACTGCCTAACATGCCAAACAGACGACCATAGATCAGACACAACCAAATGTCCGAAGTTCCGGCAATTAATCAAAGAAAAGTCAAATGTTAGTATCCTTGAACAGGAGAAAAGAGGAAATCAGAAAGGAGTTGCAAACAGAAATGGCTAATTACCGAAAAAAGAAAATAGGCAGGACACCGAGTTGCAGACTAAAAATTCTGCAAGGGAATATAGATAGGGGGAACTCAGCGATGGACATGATGTACAAAATAGCGGAAGAAAAAATGGCGGATATAGTAATAATGGCAGAACCGACTCGGAAAAGAATGCAAAACTCGGAATGGATAGTTGACCGTAGAACAGACGTTGCTATTAGGATTTGTAATAAAAACATCAAAATTCTAGATAAAGGAGAAGGAAACGGATATGTATGGATCGAAACGCATGCAGTAATAATTTACGGTTGCTACATATCCCCAAACATAAATGCGGCGACTTTTGATAACTTTCTGCAAGAATTAAGGGCAGACATGAAAAGACACAGGAAGGAAATTATAGTAGGTGGTGATTTTAACGCCAAATCCCACCTGTGGGGTTCTAAAGTGGAGGATAGAAGGGGAGTGCTGCTGGCCGAATGGATGGCCCAGGAAGATCTCGTAATACACAATCAAGGTGAGGTTCCGACGTTCATCAGAGGGAGTAGTCAATCGTTCATAGATCTAACCTTTAGTACTAGGAAAGCTGCTCGATCAATCCATAACTGGAGTGTCATTGAGGAGGAGAGTTTGAGCTGTCACCAACATATTACTTTTGAATATGAGGAGGAGAAATCTGTAAACGATAGCCCTATAACAAATAGTGGCTGGCGGGTGAAGATAAATAGTATGGACAAAATGTTAACGGAAGTGGGCAAAATTATAAATAACAGAGATAGGCAAACCATAAGTGCAGAAGACTTCCCCAAAGCTATAACCATAGCCTGCAATAAAAGCTTCCCTAAGAAAGGAACAAATGCACGAAAGCCAGTTTATTGATGGACCGATACTGTTGCCGAAGTCAGAAGGAATTGTCTGCGGAAAAAGAGAGCCTTGGTAAGAAGCAATAAAGGAACGGATGAGCCAAGAAAAAGGAAGTGTCATGAAGACTACACTCAATGCAGAACTATACTAAAAAAAGCTATCCACGAAGCAAAAAGCTCTTGGAAGAAGCTTGTAGAAGAGGTGGACTCAGATATATGGGGCAAGGGTTACCAAATTGTAACTAAGAAACTGAGAGCCCGACCACAGATGATAATGTCAGAAGAAAAGCAAATGGGGATTGCTGAGGCCCTCTTCCCGATTTCCTCGGTGAAAGCGTGGGATCGATTAAAAGTGAGCAATAATGAAATACCTCTCTTCACTGTTGAGGAGATGGAACAGGCAATTAGCAAGGTCAAGGAAAGAAGAGCTCCAGGGCCGGATGGAATACCCCGGAAATTGTCAAGTTGGTTGCGCGAAACCATCAAGAAAAGTCTCTGGCTGTTATGAATGATCTTCTAGCAGAGGGGAAGTTTCCAGATATATGGCAAACGGCAAAGTTGGTGCTAATACCAAAGGAAAGGAAAGCAGGCCAACATGTGGAAGCATACAGACCCTTATGTCTTCTGAACGTGTTCGGTAAGTTATTCGAACAGCTTATAGTGGCAAGATTGAAAAAAGAAGTGGAAGAAAGTGGGGATCTGTCCGAGCAACAGTATGGCTTTAGAGAAGGAAGATTCACAATTAACGCGCTTGAGAACGTAAAAGCGACAGCAGAAGAAGCTCGTCAAGGACCATACAGTTCAAGACAGTTGTGTGTACTAATAACAGTGGATGTGGAAAATGCCTTCAACTCGGCGCCCTGGGAAGGCATTCTGGAGGAGCTAGGGGATAGAGGGATATCACCATATCTGTATAATATAGTCGCTAGTTATTTCGAGGACAGGATGCTGATCGTGGGCAATAAAAGTAAAATGCAAATAACGGGCGGCGTTCCACAGGGTTCTGTTTTAGGGCCGACCTTGTGGAATATATATTATGACGGGGTTTTCAGACTGCCGATGCCACTGGGGGTCAAGCTCATTGGATACGCGGACGATCTAGCAATTACAGTCACTGCTAGAAACGCAGAAAAGCTGGAAGAAGTGGCCGAAAGTTCTTTACTCAGTATTGCGGAATGGATGAAAAGAAAGCAGCTGAGGCTCGCACCACAGAAAACAGGGGCAGTACTATTGGTTGGGGGACGAAAGACGAAAAATATAAATATTAGACTGGGAGATGTTACAATACAGAGTCAAAATAGTTTAAGATACCTCGGTATCTATCTAGACAGGAACATGACTATGGGGGTCCATATACGAAGAACGGCGGAGAAAGCTGGGGCAGCCCTAACCAATCTCTGCCGCTTGATGCCCAATTTTGGAGGGCCACAGGAGAGTAGCAGACGTTTACTTGGAGCTGCAGTCCAATCCATCATGCTGTATGGTGCATCTATTTGGAGGGGTGCTTTAGAAAGGAGCTCTCATGGGAGGGTCTACACTAGTATACAGCGCAGAAGGGGCATCCGTATCATAAGTGCGTATAGAACAACATCAACTAAAGCGCTGCTAGTGTTGGCAAGGACTCCACCGATCCATCATCTCCTGATAAAGCAGAGACTGGAAATAGAGAAGAGTGGAAGGATTTCTAGGGAAGACGCTTATAATGGTATGATAAACGCATGGCAAGCCACATGGGAGGAAAATGAGGAACGAGCACAGTGGACAAAAAAGCTAATCAAGGACATAAGACCATGGGTGGTAAGAAAACACGGCCAATTAAATTATTACTTGAGTCAATTTTTCACGGGACATGGCTGCTTTAAATCGTATCTGTGCCGCTTTGGATTGAGCGAGTCGGATGATTGTACCTATTGTGGCGAAAAGGATACTGCGGAGCACACCTTCTTCGAGTGCCCAAGCTGGACGATGCAACAAACACGAATAGAGAATGAAATAGGTAAACTCACACCTGAAAATATAGTTAAAATTATGCTGGAAAAAGAGGAAAATTGGGGAATCGTGGAAGAAGGTATAAGGGAGGTTTTAAGTCAAAAAGAAGAAGATGAAAGGTTTCGACAGAATAAAGGCAATCTTTAAAAGTGGAGAATAGCCCGACCAACTGTATACGTCCTCTTCTTGAAGCAATGTCGCAGCAGTCCCGAGAAGAGAAGAAGAACTACACGTACGAGGGGTTTTTAGTTGGTGGAAATCCAACACTACCCAGTGAATGGGCCCCGCTGGGTGTCTTTGAAAGATTTTCCCCTCCCGAAAAAAAAAAAACATTTATAGAAAACCTACAGCCATACCTACAATAATCCCTTTTAATTCTTTTCACCACTACTACACTCATAAATTTGCCGCATTTAAATATTTCATTAATCGAGCCTTAAATTACCCCATAGATCAAAATTCTAAAATTAATGAACTTAATTATATATATAAACTTGCCTCAGATAATAGTTTTAATGTCAAAGACATTGATAGAATTTTGTATAAAACCTTACTGAAATTCGATCCATTATACTGCAAAGATAAACAGCTTGTCATTTACAGGGCCTCTGCTATAACTTCCAAATCCATAAACATACTACATAAATAGCACATTCAACCGTCTTTCAAAACACACACCCAGCTTTTTAAATTACTCAATAATTCTAAATTAATTAATACTGACATAATGTATGAGAGCGGGGTTTACACTATAAGTTGCTCTACCTGTAATAGTATTTATATAGGTCAAACTGGTAGAACTATATTGAAAAGAATCAATGAACATAAAATTCAACCCAATTCAAACACTTTTAAACATAGAACGGAGACTGGTCATGTAATAGATTACAATAATCCGAAATTATTGCACAAATGTCAAAAGGGCCATAGATTAAATTTACTTGAAATTTTAGAGATTGAAAAACATAAAGTCCATCAGAATCTGTTAAATGACCAGTTAGAACTTATCGATAAACCTATTTTTATGTATATTAATTTCTTGTATGACACGAATGTTTAATTGGTTGCCTATATTGAATTCTATATTTATAATGTTTCTGGCATTCACATTTGTAGTTACTTTTAATTTTATTTTTGAAATGTTGCCTGTTATTTAACAACTTGACTTTCAACCTGACATTGTCTTGTCGTTATACATCCTTCGACCGAGTAATACGTATTACCTTTTCAGACTCCCTACTCCATTTTACTTCCTTTTTTAAAATTTTAACATAGACTCCAAATATAACCATTCCTTTCTCCAATTCATATTTTAAACAATACTCTCTCATAATTTTACGAATTTATACAAGTATTAAATATTTTAAAGTGTTGTAATTAGAGGTGGGCAAAACGGTTCTTTTCATTGACCCGGATCACTGGGTTCAGCTCATCATAGTGAGTCGGGTCCCGGAACCGGCTCACTTGAACCGTGTGGATCCGTAATAGCATACCGTTCCAGGAACGTGTAGGACATGTAATACTCGGCGCCGTCGCGTCGGCTCAAACGAACCGGGATTATTTAGGCTGCGCGTACACCAATTATACAAAATGTTTGACAAACAATTTATTCGAAGCTATAATGCACACAAATTTGACAAATTATCAGATTGTTGTATACAAATTAAGCAACGACCCAAGTGAGCCGAGATCCGGTTCATTGAAATTTAGTGAACCGGCTCCCACGGTTCGGACCCGAACTGCCCACCTCTAGTTATAATGTAACAAATTTGAGTCATCATTTTTGATGTACATAATTGTCAAATATGTGGATATACTGACTGTGAGTATTTCACTAGTGTTTTATTTTAGATAATTAATTATTATTGTAGATTCTAGCTGAGGATGCCCGTAGGGCGAAACATATACTAGAGTAAATAAAATTTCATATAAGGTTCTAAGAGGATTTATTATTTACACTATATTAATTATATTTCTTTATTATAGTATGAACCGTTAAAATGTAAAAAGAAATGGGAAAACATGGTAAGAACTTATAAGAGCGCCAAAGATAAGAAAAAAAATGAGGTGTGGCCACCACACGACTTTCTTATACGTATGAGCGTTTCAAACTATACAATTTAAAGAATTTTTTATACAAAACTTATTCAAAATCCTATTCTAGGTACTTTCTTTCGCTTAATAAATCGCTATAGAATGCATACTTTGCAAGATATTATCAAAAAAGTGCTCCTCGTTAAGAGTAAAAGTGCTACTTCCGGTCCGAATTTTGAAATTTCATATATACAAAAAATATTGCAAATCCAATTCTAAATACTTTTGTACTCTTGATAAATATATATAGAATGCATAACTTACGACATATTTGCAAAAAATCGCTATTCGATAAGAGTAAAAGTGGTACTTCCGGTCTGAATTTTGAAATTTTTTTTTATACCAAAGATATTGAAAATTATGTTTTAAATACTTTTATACCCGTAACGTACTTGTCTAAAAAGCATGACTTGCGAAATATTCGCAAAAAACTGATTTTCGATAAGAGGTAGGAATTTCGAAAAACTTTTTAAATAAAATTATTCTCAATTTTAATTTTAAGTATATATGAATTCTTTATAAATTTGTTTAAACTTAGTAGTTGACGAAATATTCGCAAAATTCGATTTTTTCGCTGAAGTAAACTGCTACTTCCGGTCTACCGATTTTACTGAAAAACTAATCAGATCTCAAGAGGGAGATTATACACGTAAATACAAAATTTGGAATTGATATCTATAGCGGTTTGGCCGCTATCGTGGTCACACACACACAGAGAGAGAGACAGACACACAGACATTTTTTAAAAACCACTTTTTCGGTATCAGGGGACTTCAAAACGTGGACATCTGCAAAAATCTCGAGGTCGAAAATTTTCATCATCACAATACTTCCTTATACTACGTATAAGAAAGTAAAAGAGTGGCAGAGGTCCAACAAGGTTTCTTTTACTTTCTTATACGTAGTATAAGGAAGTATTGTGATGATGAAAATTTTCGACCTCGAGATTTTTGCAGATGTCCACGTTTTGAGGTCCCCTGATACCAAAAAAGTGGTTTTTAAAAAAATGTCTGTGTGTGTGTGTGTCTGTCTGTCTGACTGTGTGTCTGTCTGTCTGTGTGTCTGTCTGTGACCACGATAGCGGTCAAACCGCTGGAGATATCAATTCAAAATTTTGTATTTACGTGTATAATCTCCCTCTTGAGATCTGATTAGTTTTTCAGTAAAATCGGTAGACCGGAAGTAGCAGTTTACTTCAGTATAAAAATCGAATTTTGCCAATATTTCGTCAAATACTAAGTTTATACAAATTTATAAAGAATTCATATGTACTTAAAATTAAAATTGAGAACAATTTTATTTAAAAAGTTTTTCGAAATTCCTACCGGAAGTAGGTCTTTTACTCTTATCGAAAATCAGTTTTTTGCGAATATCTCGCAAGTCATGCTTTCCAGGCAGGTACATTACGAGTATAAAAGTATTTAGAACATACTTTTAAATATCTTTTGTATAAAAAAATTTTCAAAATTCAGACCGGAAGTGCCACTTTTACTCTTATCGAATTGCGATTTTTTGCAAATATGTCGTAAATTATGCATTCTATATATATTTATGAAGAGTACAAAAGTATTTAGAGTTGGATTTGAAATATTTTTTGTATAAATGAAATTTCAAAATTCGGACCGGAAGTAACACTTTCATACGTATAAGAAAGTCGTGTGGTGGCCACACCTCATTTTTTACTTTCTTATACGTAGTATAAGGAAGTATTGTGAAGATGAAAATTTTCGACCTCGAGATTTTTGCAGATGTCCACGTTTTGAAGTCCCCTGACACCGAAAAAGTGATTTTTAAAAAATCTCTCTCTCTCTCTCTCTCTCTCTCTCTCTCTCTCTCTCTCTCTCTCTCTCTCTCTCTCTCTCTCTCTCTCTCTCTCTCTCTCTCTGTGTGTGTGTGTGTGTGTGTGACCACGATAGCGGTCAAACCGCTATAGGTATCAATTCCAAATTTTAAATTTATGAATATAATCTCCCTCTTGAGATCTGATTAGATTTTCAGTAAAATCGGCAGACCGGAAGTAGTAGTTTACTTCAGTGAAAAAATCGAATTTAGCCAATATTTCGTCAACTACTAAGTTTAGGCTAATTTATAAAGAATTCATAAGAATTTAGAAATTTCTTTCCAATATCTTTTGTATAAAAAAAATTTCAAAATTCGGACCGGAAGTATCACTTTTACTCTTACCGAATAACGATTTTTTGCAAATATGTCGTAAATTATGTATTCGATATATATTTATGAAGAGTACAAAAGTATTTAGAGTTGGATTTGGAATATTTTTTGTATAAATGAAATTTCAAAATTCGTACCGGAAGTATCACTTTCATACGTATAAGAAAGTCGTGTGGTGGCCACACCTCATTTTTTTTTTTTGATGGATTGGTCATAAACCAGATAATTGCAACCCACATAGCATTGATGTTAATAGTACAAAATTTAAAGCAGAAAGCTCTACACGTAGCACTACTGAAGATCATCATATTCGTCGTTTTCTACCTCGCATTCGACTTCATCATAACTATTAATACATATATTATGCAAGACTCATTCCGATATAACACATTCCACAATAAAGAAAATATTTTGATTTTCAAAAAACTTTAACCTGCTAAATCGTCCACGGTAAGCAGAATCGCCAAGTAAAAAGTCATTAAGAAAATATCCTGTGATTCCTCTTTCATATAAATCGTGTATTATGGTCACATACTTTGTGTAACAGTATGGTTTACATTCATTTACGGTTACAATAAACATGAACAACTGGCTTTTTAATATTAATATGACAACTGTCAATAGCCCCTACAACACCATCAATTCCTTGCATTTTTTTAAATTCCTCACACACTACGTCTCTTCTTTCCTTATTTTCAGGATATTTAATGTAATTTGAACTAATTTTAACAAGATATTTTACAACTTTCCTTATTATTCCACAAGCAGAACTGTCTGTTATGTTGAACCTATCTCCGATTTGTTTAAATGTCTCCGTGTTTGTTGAGGCGGATCCCCATCAATAAAAAATTATGTGAAGAATTAGTGTTTTAAACACGCCTCCGTCGGATATTCTTCCCCGGCAGAACACGTCAACAAAAATGAAATTATAATCCGCATCGACCACTGCATACAACACAATTCTAAAAAAACCTTTGTGGTTGAAGAAATCACTACCACTGCATTTAGGTGATTATAGTATAATATGTTTGCCGCCCACAGAACCAACACAGTTTGGGAAATTGCAAAGCGTATCAAATTGTTTTTCCAGAGCTAACCATTCCTCTTCCGATGACGGAATCTAAAAACGATAGAAAATGTAACACATATTTGAAATGTTCTGACATCAAAATTATATTTATCAAAATGATTTACATAATTACATGTATATACACGTATTCATTTACATTTAAGTAACATTACCTAATATTTTTTAGGGCAGCATCAGTAGAGAATCGGAGTATTCGACGCAGGTTGACAGTGAAGATATCGACAGTTTCCAAAATACACGCAAACTGAAACTGTTATAGAAGATGATACTGATACTAAACTTTCCTCAGTTGCACCGGAAGATAATACCGATAACATAGAGGAAACAGATGTTATCGAGAACGTAAAGTGCCAATGAAAACAATTTCACGAAACCAGCAACACCGAAACGCAAAAGGATTCGTAAACAAGTTGATGTAATAAAATCCCCGTTTAGAAAAGGCATTTCAGTTTCTTCAATAACCTGAAGTGCCATTGCAAGAAAATGTTCCGCAACACGATTTATTACGTTCCAAGCTACAAACCTATATTCAGATGTAGTTTTTGGGTAAACTGGAGGAGAAGGGTGCAACAGATTTCTGACAAACGCACTAGTCTACCTTATAGATAAACTATAATTGAACAACTTCCACTATAAATTAATCGGGGGAAACGTACAGGAATGGAGATAATTAATACCTAACACAGGTCAACAAAATTTTTAGAACTGTTACACCACTTGGTGGATTTTAAAGTATTTTTTTATGCTGAAAAAGAATATGTATAGATATCTTCCATCACGTCACATTTTTTTAGTTATATTGATGTAAAGTTTCCCATTTAAGCGAAATCGATATGATCTCATTTTATGCAATTGCTTGTTGAAACAAGCATGATGGCGTCACGCTAATAGTAATTTGAACAACAAGTCATCCTATGAGTCTTTACGACTTGTCATATTGAAAACACTGAATCGATTTCTCAGTTTGGCTTGGGCTACTGGTAGTAAACTATTGTCAGTTAATTCAGTAAAATAAATTAGATTTCAAGTTCTGAAGAGGGCTGTTCTGAGGCAGCAGGATCGTCAAAAGACGACGATTTCTTTCCAGAAAAATTATCTGGTGAATCACATCTTATTTCACAAGTGGAACTTAATGATTTGGTTCGCGAACTATATTTATCAAAACAGCAAGCAGAACTTCTAGCTTCACGGTTAAAGGAGTGGAACTTTTTGGAAAAGGACACCGAGATTTCTTCGTATTACAGAAACAGAAATAAGGATTTAATGAAATATTTCACTAAAAAAGATCGGCTGTGTTCCTGTTGTAATGTAAATGGTTTGATGGCTGCTCTGGGTATTGATTACAATGCTAGCAATTGGCGGTTATTTATTGACTCATCAAAAGCAAGTTTAAAGGCCGTGCTATTACATAATTCAAATAAGAATCCTTCTGTACCTGTAGCGCATGCGGTTGGAATGAAAGAGACATATGAAAGCATGTCATTAATTTTAAAGTCGGTAAATTACCAGACACACTTATGGAAAATCTGCGATGATCTTAAAGTAACAGGCCTTCTTCTCGGGCTACAAGGTGGCTTTACAAAATATTGCTGCTTCTTGTGTTTATGGGACAGCCGTGCAACAAATGAACAGTACAATACTAAAATCTGGCCAAAAAGAGGTACTTTCATACCTGGACAAAAAAATATTGCACATGCTCCATTAGTCAACCCTCAGGATGCCAGCATTACATATAAAATTAGGGTTGATCAAAAATTTTGTCAAAGCACTAAATAAAGGAGACGGTTTCAAATATTTAAAAGTTGTGTTCACTTAGTTAAGTGATGTCAAAGTGAAAGAAGGAATATTTGTTGGGCCAGATATAAGGAAACTGCTCAACGATGCAATTTTCGACTCAAAGTTAAATAGTGTAGAGCTATTGGCATGGAAGTCATTTAAGGATGTGGTGCATGGTTTCCTGGGTAATAACAAAACCGAAAATAGTGATCAGTTAGTAGAAAATCTATTGGTAAACTACAGAAATTTAGGCTGCCGAATGTCGTTAAAAATACATTTTTTACACTCACATCTTGATTTTTTCCCACCTAATTTGGGTGCTGTGAGTGATGAGCAGGGGAGCGCTTCCATCAGGATGTATTACAAATGGAGCGGCGTTACCAAGGCAAATGGGATGAGTCAATGTTGATCGACTATTGTTGGTTTTTGCTAAGAGATGACTCTACTTCGCACAAAAGGAAAAAGTAACTTTTTTCTTCAAGATTTCCATTTTTTGATGTTTTACTTTTTAAAATTGGATAGATGTGGCTTTTACTTGATGAAGATCCATTGAACTCAACGTAAAATAAAACAACAAATTTGTTTAAATCTTCACTATATTAAAATATAGTGAAGATATTATTTTACGTTTTACTTTTTATATTTACATTTTAAATGATTTTGTTTTATTTAAAATACCAAATAAAATTTAAATACCAAAATTCAAAGTAATAAATACAAAATATTTTACAACAATACACTCACTCAGTTTTTACATTAGACACGATGCGGCTATCATGAAGGGTGTATAACAAAAAATGAAGGGTAATGGAGAAAAACTGATTTCGTTTTCAGATTCAGTACACAAAATACATTAAGATTCACTTAATTACGTTTCAGTTCCGAGAATTCTTTTACAATTTGTAGACCAGTGTAATTAAACTGCTTACCGAGTGAATTTTTCCACGTCACATTTTTAGTCGTATCACTTTTGAAATTAGGAAAATTGTAATAAATGTAGTCATAATTTTTAAATACTTGTAAAAAGACTAATGGGATGGGGAACGGGGACAGAAAACAAACAAAATAGGAATTATACAGAAAATGAAAGTAAAAATAAACACTGAAGTATATATAAGTTAATGTAATTAATGTATTTATTTAGGGTTGGGTTGGGTTTCAATATAAATATAAACAACACATACCAACCATAAATGTTAGAAATATATTTCATGAAAGTCCAAATTAAAGATATTATGAAATTCTATTAACAATTTTAGCGCGGGGAAGTTGCCGGGGGAAGGCGCTGAATACTGGACTCATTTCAATATTACCGAAAGAACTACAATTCTACGTAATATGTATACTATACGTAAAAAATAATATAAATTTATTTGAATTTGAAAAACAAGACATACTTGATTTTATTAGAACGAATATTTCAGAGTTCTTTAATACTGGCGATTTTATTTATTTATAATATGCGTGTTGGTATATACTGATTACATTCTATAAATATCTCTTACTGTCTCAAAATTGGTCTTTATGCATCATGTCGTCAATCATAACATTACGATATTTAATGAAACTTTGCGACGGTAATAGGCATGAGTTTGCTCAGCTGCTTCAGGGTTCGGGACTGGTGCCCCAATCTTGTAGCTGCAGCCTCTGTGGTTCTGATATACAGTTAATATTGGAGAATTCACGGTAAGTAGTAGCATATTTATTCGGATACATTGCACTGGCAGAAATAGTTTCTTAAATCAAGAAAAGAATTTGTCTCGGATGAAAATGTCTTGATACAAGAAAATTATTTTGACTGAATATTATAATAAATCTCTCCGCATGAAAATAATTTTCTTGCAACTTAAAACAATTATTTACTTTAGTCAAAAGAAAATACTTTAAAATAATAGTAGTTTTATATAAAGTAAAACGCTGTCTTCTATTGAGACAAATATTTACTACATGCAAAAGAAGTAGCAACTTAGGAGTAGAAACATAAACTCTGATCGTATGACGACATCATTAGCCAATAAAATTGTCTGTAGGCAACGCTACATATTAATGCGCCGTTATATTTTTGATGCGTTGTATGTCATATCAGAACACTACATACGATTGGATGCATTTTGTACAAAAGACGTTTTTATAATATAATATATGTGTATATAATTTCGGAATTGATGTGTTTGTGAAAACGAAACTCATTGAATGGGGCTTCCCAGAGTTATTACCAACATTTGAACGTAAGTATAACACTAATATATATTCTGATAGATACAATCTCGTTTTTGTTTACTTTTTGTTATAAAGTAGTCATTATGGTCAGATGACGTAACAACCGTCAAATCTAGAAATCGGCGTACTCTTATTTTATAGCATAGGTATATTAAATGCGCGTTATCTACGGTCTAGTTAATCGACTTTGTAATGTTAAATTGATCTTTCAGTGACATATTTCTTTACATTGTAAGTTACTGAAATTTCATTTTTTTTAAATACCATGTCGGTAACTCATATAGGCATATGTATCTAGGTCTTAACTGCATACTATACGTAACCTGTTCGTTTTGTATGCAAGTACGCAATAATTCACCCACGAAGTGCATATGTATATTATTATTAACCTGCTCCCGAATTTGTGTCCTGTACTAACTTATACCGTGCCTTCAAATACTTTCCTCATTAGAGAAGGCCATGCTTTTTTTAATGGTTGGTGGCAGTGCATAATTTTGATAGTTTGGTTATGTCATGTATGCGTCTGTAATATGAATGTAAGTATGACAGCTGTCAGAAGTATTCAGAAAGTTTAGCATGTACACCAACATTGATTACTTGAGGAACTTAAAAAACAGCCTACTCTAATGAGAAAAGTATTTGAAGGCACAGTAACTTGTGTGCCGGTGCAAACGTATATAGTAAAGATACCAGGCGGCAGTATTATGTATTATTTTGAGTAAAAAATTTTATATAAGCATAAGTTCAATTTTCTGTTATTGTTGTTTTCAACTATTTGCGGTTAGCCTGTCCCTTTTTACTTTCTTATACGTAGTATAAGGAAGTATTGTGATGACGAAAATTTTCGACCTCGAGATTTTTGCAGATGTCCACGTTTTGAAGTCCCCTGATACAGAAAAAGTGGTTTTTAAAAAATGTCTGTGTGGCTGTGTCTCTCTCTCTCTGTGTGTGTGTGACCACGATAGCGGTGAAACCGCTGTAGATATCAATTCCAAATTTTGTATTTACGTGTATAATCTCCCTCTTGAGATCTGATTAGTTTTTCAGTAAAATCGGTAGACCGGAAGTAGCAGTTTACTTCAGTGAAAAAATCGAATTTTGCCAATATTTCGTCAAATACTAAGTTTAAACAAATTTATAGAGAATTCATATGTACTTAAAATAGAAATTGAGAAAGAATTTTATATAAAAAGTTTTTCGAAATTCCTACCGGAAGTAGGTCTTTTACTCTTATCAAAAATCGGTTTTTTGCGAATATTTCGCAAGTCAAGCTTTTTAGACAGGTACGTTACGGGTATAAAAGTATGTAAAACATACTTTTCAATATCTTTTGTATAAAAAAAATTTCAAAATTCGGACCGGAAGTAACAGTTTTACTCTTACCGAATACCGATTTTTTGTAAATATGTCGTAAATTATGCATTCTATATATATTTATTAAGAGTACAAAAGCATTTACAGTTAGATTTGCAATATTTTTTGTATACATTAAATTTCAAAATTCGGACCGGAAGTAACACTTTCATACGTATAGGAAAGTCGTGTGGTGGCCACACCTCATTTTTTACTTTCTTATACGTAGTATAAGGAAGTATTGTGATGAAGAAAATTTTCGACCTCGAGATTTTTGCAGATGTCCACGTTTTGAGGTCCCCTGATACCAAAAAAGTGGTTTTTAAAAAATGTCTCTCTCTCTCTCTGTGTGTGTGTGTGTGTGTGTGTGGGTGTGTGTCTGTGACCACGATAGCGGTCAAACCGCTGGAGATATCAATTCCAAATTTTGTATTTACGTGTATAATCTCCCTCTTGAGATCTGATTAGTTTTTGAGCAAAATCGGCAGACCGGAAGTAGTAGTTTACTTCAGTGAAAAAATCGAATTTTGCCAATATTTCGTCAAATACTAAGTTTATACAAATTTATAAAGAATTCATATGTACTTAAAATTAAAATTGAGAACAATTTTATTTAAAAAGTTTTACGAAATTCCTACCGGAAATAGGTCTTTTACTCTTATCGAAAATCGGTTTTTTGCGAATATTTCGCAAGTCAAGCTTTTTAGACAGGTACGTTACGTATATAAAAGTATTTAAAACATAGTTTTCAATATATTTTGTATAAAAAAGATTTCAAAATTCGTACCGGAAGTAACACTTTTACTCTTACCGAATAGCGATTTTTGGCAAATATGTCGTAAATTATGCATTCTATATACAGATTGTCGTAGTTAAAAGTTAATATGCATCTTCAAATACACACACATAAACATGTACCTATGTATATGACCGGTGGTGTGGGGAGATAGTGGGGAGATCGAAAGCGGGGACAACACATTCGTTCCGTAACTTTAGAGCGTGAACGTTACATTGTATCTGAGCAGACTCGCAAATATTAAAATAAAATGCCCTTAACTGTCGAGGAAAAAATACAGATTGTGTTATGGTATGCCAAGGATAATTCGTACAAAGACGTGCAAAATTTATTTGTTGCGGCGTATGAAAATCGTCCACCTCCCTCTGTGCCAGCTATCCATAAGATTGTGAAACAATTTCGTACAGAAGGTTGTGTTAATTCACTGCATACTAAAAGACACGTTGTGCACTAAAGCCTCGGTACCCCGGTGTCCCGATATCACGCCCGATATGAACTCATCTGTACTCCCCTACTATCGTACCCCTCCATTTCATGTTTGCATGCACTTGTGTGCGTGTTTGTGTTTCCCTATATCTACTTTTATTTCAGTCAAACGGTATATTTATTAAAAGTACAAAGGTATTTAGAGTTATATTTGCAATATTTTTTGTGTACATGAAATTTCAAAATTCGGACCGGAAGTAGCACTTTTACTCTTAGCGAGTAGCACTTTTTTTCGAATATCTTGCAAAGTATGCATTCTATTGCAATTTATTAACAGAATAAAAGTACTTAGAATAGGATTTTGAATAAGTTTTGTATAAAAAAATTCTTAAGATTGTATAGTTTGAAACGCTCATACGTATAAGAAAGTCGTGTGGTGGCACACCTCCTTTTTTTACTCGGAATAGTCGTACTACCTCTGAAATGTTAACTGTTCTTTCTGAAACAGCCTATATAGACTTTTGTCATTATTGTTTGTTTGTATCTGGTGAAATGATGTATTTTTAATATACATTTTCTATTAATTCAATTGTGTTCCAATTGTCACGAAAGTTGGCTCTACTGCCTATTAACAAAAAACATCTTTAGTGAGAACTATATTTAAAAATACTGCAAAACTATAGATTAGATATAATACAAATCTGTATTGCAGAAAACAATATCGATGCAGATGTGTTCATGATGTTAGACAAAGGTGACGTTAGAGAATTGATTCCCGTATTGGGTACAAGAAAAAAGTTCCTCATTCATTTCAAAAATATGAGAAAAAGCCAAGTGAGTATATGCTAAATTTAAAGATAATTTTTAAAATTGGTTTTCTCCGTGCTTTCACCCGTTTCGGTTGTATAAAGGCTTAGTTTATGGTATGCCAGCAGGGTATTGAAATAGAGGGAGATACAGAAACAGCATCCGATTCATCCGGATTGGAATTAACTGAAATTCCGACAAAAAGTAAAGAAACCGCATTCTGCGGTCTTGAAGACATCAGTCGAGCCTTGGGAAATAAATTTCCAGACTTCAATTTAAGTGATATATTAATGAAGACTGCATACGGAAAAAGTATTTTAATGTACTATGAAAAAAATAAATGTTTGGATGGCAGCCGCCGATCTCGTTTAGTAGATATCATAGTAAAGCATATATACAATTACATAACTCAGCAGTAAGCTAGCATATTGTTTAAACGTACAAGTAATTTTAATATATTATAACTTACTCCAGCAGGTTAAAACATGAACAGTATCTTCTTTTAAGCCGGAAAATTGTAGACGAATTTCCAACAGAAATTTCTTCTACCTATTATATACCATACGTCTCAAAAAGAACCAGTCCAAACGGCAAATGCATGAAATTGCAAAAAATTCAGAACATCTGATGTAGCGCAAACTTCTTCAGCAGATGAAGATCCAATTAATGGTAAATATTATATTTATTTAGCTTTGTTCAGACATCAATATTGTTTTCTTGAACATATTCTTAAATATGTACCATATTTAGGGCCTAGTTAAACAAATATATTTTTTGATTACGAAAATTGTATATAAAGTATTTATTTTTTTTACGAACGTAATATTGATCTTTATGAGTAAATACTGTTACCATAAGTTAGGGAAAATTAATTTACAGAAGTAAAATCCTCAGAAAAATGTTGGTTCGAGCTCTGATTTCGTTAGACATACCTAGCGTCCAAAATTAAGGCGGGTACATAATTGCTTTTTGTTCAATAAACGTCAATTCATTTCAGAATCACTCATCTTTTTATTTCAGAAGAAATCCTCGACTCAATAATATTTCTGAAGCATTACACTGAACCATGGTCAGAAATTATACTTAAATGGAAACATACGTTGGAATACAGATACAAACAAACAACGGAACAAAAAACAGTAGCTGATTATACAAAGGATTGGCCCGTACTTAAAGATACTCGAGCAGATCAGTTGGTGTGTATAGATATTTAATTAATAGTTAATGCTAAACAAACATCAGGAGAACTTCTTACTGCATTTGGAAAGTATGAGTATACCCGGAATAAATATTAATTATGCCCAAAAACATAGAACCTCGTTTTTCCTCTTTGCTCTGTTCTCCAACAATTCTCTTAATTTAGTAGTATTTTAATAGAAGGGTCTTTTATGAATAAGAAAAAATTCATCAACACAAATTAATTGAGTAACAATTGGAAGTACAGCTACACATTCCATTATTTTTTATCTTAAAGAAAAGAATTCGTGAATTAAACAAATTTTAATCTAATTATTTTTCACATCTCAGATTAATTTGGATTTTGAATTTCTTTATAAAGAAAGTACATGCAAATTTTTAGAAAATTGGCAGCGGTTTTTTGAAACTGCTCTGACATCGTCAGACATATCTAAAATCCGCGACCAAGAAACCAGAGATTTTGAAAAAAAGACAAACTTTTCCATTTTCGAAGAAGTAATTAAATTGTGGATCTTGTACTAAGAAATATATAGGTCAGACTGGAAGAGCTTTTAAAAAAAGGATAGCTAATCATTTTTCTGCGTACACGATTAAAAACAACGACTCAGCTTATGCGAATCATTTGATTGAATATGACCATTGTTTTAATGATAAATTTGACATTCTTCATGTACAAAGCAAAAGTAGAAAATTAGATTTACTGGAATGTATGGAAATTAACAAATTGAAATATTCAGACAATTTATTAAACGAGAAAGTAAATCTGAATCAATCGCCTTTATTAAATCTACATCCTTCTAGTTCTTAGGTTTTCCCTAATCCTTTTAGTAACAATGTAAGTCCCCTTTCGTAAACTGCCGATATAATTAAGAAAACTGTCCTCTTTAAGTAAATACATTTAAATTACCCTTTGTAAATATTTTATAGTTATTTGTTAATGTTGTCATTATATTTGTCTATATATAAGAGTTGTTCTTTTATTGTAATAATTTAGAATTCGTTATCACCTGAAGAAGCTACAGTGTAGCGAAACAGCTGTTGTGAGCTGTTATGAGCATAACGACCTACCTTTTGTTCCCGAAAACATGGTGCCTCCCACATCTAAATTTCAGTATAAAAAGTTGATCGCGAATTTACAGAACAAAGAAAAGTATGTCATACACTATCAAACTTTAAAGCAAGCGTTACATTTCGGCATTAAAATAACCAAAATTCACCGCGTTTTAAAATTCAACCAGTCAAACTGGCTACGAAATTATATCGACCTAAACACCAGCCTACGTCAGCATGCTAGGAATGATTTTGAGAAAGACTTCTTCAAGCTTATGAACAACTCTGTATATGGTAAAACCATGGAGAATGTTGATAGATAAGCGAGTAGATGTCAAATTGGTCACGCGTTGGGAGGACCATGGTAAAAGTTGCGGGGCTGGTAGTTTTATCGCGAAACCAAATTTTAAAAGTGTCAGTATTTTTTCTGAGAACTTTGTAGCTATCCAGATGGGGAAGCTGAAAGTTGTATGTAATAAACCTATTTATATCGGCTTCTCCGTCTTGGAGCTATCAAAGCACCTTATGTATGACTTTTTCTATAATTTTTTGAGACGCGTGTATGCTGAAAAGGTCCGTCTGTTATATGGATACGGACAGTTTTATCTTAAAAGTAGAGACAGATGATATATACAGCGACATAAAAAAAATATAACCAAATTCGACACATCAACCTTTTCGACCAATAATGTCTACAACATAGCACCTCAAAACAAGGCTGTCTTAGGACTGTTTAAAAATGAAAATGCGGGTAATATGAGTGAGTTTGTCGGACTTCGCGCTAAAATGTATGCCCTAGCGGTTGAGGGTAGGGAAATTAAAAAGGTTAAAGGGGTGAAGAAAAATGTTGTCCGGGATGAAATTAGTCTGGCAGATTATAAACATTGCTTATTCAATAGTGCTATTTTATTAAGAGAACAAAATTTTTTTCAAATTAAATTACACAAAATCTATACCGTTAAACAAAATAAATTGAGCTTATCGCCTCATGATGATAAACGTCGTCTTAATGAGGATGGCGTCCATACTCTCGCCTGGGGACATTATAAAATCGAACCACCAGCTCCTTAGATGGTCGCTGCGCATGCCTCGAGTGCAGCTGCTCCAGCGCTTCAAATTTGGTAAGTACCCCTACCCTTTTTTGTCTGCTTCTAGCTGTAATTTTCTCCCACTAAATCAGTATTAGTTTGTTTGCATTCGAGTTCACACATATTTTTATACACTAAGATTAAAATGGAAGCTAGTAAGAACACAAAATTATTATGTGTATAAACATATCTATATATTTTTTTAATTATTTTCAGAAACTTATAATGAATTTATTGGCGATTCGCATAAAATGATTGATGACGACATCGTTAAGGAAAAGCAACTGATTGGGCAGTCATCATACTCCCTCAACAAATGCGGTTCGAAATGGGTGAATATCGGCCTTAGTCCAGCGGCTGGATTCGTGCCCATCATCCAGATTCGATCACCTGCAAGCTGTGTATTCTTCACACTTTACGACTGGGAGTAATTTTGTAAGACAGAGGGTTGCAGTCCGAATCATCAAATTCGTACGTCAACATTTAGAGTTACTAGTGTTATTGTATTAAGTAGTCGTAATCAGCAGCTGGTATTGTCTTCCTATACCTATAGCAATTTGTGTAATTTACAACCGCTCATATGTTGCAGGGGTCGGCCCCTTTTTAAATTGATAGTAGTAAAAACATCTTTCGGCTTCCCTTCTGGTTGAATAAAATTGCCGACTGTGAAATGTATAGGTAGCATTTTCGATAAGAACTGATTAGGTAAATATTTGTTGCCGCACAAGAAGTACTCGGTCAACTAAATGACGCAAAGTGTATTTCATTGTTCGAACGTTGAAGAATTCTCTTTATCTCAAATGCTGACGGATATTATAGTATGAGAAGATGTCCTTTTTATTAGTGATTTTTTGACTAATTATGTATGTGTTAGCGTTTTTACTAATGTGTAATTACTGTGGAAAATAATACTATGTGTGCATATTCTTTTAGTATTATTAGTTAATTGAATGGTAGCTTTGCATGAAAAACAAGTAATATCTCGCCAAGGGGTTTTTTAATGTCTATATACACTTATTAAAAGTGGATTTTAAACTATAATTTGCTTTTTATGGTATTGCAGTTATGAAACTTGGTTATATTGTTAATTTATGATAGTAAACCGTTTTTCTAAAAAATTTTATGGTTGTTTTAATTTTCAGAATAAAATATAGGTGCATTCCTATTATGTTTTTTCAGGAGCTTTATGCATATAAAATTCATGAAAAAATATGTTTGTAAATCTGAATGGCTTTTTTTCTGTTTTTAGTGTTTTATAATTGGCGGTCGTCAGAGGGTACCACTTTAGTTGGGCCGGTGGTCATTAGATTTCATAGGGATGATAAAAAAATCCATTTGAAATGTAGAGAAGATGGTTCCCCCCCAAGGAGCTGTGAGACCTTGTAGTTGGTGGGGGGGCTAAGTAGCCGCGCGAGCGGTGAACTAAGGACAGCTCAAACAGACCCAACCCAAGGTGTAATGCGGGACTGCTGAGTGGCTTAGGGGGAACATAGAATCTCTTGGGCAGCTCTGGGAGGGGTCAGCACTCACTGTGGTGAGTCCTGAGGACCTTCCAGCAAGGACAAGGGTTCTTGTTCTAATACCTGAGCCGGAAGCGATTGCAGTAGAAGTCATTGGGACTCGTCTGAGGATGCTGAATCCTGGTCTAAGGACGGGGGAATGGCTTCTTCTGAGTCGGAAAATAGAGAAGGAAGGACAACTCCTGGCCTTTTCTATAGACGCTAACTCCCTCAGGATCCTGGAGGGGTCCCATTTTAAGGCGTACTATACGCTGGGACGTGTGACCTTCAGGATCTTGGGAAAAAAGTTCAGAGTAGTACAGATCAACCTCCAGCACAGTAAGGCGGCCTCGGCGGTCCTTGCTGTGGCGATGGAGGGGTGTGATGTCGCCCTGATACAGGAACCGTGGGTCAGCCACGGGGAAATCAAAGGGCTGAGTGGAGTTGATGGAGAACTAATATACAGTAGATCCATCGACGTGCCTCGGACCTGCATACTCATTAAAAAAAGCATAAATGTACTGCCGCTAACTCCTTTCTGTTCTAGGGATTTGACGGCAGCGAGAATCAGACTCATCGAAGGAAATGGGCCGAGGGATATTATTATCGGATCGGCCTACTTGCCCTTCGATGATCCGGAGTCAACACCGAACAGGGGAATGGAAGAACTGGTGAGGCACTGCAGGCAAAGAGAGACTCAGCTGATCATCGGTTGTGACGCAAACGCACACCATACCACCTGGGGAAGTACAAATACCAATAAAAGAGGTGAGTCTTTACTACAATATATTATAGCAAATAATTTAGATATAATTAATGTAGGGAATAAACCTACCTTCGTTAACACAGTTAGGAAGGAGGTAATTGATGTGACATTAGCTTCAAATTTCTTGAGCAACTATGTCACGAACTGGCATGTATCTGACGAGGCTAGTTGTTCGGATCACAGATACATCAGATATAATATTACAGGTGTAATAGTTGAAAATACTTATCGCAATCCTCGGAAGACAGACTGGGAGGCGTATAAAGCAGACTTGCAGTACAGTCTTTCCAGCATCAAGAGCGTGATAAGGGACAGAGACGATCTAGAGTTGGTAGTGGAGCAATTTAACGACGCAATCAACTCTGCTTTTCATGACAATTGCCCACTCACGACAAGGAGATCCACCAGGAACGTGCCCTGGTGGAATGAAAGTCTTGCGACATTGAGGGGACAAGTCAGGAGAGAATTTAATAAAGCAAAAAGAACTGGCCAGTGGGAAATATACAGAACCACATTGACTAGGTTCAACAGGGAGTTGAGGAAATCTAAGAGAAAGTCTTGGAGGAGGCACTGTGAGGAAATAGAAAGTACTCAGGAATGTGCCAGACTACAAAGAATTCTCACAAGAGGACCTCAGACCACAATTAGCTCATTGAAGAATACTCTCGGTGAGTACACAAATACAGGTGAAGAGACTGTTAGGGAACTCCTAAAAGTGCACTTCCCTGGATCACAGATAGTGGATCAAACTCAGGAATTAATGACTGAGGCAGAATTTCGAAGAGCATCCAGAGAAGACTGGCAGAACTCGAAAAAAGTCATAGACTACGAGAAAGTCAAGTGGGCAATTAGCACATTTGAACCATACAAATCTCCCGGACCGGACGGGATTTACCCCATAATGTTACAAAAGGGAACGGACCTTCTGTACAGAATACTGTGTAACATTTTAAGGAGCAGCCTAGCCTACGGATATATACCAACGGCTTGGAGGCGTATTAGGGTAACGTTCATACCGAAACCTGGGAAAACAGGACAGGATTCGGCGAAGTCCCTAAGACCAATCAGTCTTATGTCTTTTGTACTTAAGACGCTTGAAAAACTGATGAATAGGCATATTAGGGACGGGGTACTGATGAGTAACCCGATTCATCCTGACCAATATGCATATCGGACGGGCGTTTCCACAGAGACTGCGCTTCACCGGCTGGTCAGTGAGGTGGAAGCCACGCTGGACTGCGGGGAAGTGATGATCCGTGCATTTCTGGACGTGGAGGGGGCATTCGACAATACCTCCTTTGACTCAATAACCAGGTCCCTCAGACACAAGGGAGTCGAGGATATCTGCTGTGCGACTCTATGCTGAGAGGAAGGTTAGTAGAAACAACCGTAGCGGGCGAGACTCTGGCAGCACGGGTGCGCCGGGGGTGTCCGCAGGGTGGGCTGTTGTCCCCACTATTGTGGAACCTGATAGCGGACGGCTTGCTGGAGGAGCTCACCGACGGGGGACACAAAGTCCTTGGGTATGCTGACGACATAGTCATAATATCACGAGGCAAATTCAACTCAACGGTTAGGGAGCGCATGCAGGACGCCCTCAACCGGACATCTAGATGGGTAGAAAGAGAGGGACTAAACATTAGTCCCACTAAAACTACCCTGGTGGCATTTACCCGAAGGCGTAAGTTGGGAGATCTCGGACCGCTTACCCTAAGGGGAGAAAACATAGAGATCTCGAAGGAGGTAAAGTATCTAGGAGTAACGCTGGACTCAAGACTTACCTGGAATCGACACCTGGAAAATATTATGAAGAAAGCGGTAGCATCTCTGATGATAACTAGACGCTTGCACGGGAAACAATGGGGTTTAAGACCGGACATGTTGTACTGGACATACAACATGGTGGTAAAACCGATTTTAACGTATGCCTCTCTAGTGTGGTGGCCCAAGACACAACAACGAAAGGCCATTTTACAACTAGGCAAGGTGCAAAGACTTGCCTGCTTGGGCATAACCGGATCAATGCGGACCACTCCAAATGCAGCCATGGAGGCCCTCTTAGGTCTTCCGCCTCTTCACCTTGTGATACAGGGGGAGGCTAGGATGGGGGCCTTTAGGCTTCAGCTGAAAACCGCAAAAACCAAAAAGGCGGGACACATGGCAATTGTGGACCTTGTGGGTGGAGATGTCTTGAACATGAGAACGGACCACATGGTAAAGCAATACAGCCTAAACAGACCATTCGAAGTAAACATTCCAGAAAGACTCGAATGGGAGAATGGTATGCCAGGTATCAGCAGGCGGGATCAGACCTGGTACACAGATGGGTCGAAGACCGCAGCTGGCACTGGAGCCGGAATCTACTCTGCAAACCAGAGCAAATACTATGCACTGGGGGGGTATGCATCTGTGTTTCAGGCAGAGGTGTATGCCATACTCCAATGTGCTATAGAAAACAATAGGAATGACGTCAGTCACCGGCGGATTCTTATATTATCTGACAGTCAAGCGGCACTAAAGGCGTTATCTAGCCAAGAGGTGTCGTCAAGACTGGTCTGGGAATGCATCGAAGAACTTAAACTGCTGGCGACCAGGAATAGGGTAAAACTGACCTGGGTGCCAGGGCATAAAGGGATCGAGGGCAATGAAAGAGCTGATGAACTCGCTAGGAGAGGATCAGAAGCTAGATTCATAGGCCCAGAACCGGCTCTGGGGGTACCCAAAAGTATGACCCGTAGCCGGATTAAAGACTGGGTTTGTGAAAAACACAAGCATCACTGGGCAACAGTTCCAGGACAATATCATGGTAAGGAATTTATTGGCCAACCATGCAACAAAAGAGCCGCAGAACTACTACACATGAGCAGGGAACGGCTGCGAACAATAACGAGTCTTTTGACTGGTCATGCACCTGTTAAAGTGCATCTCAACAGGATAGGCGCCTGTATGATGGAGACCTTAGTTGCAGACTCTGCAATAAGGAACCAGAAACAGTCGGGCATATCCTGGTAAACTGTGAGGCACTAGATCACAAGAGACAAAGCATCTTTGGGCAACCGAACGTAGATCCAGAGATGCTCAAGAGACACCCAGTAAAAGACCTGTACAGATTAGTACAGGAAACAACATTGCTGGAGTGGACAACATAGATAACACAGGTTGGGCACAATAAGCCTTATTGGCTGCGGTGCAAACTGGAGACGTTAGTCAGACAGGCCTGGAAGGAAAAAAAAAAGAGAAGATGGTTTGAAGCATTCCTCTGCTTTTTTTAATCATTTCTCAATGTGAATTTTTTTTTATGTTGATGGGTGGGGGGTGGGTGGTAAATCATTTTTATAAATAGAGGTGTAGCGGATCAATTTTATATTAGTTTTGATAGTGTGTCTAGAACTAGATTTTGTTTTTGTCGTGTGTTTTTCCCCGTTCTTATTGTTATTCCTGCTTCTTTCATTCTCGGTTATTAATTGTGTTTATTTAGTGTGTTTATTTTTGTAAGTGGGGGTTTAATATCGATTAATTTTTGTTGATGTTTAACTCTTTGCTGCATATGGGATTGCAATTTGAACCACCAACGTCCAGCAAGTTGTGACACATCGGTCCACAAAATGGACCACTTGCAAAATCGGGTGTAAGTCGCTGCATATCGACGCAAATTATGTACCACCTATCCCCACTTCTTTTTAATAGCTTTGGCGCCAATTGTGCCAAATATTACGCTTTAGTTTTGATTCGAGACGTGCATATGCATAAATATTTCCGAGTTTGAGGTTATGTTTCAATCCCAAGGAAAACTAAGGTAAGTTGTGTTTTTATATTATTGTTGCATTAAACCGTTTATTTACATCTCTTGTTAGGGTCTGTTATGTATATAATCAAAAGAAATTTATAGTTAATGACTATTACACATTTTTTATGAGTCCAAATTTTGGACCACTATGCAGCTAGGTACAATTTAATCTTTGGATTAAATAAAATTTATTGTTATAGTTTGGCTGTAATATGGATTCTAAACAAGTTATTAATGTGACCAGTTTCAGTTCTGATGAAGCATATGCTTTGATAGATAGCATTGATGATGCTGATTTTATACCAAGTGGTTTAGAGTCGGACATTGACGACATAGATGGAGAAGAAGATAATTCTGATCCAGAAAATGGTACTGATAACCTTCTTCTTGTTGATTCAGAAGACTCCGAAGATGACCTGCCGTTATCTGTTTTTGTAAGTGCCAACCAAGCGCAAAATAGTAATGTCACTTGGGCAATGAGGAATATTCAGTTGATAAAGCCACCATCGGAGTTTGAGTCCGAAGTTTGAGTTGCAGAAGAAGTTCAAGAACTCGGCGAAAACTGCACACCGTATAAGTTATTTAATTTGCTCATTACGGACGATATTTTGGAAAATATTACATTCCAAACCAATATATATGCTGAGCAAGCTCATCAGGTTACTAGCAAACGCTACAGTCCAACAAATCTTAGTGAAATTAAAACTTTCATCGGACTTAACCTGCTTATGGGCATTAAAAAATCACCAAGCTACCGCGATTATTGGTCGGTAAGTGAAGATTTACGAGATCCTTATATCTCCCAATTTATGGCTGTGAATCGGTTTAGTTGGCTGCTGAGCCACCTACATTTAAATGATAACTCCGTAATGCCTGGTAGAAACGACGCCAATTACGATAAGTTATACAAATTGCGCCCGTTCATAGATGAATTGAAAAAAAATTTTCAGAAATGTTACAATCCTCATTGCTGCATTTCCATAGGCGAGTCTATGATTAAATTTAAAGGGCGAAGTTCCCTTAAACAATATATGCCTAAAAAACCGATTAAGCGAGGCTATAAAGTTTGGGCCTTAGCTGACTCCGCAGGCTATCTATACAATTTCGACATTTATACGGGAAAAACTAAAGACTATGTAGAACACGGATTAGGAGAAAAAGTAGTTTTAAGATTAATGGAGGGGTTGGAATACAAGCAGCATTTGTTGTTTTTTGATAACTATTTCACAACCTACAATTTAATGAAGACATTGAAAGAAAAAGGGATAAATGCTTATGGCACCGTAATGGCCAACCGAAAAAATCTACCTAAACTAAAAGAAGACAAGTACCTAAAACAAGGAGAATATGACTATAACATCAGCAGTGATGGGATAAGTATAGTTAAATGGAAAGACAAACGAACAGTTCTTCTGCTTTCAAATTTTCACGATCCAAAGGCTATAAACGCAGTGGAAAGAAGAAATAAAGACGGATCATCTAATCAAGTTCCATGTCCAAATGCTCTAACAGAGTATAATAAAAATATGAATTGTGTAGATAGGTTCGATCAACTTAAATCTACTTACGAAATTGACAGGAAAAGCAAGAAATGGTGGATGAGGATTTTTTGGTATTTCATGGACTGCGCTGTTGTAAATAGTTATGTATTATACAAACTGAAAAAACTGCCACCTATAACTTTAAAAGAATTTCGACGAAAAGTCATAGATGGTTTACTTGCGGAGAAACTAGTAGAGATTAAATCAAAGCGAGAAATTCATGGGGAGCCTATCCAGAAGAAGAGTCGTAAGGTGCCTTTAGAAGTTAGATTGACTTCCTCATCTCATCAACCCATTCGATCTACCCGCAGGCGATGTGCTGTTACGTTGTAAACTCACTTTATTTATAGTTCTCGAAAGATTGTGTACCTTTTGTCTAAATACGTGGAATTTTGTATAAAGTTCATGACTTTTTGAGCGTACCCTGTATATTGTCTATTTCACCGGTCACTAAGACTGCCTGCAGTACACTTGCGTGGGTGTTTAACCTACTATTGAGCCCTCACCGCTCTAAATCACGTACCGCGAATATGACAGATATATTTTGTGTAAGATCGGGCATTTACACCCTGTTTATGTGAAAGCCTCTTTATCTGAGTAACTAACTTTAATTATATTAGCTCTAGCTTAATCTAACCTACCTGTAGTTTCGTATTTTCCGCATTGGCAATTACTTTTACGCCTTGCTTAAGGTTATAAAATATCTTCTTATATATATTACGTCCGATCTCTGCATAATGCATTTATTTGTGATTTGTAAACGCTTTGAGACGACAGTCAAGTTTTTGTGTTAACTGTTTCACATGTTTTGCGTATTGCCAAACACAGTATCTCGAGCAGGCCCCGAGTTTTATTGTCTTGCCTTTTTCCTTCGCAGTCGTCTCTCTAAAAATGTAGGAAGTATTAATTGGGGAAATGCTCGGGACAATAGGTCATACTATTAATTGTTTGCCGATCATTTGTGGCCTTCCTTCGTTCTTCTAAGTATTAGGCATCTTCCGTGGCTTCATCCTGGGACTCCCATTAGGGGTTATGGACGATAATAACATTCTGAAACATATAGGTAGATCGGTCTTCCACCGTCTTTTGCAGCGTTTTGTTATTAAAGCTTTAGTATTTCGTTATTTACCTGCAGAAATTCTGTCCTTTCGCCTAATAAAAATAGAAACTATGTGTGGAAGATTGTTTGTTTATTTCTGTCAGATCTATCGGCTAAGTAGTACAAATCTATCTGCACACGCGGTATTGCCAACGTCTAGCATGAAATACCCTCTCGTGCCGTAGGCTCTATATTTTCTACTTACAATTGTTGAGTATTTCGCTTATGTTTTCCCGTCTAAGTTATGTGTAGGGTCACGTTTAATTGTGTTTAAGTCACGATGTCGTCTCCATCTATTGTCAGATTAGTTGTGGGTTTATTATGTTTATTTGAAAACTCCCGCCTTTAATTTGAATCCTTTCCAGTGACGCATTGAGCGTGCGTGCTCTTGGGTTGTGACGTATCTACCGGAAAGGTCACGTTGGAGTCACTTTAGAAGTCGAGCTTGTTATAAGTGCATGGGCACGATCTGCTTATTTTCTTTTGGTGAATTTATCACTTTGTCTAAAGTTAGACTAACGCTTAAGCGGCTTTAATGAAATAAGTTTAAGTTATCGATACCTTAATTAGGTGTTTATCGTGAATTAATTTTTATCGCAATACCGCTATCTAATTTACGAATGCCACGAGGTGGATTTTGAATTAATTTCGTGCTATGTGTGACTTCTGAGTCCTTATCGTGGAATCTCCATTGTTCTACTTGGGGTAAGTTTTCAAAGCTCTGTGTTAAATTTTCGGGATTTTATCTTTGGGTTCTTTTTTTAAATTTTAATAGGATTCTTTTGTCGGGCGCAAAAGCCCTCAAAAGCCGTTAGGATTCTTTTGTCGGGCGCAAAAGCCCTCAAAAGCCGTTAGGATTCTTGACGGTCATTTGGGCCCTCCGAAGTCTTTTCTGTGGTGAAATCGCCCACAACAGTGGTTTTATCCATCATCCAGCCCACCTGTTGAGTGGAATTTTCCAACAAGGGAGTCGCCGCCATCTTGGACATCTGCAGCGTCCTTCCGACAACCATCTTGCCAGCTAAGGTTGTAATTTTACCATTTATATTTTACGTCCGAATTTCGACGACTTTTCGACTGTGAACAAGACTTCAGTCCGCCTAGTTTTGTCCAGGAATTTTTGAGAGGCTTATTAACTATCGCACTTCTCAGTAATCTGCGTGGTCACAATTTAATCCTTATTAAATTACCGTTATTATTTTATTAATTATGTAAAATCAGTTCGACCTGAATTTTGGATTTGTCACTACCGTAATATCTGTAGCCCTTTGTCGAGGCTAATATTTAACAATAATTAATTCTAGTAAATTCAATAGATGCTCCCTTTAACTTTAGGATAATTTTATTTACTTAATAATAAACCCAGTGTTTTCTTTTTCGATACAATAGTTGTATGTTTTATGATGTGTTGCATTTGAAAATTTAAGTTTTGATAATTATTTTGCACGTTTAATTATTGCCGTAAGTTTGTAAATTTTGCCTTTCGAAGATCAATTAATTTACCTGAGCCAGATAAATTCATTCTTGTAGTAGCAAACTTTGGTTCTCGAAGCTCAGGGTTTTATTGAATTTTTTTATGAAATCGTTTTCCTAAATTTTACCTTTTATTTAATTTTTGACTTTGCTAATCAATAACCTTCGATTAATTTCATTCAGTTCATGTAAGCAAACCGACGTTTTTTTTATATTTAGCGAATTTTCCTCATTTTAGACTAAGACCTTTTACTGACTTATCAATTGTTCTTTTGCGCTTATAAATTTATATGTATACTCACACCTATGTATTGACATTGCCGTTGTGGCGTGTCTTTGAAAACTTATGTACACCTAATGTGAGGTGAAAGAAACGTTTCGGCAACCGACCAACTCCTGCTGAGGCGCAGAGTATATGTTTACTTATTAAGACTTTTTTTATACTTTCAAAATTTTGTAACTGTCACCTAACGACTTGGTTTTTTTTTATTCAGCAACTGTCTAGCTTCATTACACTTTAGTCCAATTTCACTTTTCTTTCAACGCATGTTTTTTTATCTAATCTCACAAGTTTAATTTTAATTTGATCAAATAACCGTACAACACATCAAAAATTAATTAAATATTGTTACGTTACGAATACCTTATCTTTTATTTCATTTACCTCTGCATATCTTAATTATTATTGTGACAAGCACGCACATAAGTTTGGGTGCTTCAAAATACAGGGTGTTCAATAGGTATCCTACTGGAGGGACACAGCCAGTGGTAGTTCGTAGGAGGCGCAGGTAGGTTATCTGTAGATAGCATAGTGTCCTGGTGCCCGGACAATCGTCGCTAGCGTCGTTGCCGACCGACGCTCTACTATTAGGTGTTCTTATTTTCTTGAACCGTCACGCCGTCTGCGACAGAGTTAGCTCGGCCCTGCGTTATCCTGTTTAACAACCCCTATTGCGACTCTCCGTTTCATTACCGAATTCTGCCGTTACCTTAATGCGACGTAGATCCGGTAGCAAAAATTTGGCGTCCAACGTGGGGCGCCAAATTTTTGCTACCGGATCTCGTATGTCTCTGACAATCATCGCGAATGGGACGTCTATCTTCCCAAAGTCACTTGCGCCTTGCGCACTGCTAGACACGAAGTCACCGGACATACGCCCTATTTCATTAACTTCGGTCGTGAGATGAATCTCACTGGAGAAAGAATTTCCGATGCCCCTATCTCTGACGGAACTCCACTTGTCGAGGTCCGCGATCCGGAAAAACTAATAGAACGTTCCGAAGGATTTTCTAAACTTTATCGCGACATCAAATCCCGCTTGCAGAAAGCATACGAGCGTGCTAAAGCGCGTTACGATACTCGTCATAGGCGAGATGAATTCTTGGTAAACCAGTTGGTCTGGCGTAAAAATTTCGTCCTTTCAGATGCCGCCAAATTCTATACCGCCAAATTGGCTGACAAATATGTCGGGCCCTTCCAAATTAGTAAACGTATCTCCACTGACATTTACGAACTCAAAACTTGCGAAGGTAAATTGCTGCCCGGGGCGTGGCATGCAAATTTACTGAAACCTCAACCGAGTGATGATTAAGATCTATCTTCTTACGGGTCTAACTGCCTAAAATTATCGCTATCTCGATTTTGTCTTCTCGTTACCTGTACCTACCGTTACCTTCACGGCCTGTAGTGAGGGCTGAAAGAATTCTCCTACCGTGATCCTGCGTGAAGTAAAAGGCTTCTAAAGGGACTCGGACCACTATTGTTCCCTAACAACCCGGAACAACCGCTTTCTGTCCCCCTAGGACTCTCTCCCTCTCTCGTGTTGTCGTCATCGGGTCTTCCGTTTCGGATCGCCCGGGTCGGATCTTCTGGGTCTGCCACTGCCCTCTCCTGCTTCCGGTTGTCTCCTCGTGCGGCTGTGTGTACGACCTCTTCCGCGCGGTTGCGGTTCCATCTTGGAAAATCTGTTTCCTAACCCGCAATTACTAACTAAGTAGCTTTGCTACATCAAGAAACTATCGCTTCAGGGCAAACATTTTCCGTATATCGACTTCTGTTAGTGTGATTACCGGCCCCATTGCACAGCTTGTATCTGTGATTCTGTCTATGCATTTATCTTCCCGTGCCTTTATCGCTTCCGTATGTTTCGGATCCCCCCGTGTCTCTGCATATATGGAATAGCAGCCTTGCTAGGGGAGTCCACACTATATTTCGTTTACCCTATCTGACATGACTACCTTTTAAGCTAACTAATGTGGCTTAACTACCGGATTTGACGTTCTTATTTGAGGAGGTATAAAGAGTGATGGTCCCTTCTGTGTGATAATCCTCAGCCTTCTAAGGGTCGTGTCCTGGCGACCTTCTTGCTTTTCTTACGTTCAAAATGTTACTACCAGGAATCGGAAATGACTTCAGCCTTTATGGTTTATCGTTGCCTTCAGCATTTTAGTCGGGACAACGCCGGTCCAGACTTTAAACTTTTGCTCTCTAATATCTATTTTTGTTTGGCGAACTTCTCTCGTTTTGTTGTTACCGGATGTTATGGATGTCGAAACGGCATATCCGTACCTCTGAGCAGTTGCACCATTCTGAGCTCTACCCTACCTTTATTTACCTCTTCCCTATTCCGCTTTGTATCCCGTATCTGTAGTAATAAACCCGTTTTTAGTTGACCTGTTATTTTTGTTTGTTTTGAGATACCGAGGGCCTCTCCCAAGGGTCTCTTTTACCGTCGCGTGTCTGCAGAGTGTCGTCTCGGGGGTTGCCTTGCCCGCATCTTGGCCTATTGGTAGTGCCCACTCCTCATTCCTGTGCCTTCGACCGTCGTAAGGATCACCGCCGGCCGGGCACACCGATATCTAACCCGTCTACACCCTCTTCCCCCCGTGATGCTACCAATAGTGCTGGGCTGTCGGTTGGACAGGTCTCGGGGCGCGTCTGTGCAGAATCTCGACACCCCTTGTTCTTTTATTTTTCGTTACTTTCCCGTACCGGCCGAATGCCGAAGGGCCACGTGGTGGTTATGGCCAAGCTGTCTGGTGTTGCTGTGACTGAGTGTGGATATGTGCGTTTGTGTAGTAGACAACGTCCGTTTTAGAGCTCTCCCTTACCCTTTTCACTATCTTTATTCCGTCAGCCTATGTTCTCGGTGCAAGAAATTGCTCTGCGATCAATTTCTTTTCGCTGGAAAGGGGGGAATTTGTTACGTTGTAAACTCACTTTATTTATAGTTCTCGAAAGATTGTGTACCTTTTGTCTAAATACGTGGAATTTTGTATAAAGTTCATGACTTTTTGAGCGTACCCTGTATATTGTCTATTTCACCGGTCACTAAGACTGCCTGCAGTACACTTGCGTGGGTGTTTAACCTACTATTGAGCCCTCACCGCTCTAAATCACGTACCGCGAATATGACAGATATATTTTGTGTAAGATCGGGCATTTACACCCTGTTTTTGTGAAAGCCTCTTTATCTGAGTAACTAACTTTAATTATCTTAGCTCTAGCTTAATCTAACCTACCTGTAGTTTCGTATTTTCCGCATTGGCAATTACTTTTACGCCTTGCTTAAGGTTATAAAATATCTTCTTATATATATTACGTCCGATCTCTGCATAATGCATTTATTTGTGATTTGTAAACGCTTTGAGACGACAGTCAAGTTTTTGTGTTAACTGTTTCACATGTTTTGCGTATTGCCAAACACAGTTTCTCGAGCAGGCCCGAGTATTACTGTTTTCCTCTTTCCTTCGCAGTCATCTCACTAAAAAAAAAAGTCAGGAGTGTTAATTAAAGCAATGCTTGAGATGGAAGGCATACTATTAATTGCTGCCGGTCACTTGCTGCTCTATCTTCGATATTCTAGTATTAGGAACTTCTGTTATTCCGTCCCCAGAACCATCGTATGGGTTAGGATCGTGATTTTTTCTGTAACATAAGGTTAAGATCGGTCTTCCACCGTCTTTTGCAGCGTTTTGTTATTAAAGCTTTAGTACTTCGTTATTTACCTGCAGAGATTCTGTCCCTTCGCATAGTAAATAGAAATTACGGGTGGAAGAATGTTTGTTGATGTCTGTCAAAAACCTATCGGTCGTATTGCACAGGTCGGTCTATACACGCGGTATTGCCAACGTCTAGCATGAAATACCCTCTCGTGCCGTTGGCTCTATATTTTCTACTTACAATTGTTGAGTATTTCGCTTATGTTTTCCCGTCTAAGTTATGTGTAGGGTCACGTTTAATTGTGTTTAAGTCACGATGTCGTCTCCATCTATTGTCAGATTAGTTGTGGGTTTATTATGTTTATTTGAAAACTCCCGCCTTTAATTTGAATCCTTTCCAGTGACGCATTGAGCGTGCGTGCTCTTGGGTTGTGACGTATCTACCGGAAAGGTCACGTTGGAGTCACTTTAGAAGTCGAGCTTGTTATAAGTGCATGGGCACGATCTGCTTATTTTCTTTTGGTGAATTTATCACTTTGTCTAAAGTTAGACTAACGCTTAAGCGGCTTTAATGAAATAAGTTTAAGTTATCGATACCTTAATTAGGTGTTTATCGTGAATTAATTTTTATCGCAATACCGCTATCTAATTTACGAATGCCACGAGGTGGATTTTGAATTAATTTCGTGCTATGTGTGACTTCTGAGTCCTTATCGTGGAATCTCCATTGTTCTACTTGGGGTAAGTTTTCAAAGCTCTGTGTTAAATTTTCGGGATTTTATCTTTGGGTTCTTTTTTTTAAATTTTAATAGGATTCTTTTGTCGGGCGCAAAAGCCCTCAAAAGCCGTTAGGATTCTTGACGGTCATTTGGGCCCTCCGAAGTCTTTTCTGTGGTGAAATCGCCCACAACAGTGGTTTTTTATCCATCATCCAGCCCACCTGTTGAGTGGAATTTTCCAACAAGGGAGTCGCCGCCATCTTGGACATCTGCAGCGTCCTTCCGACAACCATCTTGCCAGCTAAGGTTGTAATTTTACCATTTATATTTTACGTCCGAATTTCGACGACTTTTCGACTGTGAACAAGACTTCAGTCCGCCTAGTTTTGTCCAGGAATTTTTGAGAGGCTTATTAACTATCGCACTTCTCAGTAATCTGCGTGGTCACAATTTAATCCTTATTAAATTACCGTTATTATTTTATTAATTATGTAAAATCAGTTCGACCTGAATTTTGGATTTGTCACTACCGTAATATCTGTAGCCCTTTGTCGAGGCTAATATTTAACAATAATTAATTCTAGTAAATTCAATAGATGCTCCCTTTAACTTTAGGATAGTTTTATTTACTTAATGATAAACCCAGTGTTTTCTTTTCCGATACAATAGTTGTATGTTTTATGATGTGTTGCATTTGAAAATTTAAGTTTTGATAATTATTTTGCACGTTTAATTATTGCCGTAAGTTTGTAAATTTTGCCTTTCGAAGATCAATTAATTTACCTGAGCCAGATAAATTCATTCTTGTAGTAGCAAACTTTGGTTCTCGAAGCTCAGGGTTTTATTGAATTTTTTTTTATGAAATCGTTTTCCTAAATTTTACCTTTTATTTAATTTTTGACTTTGCTAATCAATAACCTTCGATTAATTTCATTCAGTTCATGTAAGCAAACCGACGTTTTTTATATTTAGCGAATTTTCCTCATTTTAGACTAAGACCTTTTACTGACTTATCAATTGTTCTTTTGCGCTTATAAATTTATATGTATACTCACACCTATGTATTGACATTGCCGTTGTGGCGTGTCTTTGAAAACTTATGTACACCTAATGTGAGGTGAAAGAAACGTTTCGGCAACCGACCAACTCCTGCTGAGGCGCAGAGTATATGTTTACTTATTAAGACTTTTTTTTTATACTTTCAAAATTTTGTAACTGTCACCTAACGACTTGGTTTTTTTTTATTCAGCAACTGTCTAGCTTCATTACACTTTAGTCCAATTTCACTTTTCTTTCAACGCATGTTTTTTTATCTAATCTCACAAGTTTAATTTTATTTTGATCAAATAACCGTACAACACATCAAAAATTAATTAAATATTGTTACGTTACGAATACCTTATCTTTTATTTCATTTACCTCTGCATATCTTAATTATTATTGTGACAAGCACGCACATAAGTTTGGGTGCTTCAAAATACAGGGTGTTCAATAGGTATCCTACTGGAGGGACACAGCCAGTGGTAGTTCGTAGGAGGCGCAGGTAGGTTATCTGTAGATAGCATAGTGTCCTGGTGCCCGGACAATCGTCGCTAGCGTCGTTGCCGACCGACGCTCTACTATTAGGTGTTCTTATTTTCTTGAACCGTCACGCCGTCTGCGACAGAGTTAGCTCGGCCCTGCGTTATCCTGTTTAACAACCCCTATTGCGACTCTCCGTTTCATTACCGAATTCTGCCGTTACCTTAATGCGACGTAGATCCGGTAGCAAAAATTTGGCGCCCAACGTGAAGCCAAATTTTTGCTACCATCTTCCGGAAGTTTTTTTGAAATTTTCAAATTTATCGCCTTGTCCTTGGTGGACCACGCTTCGGAAAAATTTTGACCATCTTCCGGAACATTTTCTTGAATTTTGCAAATTATCTCCCTGTCTTTAACAGCCAACGTTTCGATAATCTTTTTCTGGGCCTTTCTTTCAGTAATAAGGAAAATTTGGCGCCCTAGCGTCTGGATTTTCTTTTTTTTTTGGTGATAGGGGAAAAATTTGGCACCAACGTTTCGACCAACTTTCCGCCATCTTCGATTTTCTTTATTATTATTTTCGTGTGTCAACCAAGTTTCGGCCTATTTTCCGCCATTTTCAGAATTTCAGACAAGTTTTCTTCCCCCTTCCGTACGAATTGACACACCAACGTTTCTGCCATCTTTTCTCCACCTTCCGGAACAAAATTTTTTTTTTCCTTCGCTACCCAACGCTCCAACGAAGTTTCCGCTACCTTCACAACAATTTCATGCGTTCGTTGTGGGCCTAACGTACAACAGTTCGCACCTACGTTTCGACTAAGTTTTCGCCGCCCTCAAATTTTCTTTTCCTTTTGTGTGTCATCTATCAACTCATAAGTTGACACCGAACGTTTCGACCTGGTTTTTACCATCTTCAGGGAAATTTCTCGTCTTTTCTAATTTTCCTTGGTTTTGGTTGCTTTGACGTGACAACGTGTCGTTGCCTAACGGTTTGGACAAGTTTTCTCCATCTTCCGGAATATTTTCTTTGCCTTTAAGTATTTCAGCCACTAACATTTCGTCGTACCGCACAGTGGTGCTATACTTTGGAGAAGCTACTTGTTTTGTATTAGCGTTTCGGCCCTGACCATTTTCAGGAATAAATTTTGAATTTTCTCGATTTAAGCCCGTTTCTCGTTTAGGTGGGTAAGTGGACGTTAAGTTTCCCTTACCGCTCAGTTTTTCCGTATTTCCGTCTACTCCCTCACCTAATCTAACTTCGACTGTTTATATTTCGTTTTCTTCCTTTTTTTTGGGAAAGGTTATCACCTCACGTTACAATTTTATCTTAGGTTCTGAACTACCTTGTCTTTCAGAATATATTTGCGTGTCTTAGGACTCGAGTCTTTGCTTGCTGATCCCGGTACCGCCATTTCTTTTATATTTCTTTCTTTTCGACTTTCTGCTGAATTAACTTTCGCCATGGCTCCTAAATTTGAGATCAATCGTCTTTTGAAGGAAGACCTTGAATATTTACTGACTGTTATGGGTGCTGTGGTGCCATCCACTTTGGACGGAATGCGACGAATGTATCGACGTCTGCTAGGGTATGCTAGGTCTTATCCGTCGGATACAAAGCTCACGTATCCATTTACATATGCAGAAGACGCCGCGGCCATTAAGGATAAGCTTACGGTTATCGAAGGGCTCATCGATCAGTTCGTGGGGAATCGCGAGTCTTCCGAATTTCAAAAAATTTCTACCGCCCTTGCTTTCGTATTGCGCCGAATTCAGAACTCCGTCCCAACATCTTCAGCGGAAGTGGAAGAATGCCATGCGTTTCGGAGTCGCGTTGCTGATCTGGAAGATCGCATCCGCGATAAGGCTCGCACCCTTGAACGCGCCTCAACATTCAGTTTATTACAGTCACCCACTGCCGGTAACCCTGGTCCTCAAGGGAGTGAAGAGGAATTTAGTGACGAGGAGGATCCTATTCGATCTCCTGTTAATGCTTTTACTGGTCCAGTCCACTCGACTTTCGCTAGTTTCTCTCCTAAACCCGTCCCCGTTGCCTCTTGGAATATTACGTTTACTGGACAAAAGAACTTTTCGGTCAGTGCTTTTCTGGAGCGTGTAGCTGAGCTGAAAATCGCTCGTAATTCCTCAGACCAGTTATTATTCAATTCCGCTATAGATTTATTTAAGGATCGTGCTTTGGTGTGGTATCGGGCTAATCGTCATCTTTACTCTAATTGGTCAGAGTTAGCTGCCGGTCTACGGGAAGAATTTCAGGCCGTAGATTATGACGACCGTCTTATGGACGAAATTAAGCAACGGACTCAAGGTCCTAACGAACCTATTGGACTATACGTATCGGTCATGAAAAATCTCTTTTCTCGTCTTTCTGATTCAGTCCCTGAAAAAACTCAATTACGAATTCTGCAACGTAATATTCTGCCTTTCTATCAAACGCAATTGGGTTTAACTGAAGTCAATTCTATCGCGGAACTCCTTAAATATGGGAAAGTTCTCGAAGCCCGCAAGGCCTCTGCTGAAGCTTATGTACCGCCTCCCTTACGTGCTAAAACACTCGAGCCCGATTTGGCTTATGTCAATGCCGAACCAGTCCCGAGTTATTCTCGAAGTCGTGAGACGCCCGTTACTCCCGTCTCTAATCGCTCTCGTGTTCGTGTGGCACCCGTTTCAGCAAATCCTGTCACATGTTGGAATTGTCGTCAGACAGGACATCGTTACTCCCAATGCGCTTTACCTCGCAAACGCTTTTGCTATCGTTGTGGTCGTCCAGAGACCATTGTATCTTCTTGTCCGCAGTGTTCGGGAAACGGCCGACGTGCGCACTAAGTGGCCGTCCGGTGCGTACAGTATACACAGCGGCCTATCGACAAATTAGAGCCCGGTTAGATTTTATTCTCGAACAAGCCATAGGGGATGAACGCCCCTATCTTAAAGTCCAAATCTTTGGTAAAGAGTTTCTCGGTCTTTTGGACACAGGTTCATCACGCACTATTTTAGGTGAAGCAGGTTGGTCCGTGTTAAAGGGTTTTGTTCCGCTTAAATCCTCTATGTCCTTTTGCACTGTTGCCAACGGTTCACGATGCCGAATATCAGGTGAAGTTGCCCTGCCTATTAATGTTAGGAATCGTTCTAAGGTCTTTGACGTTTTGGTGGTACCTGAACTACCGCATCAACTTATCTTGGGCGCAGACTTCTGGCGAGATATGGGTATCGTCATAAACATGCGCAGTGGCGATTGGGTATTTTCAGACGCACCCGACGTGTCTTCTGTCGATGTCGAACCACCGGTGTTATCTGATGAGCGTCAACGTCAGCTCGAGGCTATCATCAATCAAAATTTTCCTAACGTCGATAAGGAGGTGTTAGGTTGTGCCAAAGGTGTAGAGCACACTATTATCACTAGTAGCCCTCCGATTAAGCAACGCTATTATCCGATATCTCCGGCGGTGCAGAAAGTAGTCGACGCTGAATTAGAGAAGATGTTGGCTCTCGGTGTCGTTGAGAGGTCTCAGAGTGGTTGGTCTTCACCCATTCTTCTCGTGCCTTAGAAGGATAAGACTTTTCGATTTTGTGTCGATTATCGGAAGCTCAATCAGGTCACTGAGAGAGATGCCTATCCCCTTCCCTACGTATCAAATACCTTAGATAAATTACGAGACGCCAAATATCTTACGTCTCTCGATATAAAAAGTGCGTATTGGCAAATTCCTGTTGCCGAGTCTTCCCGTCAGTATACCGCCTTCACCGTGCCGAATCGAGGTTTGTTCCAATTTTGTCGTCTCCCGTATGGTCTCCACAACGCACCTGCCTCCTGGCAGCGTTTTATTGATAGAGTTTTGGGTCCTGAATTAGAACCTTACGTTTTCGTTTATCTGGATGATATCATAATTGTCACTCCTACCTTTGAAAAACACTTGACTATCTTAGAGCAAGTTTTATCTCGCCTGCGTGACGCTGGCTTAACGCTTAATAGAGACAAATGTCAGTTTTGTCGCGACGAATTGAAGTACCTGGGCTATGTGGTTAATCGTCGTGGGTTGATGGTCGACCCTGACAAAGTCAAGGCTATCATCGGAATTGCCACACCCAAAAATGTTTCTGAAGTCAGACGCTTAGTAGGTATGGCTTCATGGTACCGACGTTTCGTCCCTAATTTCTCTACTGTTATCTCCCCGCTTACTGATTTGCTACAGAAAAATCGTCCCTTCGTTTGGACGTTAGCGTGTGAAGAAGCTTGGACATCTTTGCGTGAACGCTTGGTTTCCTCCCCGATCTTGACATGTCCCGATTTCCAATATGAATTCATCATTCAAACTGATGCTAGCGACTATGGTCTTGGAGCCGTCTTGACTCAAGACATAGACGGACAGGAGAAAGTAATCAGTTATCTAAGCCGTTCTTTGACACCTGCCGAACGTAAATTCTCTACGGTTGAGAAAGAATGCCTTGCCGTCCTTTGGGCTATAGAAAAGCTTCGCCCATATATCGAGTGCTCACACTTTACGGTGATAACAGATCATTACTCCCTCTGCTGGCTGAACTCTCTTAATTCTCCGTCGGGTAGATTGGCTCGTTGGGCCGTGCGTCTTCAGCAGTACGACTTCACTATCATCCACCGTAAAGGAAAATTCAATGTCGTTCCGGACACTCTCTCCCGTTCGGTCCCCAAATTGGATATCGTTCAAGTCAATCCTAAAAGCCAAGACAAATGTTACGTTCGTATCTTAGAACAAATTAAGAGACATCCCGAGAAGTACCCTCAATTTCAACTTATCGGTGGGATACTTCGACGTTACGTACCGCCTAATAGCGCTTTTCCCTCTGAGGATTCCGATTCATGGAAAATCTATGTTCCTAAGGATCAACGACAAGAGGTCTTGTTAGAATGTCATAACGAGCCCACAAGTGGTCATCTGGGCATTGCGAAGACTCTCGCTCGCATATTGCAACACTACTATTGGCCCAAGATGTTAGGTGATGTGATTCGTCATATCAAAGCCTGTCCTAACTGCAATAAGGCGAAACCTCTTCAAAGAGCTCCTGTTGGTCGTATGGGTGGACATTCTAAAGTTACTAAACCATGGGAAGTCCTCAGTGTCGACATTGTTGGTCCTCTTCCGAGGTCCAAGCGCGGTTTTAATTACATTTTAGTGGTCTCTGATATCTTCAGTAAGTTTGTTCTGACCTTCCCGTTACGTAAAGCTTCCTCCAAGTCTATTATCCGACATCTTGAAGAAGATGTGTTTCTGATTTTTGGCGTACCTCGTTCCGTAATTTCCGATAATGGCGTGCAGTTTCGTTCTAACGATTACCGCTCTATGTTAAAAGAATATAAAGTACGTCCATGCTATACTGCGAATTACCATCCTCAAGCGAATCCCGTGGAACGTGTGAATAGGGTTATCAAAACCATGTTGATCTCGTATGTCTCTGACAATCATCGCGAATGGGACGTCTATCTTCCCAAAGTCACTTGCGCCTTGCGCACTGCTAGACACGAAGTCACCGGACATACGCCCTATTTCATTAACTTCGGTCGTGAGATGAATCTCACTGGAGAAGGAATTTCCGATGCCCCTATCTCTGACGGAACTCCACTTGTCGAGGTCCGCGATCCGGAAAAACTAATAGAACGTTCCGAAGGATTTTCTAAACTTTATCGCGACATCAAATCCCGCTTGCAGAAAGCATACGAGCGTGCTAAAGCGCGTTACGATACTCGTCATAGGCGAGATGAATTCTTGGTAAACCAGTTGGTCTGGCGTAAAAATTTCGTCCTTTCAGATGCCGCCAAATTCTATACCGCCAAATTGGCTGACAAATATGTCGGGCCCTTCCAAATTAGTAAACGTATCTCCACTGACATTTACGAACTCAAAACTTGCGAAGGTAAATTGCTGCCCGGGGCGTGGCATGCAAATTTACTGAAACCTCAACCGAGTGATGATTAAGATCTATCTTCTTACGGGTCTAACTGCCTAAAATTATCGCTATCTCGATTTTGTCTTCTCGTTACCTGTACCTACCGTTACCTTCACGGCCTGTAGTGAGGGCTGAAAGAATTCTCCTACCGTGATCCTGCGTGAAGTAAAAGGCTTCTAAAGGGACTCGGACCACTATTGTTCCCTAACACCCCGGAACAACCGCTTTCTGTCCCCCTAGGACTCTCTCCCTCTCTCGTGTTGTCGTCATCGGGTCTTCCGTTTCGGATCGCCCGGGTCGGATCTTCTGGGTCTGCCACTGCCCTCTCCTGCTTCCGGTTGTCTCCTCGTGCGGCTGTGTGTACGACCTCTTCCGCGCGGTTGCGGTTCCATCTTGGAAAATCTGTTTCCTAACCCGCAATTACTAACTAAGTAGCTTTGCTACATCAAGAAACTATCGCTTCAGGGCAAACATTTTCCGTATATCGACTTCTGTTAGTGTGATTACCGGCCCCATTGCACAGCTTGTATCTGTGATTCTGTCTATGCATTTATCTTCCCGTGCCTTTATCGCTTCCGTATGTTTCGGATCCCCCCGTGTCTCTGCATATATGGAATAGCAGCCTTGCTAGGGGAGTCCACACTATATTTCGTTTACCCTATCTGACATGACTACCTTTTAAGCTAACTAATGTGGCTTAACTACCGGATTTGACGTTCTTATTTGAGGAGGTATAAAGAGTGATGGTCCCTTCTGTGTGATAATCCTCAGCCTTCTAAGGGTCGTGTCCTGGCGACCTTCTTGCTTTTCTTACGTTCAAAATGTTACTACCAGGAATCGGAAATGACTTCAGCCTTTATGGTTTATCGTTGCCTTCAGCATTTTAGTCGGGACAACGCCGGTCCAGACTTTAAACTTTTGCTCTCTAATATCTATTTTTGTTTGGCGAACTTCTCTCGTTTTGTTGTTACCGGATGTTATGGATGTCGAAACGGCATATCCGTACCTCTGAGCAGTTGCACCATTCTGAGCTCTACCCTACCTTTATTTACCTCTTCCCTATTCCGCTTTGTATCCCGTATCTGTAGTAATAAACCCGTTTTTAGTTGACCTGTTATTTTTGTTTGTTTTGAGATACCGAGGGCCTCTCCCAAGGGTCTCTTTTACCGTCGCGTGTCTGCAGAGTGTCGTCTCGGGGGTTGCCTTGCCCGCATCTTGGCCTATTGGTAGTGCCCACTCCTCGTTCCTGTGCCTTCGACCGTCGTAAGGATCACCGCCGGCCGGGCACACCGATATCTAACCCGTCTACACCCTCTTCCCCCCGTGATGCTACCAATAGTGCTGGGCTGTCGGTTGGACGGGTCTCGGGGCGCGTCTGTGCAGAATCTCGACACCCCTTGTTCTTTTATTTTTCGTTACTTTCCCGTACCGGCCGAATGCCGAAGGGCCACGTGGTGGTTATGGCCAAGCTGTCTGGTGTTGCTGTGACTGAGTGTGGATATGTGCGTTTGTGTAGTAGACAACGTCCGTTTTAGAGCTCTCGCTTACCCTTTTCACTATCTTTATCCCGTCAGCCTAAGTTCTCGGTGCAAGAAATTGCTCTGCGATCAATTTCTTTTCGCTGGAAAGGGGGGAATTTGTTACGTTGTAAACTCACTTTATTTATAGTTCTCGAAAGATTGTGTACCTTTTGTCTAAATACGTGGAATTTTGTATAAAGTTCATGACTTTTTGAGCGTACCCTGTATATTGTCTATTTCACCGGTCACTAAGACTGCCTGCAGTACACTTGCGTGGGTGTTTAACCTACTATTGAGCCCTCACCGCTCTAAATCACGTACCGCGAATATGACAGATATATTTTGTGTAAGATCGGGCATTTACACCCTGTTTATGTGAAAGCCTCTTTATCTGAGTAACTAACTTTAATTATCTTAGCTCTAGCTTAATCTAACCTACCTGTAGTTTCGTATTTTCCGCATTGGCAATTACTTTTACGCCTTGCTTAAGGTTATAAAATATCTTCTTATATATATTACGTCCGATCTCTGCATAATGCATTTATTTGTGATTTGTAAACGCTTTGAGACGACAGTCAAGTTTTTGTGTTAACTGTTTCACATGTTTTGCGTATTGCCAAACACAGTATCTCGAGCAGGCCCCGAGTTTTATTGTCTTGCCTTTTTCCTTCGCAGTCGTCTCTCTAAAAATGTAGGAAGTATTAATTGGGGAAATGCTCGGGACAATAGGTCATACTATTAATTGTTTGCCGATCATTTGTGGCCTTCCTTCGTTCTTCTAAGTATTAGGCATCTTCCGTGGCTTCATCCTGGGACTCCCATTAGGGGTTATGGACGATAATAACATTCTGAAACATATAGGTAGATCGGTCTTCCACCGTCTTTTGCAGCGTTTTGTTATTAAAGCTTTAGTATTTCGTTATTTACCTGCAGAAATTCTGTCCTTTCGCCTAATAAAAATAGAAACTATGTGTGGAAGATTGTTTGTTTATTTCTGTCAGATCTATCGGCTAAGTAGTACAAATCTATCTGCACACGCGGTATTGCCAACGTCTAGCATGAAATACCCTCTCGTGCCGTCGGCTCTATATTTTCTACTTACAATTGTTGAGTATTTCGCTTATGTTTTCCCGTCTAAGTTATGTGTAGGGTCACGTTTAATTGTGTTTAAGTCACGATGTCGTCTCCATCTATTGTCAGATTAGTTGTGGGTTTATTATGTTTATTTGAAAACTCCCGCCTTTAATTTGAATCCTTTCCAGTGACGCATTGAGCGTGCGTGCTCTTGGGTTGTGACGTATCTACCGGAAAGGTCACGTTGGAGTCACTTTAGAAGTCGAGCTTGTTATAAGTGCATGGGCACGATCTGCTTATTTTCTTTTGGTGAATTTATCACTTTGTCTAAAGTTAGACTAACGCTTAAGCGGCTTTAATGAAATAAGTTTAAGTTATCGATACCTTAATTAGGTGTTTATCGTGAATTAATTTTTATCGCAATACCGCTATCTAATTTACGAATGCCACGAGGTGGATTTTGAATTAATTTCGTGCTATGTGTGACTTCTGAGTCCTTATCGTGGAATCTCCATTGTTCTACTTGGGGTAAGTTTTCAAAGCTCTGTTAAATTTTCGGGATTTTATCTTTGGGTTCTTTTTTTAAATTTTAATAGGATTCTTTTGTCGGGCGCAAAAGCCCTCAAAAGCCGTTAGGATTCTTTTGTCGGGCGCAAAAGCCCTCAAAAGCCGTTAGGATTCTTGACGGTCATTTGGGCCCTCCGAAGTCTTTTCTGTGGTGAAATCGCCCACAACAGTGGTTTTATCCATCATCCAGCCCACCTGTTGAGTGGAATTTTCCAACAAGGGAGTCGCCGCCATCTTGGACATCTGCAGCGTCCTTCCGACAACCATCTTGCCAGCTAAGGTTGTAATTTTACCATTTATATTTTACGTCCGAATTTCGACGACTTTTCGACTGTGAACAAGACTTCAGTCCGCCTAGTTTTGTCCAGGAATTTTTGAGAGGCTTATTAACTATCGCACTTCTCAGTAATCTGCGTGGTCACAATTTAATCCTTATTAAATTACCGTTATTATTTTATTAATTATGTAAAATCAGTTCGACCTGAATTTTGGATTTGTCACTACCGTAATATCTGTAGCCCTTTGTCGAGGCTAATATTTAACAATAATTAATTCTAGTAAATTCAATAGATGCTCCCTTTAACTTTAGGATAATTTTATTTACTTAATAATAAACCCAGTGTTTTCTTTTTCGATACAATAGTTGTATGTTTTATGATGTGTTGCATTTGAAAATTTAAGTTTTGATAATTATTTTGCACGTTTAATTATTGCCGTAAGTTTGTAAATTTTGCCTTTCGAAGATCAATTAATTTACCTGAGCCAGATAAATTCATTCTTGTAGTAGCAAACTTTGGTTCTCGAAGTTCAGGGTTTTATTGAATTTTTTTATGAAATCGTTTTCCTAAATTTTACCTTTTATTTAATTTTTGACTTTGCTAATCAATAACCTTCGATTAATTTCATTCAGTTCATGTAAGCAAACCGACGTTTTTTTTATATTTAGCGAATTTTCCTCATTTTAGACTAAGACCTTTTACTGACTTATCAATTGTTCTTTTGCGCTTATAAATTTATATGTATACTCACACCTATGTATTGACATTGCCGTTGTGGCGTGTCTTTGAAAACTTATGTACACCTAATGTGAGGTGAAAGAAACGTTTCGGCAACCGACCAACTCCTGCTGAGGCGCAGAGTATATGTTTACTTATTAAGACTTTTTTTATACTTTCAAAATTTTGTAACTGTCACCTAACGACTTGGTTTTTTTTTATTCAGCAACTGTCTAGCTTCATTACACTTTAGTCCAATTTCACTTTTCTTTCAACGCATGTTTTTTTATCTAATCTCACAAGTTTAATTTTAATTTGATCAAATAACCGTACAACACATCAAAAATTAATTAAATATTGTTACGTTACGAATACCTTATCTTTTATTTCATTTACCTCTGCATATCTTAATTATTATTGTGACAAGCACGCACATAAGTTTGGGTGCTTCAAAATACAGGGTGTTCAATAGGTATCCTACTGGAGGGACACAGCCAGTGGTAGTTCGTAGGAGGCGCAGGTAGGTTATCTGTAGATAGCATAGTGTCCTGGTGCCCGGACAATCGTCGCTAGCGTCGTTGCCGACCGACGCTCTACTATTAGGTGTTCTTATTTTCTTGAACCGTCACGCCGTCTGCGACAGAGTTAGCTCGGCCCTGCGTTATCCTGTTTAACAACCCCTATTGCGACTCTCCGTTTCATTACCGAATTCTGCCGTTACCTTAATGCGACGTAGATCCGGTAGCAGTGCTCTTTGTAGTACTAAGGCAAATCCAATGCGATCTGACTGGGCATGTGCGGTCTGTGAAATCGCATTGTGTCTTGGAAAAAACAAAGATTGTTTCCAGAGATATCACAGCAGTAGTACTTAAGTTTGCCATCAATTATTATTTGCCTGATTGTGGAAAACAGTTTTAGTTAGTATTGTTGGTAGCTGCACAATGCTACAAAATATGGACCACCCTGAAAAGGCCGTTTTTGCAATATTTTTTATGGATTTTTTTTGTTAAGAAACTTTATTTTGTTATTATGTCTTGGATTAAACTTTGAAAAATTAAATTTTTTGAACATTATTTTTCCGTGCATCAAAGAGTTAAAGGTGATCAGGATCAGAATTTAATATTGATTAATTTTTGTTTAAGATGATGGACGATCAAAATTCAACATCCTCAGATTCAGTATCAACAATACCTTTACCATCTATTGATACTGACAATGGCTATGAATCTGGTGGTTCGAGTAATATGGTGGTGGATGTATACCGAGATGGTGGATATGGTCGTCATCAATTGATAGCTAGTATTAATATGTGTGTAATGGCCGCTGGTTTCGTACGAGTGCGTGATGGAGGGAATGACATATTATGCATAATATGCTATTATTCCGCACCTCTGCGGGAAATATATCGTCATAGGGTCCCGAGTCATTTTGTGGTTAATTTTCCCATGATAGGTGAGTTTTATGAATAAGAGATGTAAAATAATAATTCAGTATATATTTTTTTTATAGAATATGAGATAATGAGGTGTGGGCGATGTTTTGAGAGAATCAGTTTGGTGTTTCCTCCGATACTTTGCCCTATATGTCACTCGCATTAGGTATGTGAAAATAATTGTATTCCTTAATATTATAATGATTTTAATATGGAGCACCTGTAGACATATTTGGAGAATTTGGTATTCGAACAATATACATCGTCTGAGGAAAAAAATTGTACTCGCCCAAATAGCTCTTGTGCTATAAAAATGATATGTGGAGTACTTAGCCACATAAGTAAGCTGTAAGCCCCACAGGGTGCGATTCTTTGCCACCCCGACCAACACCGCCAAAATCAGAAATATTTGGAGAATTTGGTATTCGAACAATATACATCGTATGAGGAAAGAAATGTACACCCCCAAATAGCTTTTGTGCTATAAAAATGATGTGAGGAGTAGTTAGCCACATAAGTAACCTATAAACCCGACAGGGTGCGATTCTTTGCCACCCCGTCCAACACCGCTAAAATCAGACATATTTGGAGAATTTCGTATTCGAACAATATACATCGTCCGAGGAAAAAATTTTACACGCCCAAATAGCTTTTGTGCTATAAAAATGATGTGTGGAGTAGTTAGCCACATAAGTAACCTATAAACCCGACAGGGTGCGATTCTTTGCCACCCCGTCCAACACCGCTAAAATCAGACATATTTGGAGAATTTCGTATTCGAACAATATACATCGTCTGAGGAAAAAAATTGTACTCGCCCAAATAGCTCTTGTGCTATAAAAATGATATGTGGAGTACTTAGCCACATAAGTAAGCTGTAAGCCCCACAGGGTGCGATTCTTTGCTACCCCGACCAACACCGCCAAAATCAGAAATATTTGGAGAATTTGGTATTCGAACAATATACATCGTATGAGGCAAAAAAAATTACACCCCGAAATAGCTCTTGTGCTATAAAAATGATGTGTGGAATAGTTAGCCACATAAATAAGTTATAAGCCCCACAGGGTGCGATTCTTTGCCACCCCGTCCAACACTGCCCAAAATCAGACATATTTGGAGAATTTGTTATTCGCACAATATGCACCGTATGAAGAAAAAAATTAGTACGTATCACAGTATCAGTTAGTATAAAATGTTTTCCAATTAGGATAAAAATAAAGAGGTATCTAAAAGTATAATCCTGACCATGAAATCCAGGAGTTTATAGGGTAAAATTGTGATATGACTGTTTAATTTGTATGTTGTTATTTCTGGGAGAAGCTTCCTTCTTTTTACTTTCTTATACGTAGTATAAGGAAGTATTGTGATGATAAAAATTTTCAACCTCGAGATTTTTGCAGATGTGCACGTTTTGAAGTCCCCTGATACCGAAAAAGTGGTTTTTAAAAAATGTCTCTCCGTGTGTAGGACCACGGATAGCGGTCAAACCGCTACCGATATCAATTCCAAATTTTGTATTTACAAATATAATCACCCTCTAGAGATCAGATTAGATTTTCAGTAAAATCGGCAGACCGAAAGTAGTAGTTTACTTCAGTAAAAAAATTTAACTTTGCCAATATTTCGTCAACTACTAAGTTTAAACAAATTTATAAAGAATTCATATGTACCCAAAATTAAATTTCAGAAGAATTTGATTAAAAAAGTGTTTTGAAATTCGTACCGGAAATAGGTCTTTTACTCTTATCAAAAATCAGTTTTTTGCGAATATTTCGTTAGCCATGGTTTTTAGACAGGTACGTTACGAGTATAAAAGTATTTAGAACTTAATTTTCAATTCTTTTTGTATAAAAAAAAATACAAATTTGGACCGGAAGTAACACTTACTCTTATCGAATAGCGATTTTTTGCAAATACAATAAATATCGTTTATAACGACATCTGATATAACGACATATCGGTTTTTGCGACGAAATTTCAAGGTCCTGGCCAGAAACAATGCTTTCTAAACGCGCAACCTATCGGTTATAACGACATCGGATATTACGACGAAACTAATATAACGACAAAAAATGGCTTGAAATTTGGATCAAATTATCTTTTATAACGACGGACACGTCACATCACATAGTAAGAAAACGGTGTGGAAGTTTCGAATAAACGTATTTATTCAGTAGTTATCTAGGAATTGAAGGTACGTTGTCGACGTGGATATGGCGAAACGAAAGGCGTTTACAATTGAAGAAAAAGCATCAATTATTAGGCGCTTGGAGGCTGGAAATACTAATATTAATATTGCTAAAGAATATAAGGTAAGTTTTGTTTGATTTCTATGAGAAAAACATGCATACTAATGTATTGGATATGATTCTTGGGTTATCGGTCCGCAACTAATAAAATTACTTTATATAAATATTTCGCTACTATTTCGTAGTTTCTTCAGGATATATGTATTTTCATAAACTATAAATTGTAAAACATTACATAACTAAAAGATTAATAAATAATATAAAAATACTACTTACAAATGTAGTTGCGGACCGATAACCCAAGAATCATATACAATACAGACGTAAAACGGTCGAACAATTATTTCAAGAATGCATAATATTATTCTTGTATATTTAGGTGGCGCATTCAACAATCTGCACGATTTGGAAATATCGGAATAAAATAGAGGATTTAATTAATAGATCTTCATCATTACAAACGAAAAAGATCAGATCTTGTAACGCGTATAGAGTAGACGAGGCCATATATGAATGGTTCAAAATTCAAAGGAGCCACAATATTCCTATTAGCGGTTCGATATTGCAAGAAAAAGCAAATGATTTTGCTCGACGATTACGGTTAGAAGACTTTAAATGCACAATTGGATGGATTCAACGATTCCGAAAAAGACACAATATCGTTTTTGGTAAAATATGTGGCGAAGCAATAGATGTAGGTGAAGGGATTTGTGACGACTGGTTAAATACAGTGTGGCCAAATTTAAGAAAAGAATATACAGACGAAGAAATATTTAACGAAGATGAGACTGGTTTATTTTTCAGAATGATGCCAGACAAAACGATGAAATTTAAAGGGGGAAAATGTATTGGTGGTAAACTGGTAAACTCAGTAAGGATAGATTGACTGTTCTTGTAGCAGCAAATATAACTGGATCGGAAAAAATAAAACTTGTGGTTATTGGCAAAGCTAAGCATCCTTGATGCTTTAAAAATATAAAATCTTTACCTGTTGAATATAAAGATAACCAAAGAGCATAGATGACATCAGCATTATTTGAAAAAACAATTGTACGATGGAACAATAAACTCGTTCGGCAAAAAAGGAAAATTCTATTGCTTTTAGACGACTGTCCAGCTCATCCAAATATTCAAAACTTAAAAGCTATAAAACTCGTCTTCCTTCCACCAAATACGACGTCAGTTCTTCAACCGATGGACCGGGGTGTAATAAAGTCCCTAAAGACACATTTTAGAAAACTTCAAATTAATAAGGCTTTTAAAAGACATTGACGAGAATGGTGTTCCTCAAAAACTAGATATTCTGCAGGCTATTTTTCTACGTTCCAAAGCTTGGGATCGCGTTTCTCATCAAACAATAGCAAATTGCTTTGCACATGCTGGGTTTAATTTACACACAGCAGAACACTCTTTTGATGAAGATAATTTACCCTTAGCTGAGTGGCTTCGACTACAAAATGATACGGATGAAGATAATTTACCTTTAACTGAATGGGTCCGCACTTTACCTGTAGTTAACCTGGCAACACAAGAGGATTGGGATAATTTTTCAAATGTTGATGAAGAACTCGAAACGGAGGAAGATATGACAGAAAATGAAATTTTAGCTGGGTCCAGTGCAAACTTGGAGTTAGAAATACACAACGATGAAGTGGAAATGGACGAAACTACGGAATTCCAACCACCTACTATAAAGGATGCAGCTTCAGCAGTTGAAATGATTCAGCATTTTTTCACATTTAATCAAAATTTGAAAGACGCTAAAACAGATTCTGCATTGTTCCATTTGTAAAAAATTATTGAAAAACACTTCTTAGAAAACAAAAAATTACAACAAACCAAAACGACAGATTTTTTTGTTAAAATTTAAATATGTATGTATGTACAATGCAGTTCGTGCCTATGTATTATTGCATATGTATGTGTTAAATTGTTAGTAAAATAAGTCGAGAAATGTTTTTTTATTTGTATTTTATAAAACTAGAATATTGTTTTCGTTGTTTAAGTGGATTTTCTAAGATAAATAAAATGTGTTTATATAATATTTTGGTATTTGGATATAGCGACCTGCTCTTATAACGACCGAATTTCGTTGGTCCCTTCAACGTCGTTATAAACGATATTTACTGTATGTCGTAAATTATGCATTCTATATATACTTCTCAAGAGTACAAAAGTATTTAGGACTGGAATTGGAATATTTTTTGTATAAGTGAAATTTCAAAATTCGGACCGGAAGTAACACTTCTACTCTTAGCGAGTAGCCTTTTTTCAAATATCTCGTAAGTATGCATTCTATAGAGATTTATTAAGACAGTAGAAGTATATAGGGTTTTGAATATTTTTGTATAAAAAAATTCTTAAAATTTGAACTTGAAGTAACACACTTACAGGTTTATTTTTCGAAGATAAAAGTATTTAAAACAATTCAGCACAACTTGTGTATAATTTGAAACGCTCATACGTATAAGAAAGTCGTGTGGTGGCCACACCTCACTTTTTAATATAAAATTTGTATGCACCTTGTGTTGACATGTGCGTAAAATATCAAGCATGGATAAAGTTATCTATTCTATCTGCCTATTATTGAAAATGAAACATCTACAGGATACATTTGATGTATTCTGAAATATATTTATTTGTCTTGTTTTTAACATAGTTGACCTCTTTGACTGGGTATAACTCTACAATAAAGTAATTTATGACTGTAATTCTCAAAAATAACCAAGACATATGGATTACAAAATAAGATGTTTTCTTGTAATAGAATAAAAGACATTTATGACAGGAATGCCCTTAATCCATGTGACCCTTGGCCACTGGAACTAAAATAAAATTGGTAGATGACCTTCTTTCCCAGTAACAAGGGGCTTGCTTTTTGGTGTATGCTTTTTTTCGACATTACTAGTTTTAAAAGTGTTTAGCGTATACTTCTGTATATTCGTGTGAAAATGTGACTATATTATAGTTAATAGTTAATTAGTGTGTACTTATTTCTGTCCAAAGTGTATACTGCTCAGGTATTTACATAAATACGTAACATTTTTTTAAGGTAGAACGAAGTATTTATTCATAAATTGAAATTTAGGTAGTAGAATATGAGGTTGTAGATACTGTAAATATATAGATATACTCCATAAAGGAATATTATAGGTATAGTAAATATATATATAAATATATCGTTATCTCACTGTATCAGTTCAACATTTTTAATTTGCAATATGACAAGAAAAGGTCATGTAAATATAGAGGCGTTGGCGACTTATTTAAAGGTTGCGCTTCCTGAGCATTCGTTTCAACAATTACTTGAATTACATCCGTCAAATAAATTTTTTTGGGAGGCAACTTCTACTATCTGATGGCCAACTATTGAAGTTTGTGATCGAAAACTTATAGTCGTTCCATTACAGTGCCGTTTATAGTTTGCATTGGTTACTGGCAGCGTAGTTTGTATTGTAGTGGTGTTTACTGTAATATTTTACTTCGCGTACTTAAGGCATTAACGAAAGGTTTATTCTGGTAAGTACTTTATGATATCACAGTTATATTTGTTATAGTGTTTTTTCTTACAAATTTCAAATAAAAACAACCGTAAATATTATTTTTAGGTTAAGTTAAAATTAAACTCGTGTTGTTCCCTTAATTCAACCTGGTATTGAATTCTAAAATTGAACCGGTTCAATTTAGGAAACGTGTGAGGGAGTTAGTTTAGTTTATTGAAAATTTCTATATTAGTATATTAAAAAATGTCTATATTATTTTATCTTGAAGTAAATACTAGAGAATAAAACATTTTCAGGATTATGTCATCGAAAAAGAGAGGCAATTATGGTAAATGGTCCGAAAAGGATATGGAAATGGCCATTAAGGCTTACAAAGATGGAGTTGGATTAAATGAATGCCAGCGAAGATTTAACATTAATAAATCAACTCTATTAAGACATGTTCGACAAACAAATAAAATCGCAAATAATTGCATAAAAAAAAGGTACAAAAATTGTTTTTAATGTTGAAATGGAGGCATTATTAGTCAAACATATTCTAAAGTTTGAAGAAGTGCTTTCTGGTTTAACAATAAAAGATGTCCGAAAAATTGCATTTCAACTAGCAGAAAAGCACAAACTACCTCATAGATTTAATAAAACAAAATGCATTGCTGGAAAAAAATGGTTTTATGGATTTATGAGACGTCATAAGGAATTATCACTGAGACAACCAGAATCTACTTCGCTTGCGCGAGCAAGAGGTTTTAGCAAGGAAAGAGTAACAGAGTTTTACGATCTTTTGGAAAAGTTAGTTGACAAATACAAAATTGATGCGACTACAATATTTAATGTTGATGAATCCGGGTATTCCACAGTTCAAAAAAGAATGCAGAAAGTTATAGCTAAAAAAGGCAAAAGACAGGTGGGTGGAATTACCAGTGGTGAACGTGGAGTTAACACAACAGTTGTGTGCTGTACTAATGCTGCTGGCCTTTATATCCACCCTATGCTAATTTTTAAGAGAAAAAGATATTCTCCTGAATTAGCAAAAGGTGCTCCCAGTGGAAGTATTTGTCACATCTCTGACTCTGGTTACATCAACTCCGACTTATTCCTAGTTTGGCTAAAACATTTTCACAAAATTGTACAGAGTGGCTCCAACAAAGGTGTTCTTTTGCTATTAGATGGTCATACAACTCATAGTAATATCTTAGAAGCTTTAGAAATTTGTCGCGAAAATCATATTCATCTTCTTCAGGTACCTGCACATACAACACACAGGCTCCAGCCTTTAGATGTAGCATTTTTTAAACCTCTACAAAGTTATTACGTGCAGGCACAAGATTCTTGGTTGAGAGCTCATGTTGGACAAGCAATTTCAGCTTACGATATTGCAGAACTTGTAAATGAAGCATATGGAAAGGCAGCGACAGTAGGAACAGCCGAAAATGCTTTTAAAGCACCAGGCATTCCATAAAATGGTTTTTTATATTATACACAAAAATGTTATTTTCTTTCTTTAAAAATAAATGTTTGCAAATTTGTCTATCGTTTGAGTTTAAAATGTCCGCTTAAGGTTGATTATTGTCGGAATAATGGTCATTTCTTTCAAAGTGGTTCAAATTAGGCAACCTTCCCCTATATAAAAAAATTCTTATCCGTAATACGGGAAATATTAAACAATTTTCCCATAGTAAGGTTACAAAGCCTGTTTTACAAAACCTAAATTTTAACTTACATAAAAAAAGTAAATGTAACGTAATACAGAAAGTCATTAACTTTGCATATATTAGATAAAGTATGCAATATGTCATATTATCCAAATTCTTCGGCTTTTTCAAAAATTTGCCAGGCAACGGGGTATAAAAATAATGTACGTAATCGAAAGAAAATAAATAACATATGTCGCCGCTATAAGTGTTCCTTACGAAATGACGAACGTCATTCAAAAAATTCAAATTATTTTTCATGTTCTTCCAACGTAACACACGCTGAATTACTAAATCAATCAACTGAAAACTTTTGACTCGTATATCACCTATATCTCTTTCGAGCGAATTACCAGATGAATGTCACAACAACGATATAACAGATATAATTAGTGTCACTTCTGTAGTCTTTTAGTAGTAGTGATGTTTCAAATTGTGTTGACACACTATATCGAAAGAAATATAACAAGTCGGTTATTTTGCCAAAAGGTAGCAAAAATGAGTAGGGGAGACTGGGGTTAGATGTTACAGGGGTTGGTTGTTACAGTCTGAATATTTTTTTTTACAATTATGTATCCGAGTCTCAAACACAGTGTAGTAGTTCTTTTAGTCGACTACTAACTTCATACAATTTTGTAGAGATGGCGCTACAAACGAAAAAGTAATATGGTGGAAAACGTGTTTTTGATGGTTCAACGTAATTCTGTGCGTAAGGTAAAAATTTCTTTTTATTGAAATCTCCAAATGTCTGTGAAAGTTCTAACTGCTGTAATCGCTACCTTGATATTTGTTCTTTTTGATATGTACTATATTCCATTTCGCTGGAATAAATTGTTTAGCTGTATTTAACAAAGTCATTGAAAAACTTCGAAATGGGTTGGTTGTTACATCTAAACTGGGGCAGGTTGTGACAGTGTAACAACTAACCCCCAAGGGCTAGAGCAATTGTTCTGAAAGTCGTAATTGGTTTTTTGTTCATTTGCAGACCAAACATGCGGGTTTATAAAAAGAAGACTGATAGGGGAAATGTCCCACAAGACATTTTTATAAGAGCGGCTCGAGAAGTAGAGAAGGGCAGAGGTTTGAGAAAAGTAGCAGCTGATTTTGACATAAATTTCATGACTTTACAAAGATTTTGTAAGAAGTTAAAAAATAAAGGTATAACCGCTCTTTACGAATTAGTCAGATATTTATATTTTTGTTTTTTCAATAACCATAGGTGAAACAGATCCTATACCTAAGGTTGGATATCGGCGTAATCGGCAACTGTTCAATGACACGTTTGAAGAAGAATTAGTTACCTATCTCGACCAAAGTGCTAAGATGTATCATGGTCTTACTCCTAAAGAGACTCGCAAATTAGCATACCAGTATGCAGTAAAAAACAATATTACTGTACATAATAGTTGGCATCAGTTTCAAATGGCTACCTATGATTGGTTATGGGGATTTCTTCGTCGACATCCTACTTTATCTATAAGAAAACCCGAAGCTACAAGTCTAGCTCGGGCAACCAGTTTCAATAAAGCAAATGTCAAAAAATTTTTTGATTTATTAGAAGAAGTTTTGGATAAATACAAATTTGAGTGCCAAGATATATATAATATAGACGAGACAGGCGTCACTACGGTGCAAAAACCTGACAGAATCATTGCACGTAAAGGAATGAAACAAATTGGATCTGTAGTATCCGCTGAGCGAGGAACTTTGGTGACATTAGCAGTAGCAGTTAATGCAAATGGAAGTTATATTCCACCGTTTTTTGTTTTTCCCCGAAAAAATTATAAAAACTACTTTGTTGCAAACGGTCCACCTGGTTGCATAGGCTCAGCTAACAAATCTGGTTGGATGAATCAAGAGGACTTTTACATTTTTTTAGAACACTTTGCTAAACACAGTCGTTGTAGCAAGGAGCGACCTGTCCTTTTACTTCTAGACAACCATGACTCACACTTATCTGTAAAAGGCATCGATTTTTGTAGAGAAAAAGGTATAATTGTTTTATCCTTCCCGCCACATACTACGCATAAACTCCAACCATTGGATAGATCGGTTTATGGCCCACTTAAAAAATATATTAATTCTTTCTGTGACTCATGGATCAGAAATAACCCAGGGAAAACGTTAACTATTTACGATATTCCTTCTATTGTACGCGATGCTTTACCACTAGCTGCAACACCAGTGAACATTCAATCTGGTTTCCGTGTCACTGGTATTTGGCCCACAAATAGAAACATTTTTAATGATGACGAATTTTTGAGCTCGTCTGTGACAGACCGTCCATTAGAAGGCACCAATGAACACGAACATGAAGATAATATAAGTCACGATGCAGAAGTTGAAGAAGTGAGTAACACTCACGATCAAAACCCTCATTCTAATGTAACTCCTCCGAGGTTAGTAAATAACAATAAACTTGTTGAAAACGTCAGTGTCAATGAAACTCAACCTGTGTCAAGCTGTTATTATAATCCAGCTGTAGCTTCTACCTCAAACCAAGATCACCAACATATAACTCCAGAATGTATTCGTCCTTTTCCAAAAGCAGGCATGAGGAAAAATACGAATACAAGAAAACGCAGAAAAGCCGCTGTATGGACTGATACACCAAATAAAAAAGAATTGGAAGAAGAGGAAGAGAAAAAAAGAAAAACAAATAAAAAAGCTGATAAAGTTAAAAAAAATTTAAAGAAAAACATTGAGGGTAATAAGAAAAAAGGTAAGAAATCTGTAGCAGATAGTTCCGAAGATGAAAATGAAGAGTGTGTGATATGTGGAGAACTTTATTTAAACTCAAAACCAGGCGAAGGATGGATCAAATGCCATAAATGTGAAAAATGGGCACATGAACTATGTACTCCAGGTGAAACTTACTTTATTTGTCAGCACTGCGATTCAGATGATGACATGTAACAAATTGCCCCAAGCATGTATCAATCAACCCCACCTTGGGGAAAGTTGTTACGTTTTGACTTTTTTTAATTATTATATATTTTCTAAAAAAATAGTTTAGTTTTTGTTAAACTGTAAGGCCTATTACAAAAATAAAGGTTATTACTTTCTTATGATATATTTCAAATTTTTAAAACAATTACTAAAATAAAATAAAAAATTCATAATCAAAAACTGTAACATCCAACCCCAGTCTCCCCTATATTTTGGGCAATATCAAATGTTCTTTCAGAGAAGGTGTAGTTAAGTTAAGTTGTGACGAATGGAAGAGTATATTGGGAGGTATACTAAGAAAGGGAACGCACACATACATCCTTAAAGAAAAATTAGCAGAAATTAATAATGTATGCGTAATAAATTTTAAAAGCAATCGAATGCAAATAATTAGGTGTGGCCACCACACGACTTTCTTATACGTATGAGTGTTTCAAATTATACAACTTTAAAAAAAAATTATACAAAGATTATTCAAAATCTTATTCTAAGTATACTTCCACTCTCTTAACAAATTTCTATAGAATGCATACTTTGCAAGATATTCGAAAAGAGTGCTACTCGCTAAGAGTAAAAGTGTTACTTCCGGTCCGAATTTTGACTGTTCATGTATACAAAAAAAAAATGGGTGTGCTTAAGACCACACGGCAGAAGTGAAAACTTCATCAAGGCGAGGTTAATAATACGAAATACAACTTTTTTTTTCGTTCTATATTCATTTACATTTACATTTTCCATTTTTGTTCTATATTACATTTAAAAAATATATATTTATTATAATTGTGTATACATTATTCTAGTACATTTCGCTCGGTCTGATCAAGTTTTCACTTCAAAAATACATACGTACGCATGTATATATACAAATAGACGATATGATAATTCTCATACGAGTACCCGCGCTGGTCTAATGGTAACGTGCCGGCCTCATACCCGGGCGGCTCGGGATCGCATCCGCACGCGGACAAGAATTTTTCAGAAAATTAAAATACAATATTTCGAGTATTTATTCTAAATTTCAATTTAATTGAAATTAAATACCGCTAGTTAGCGTTATAATACAAAGCCGAGCGTGAAACGGTTGCCGAGCGAGTATAGCAGAGACCGGCAGAGACGCGTTAACTATATCTCTCTCGCTCCCTTAGTCGGCTCGATTCTAGCCGACTTTACCCGAACGAGCGTTACATTCCGAGCGTGACGGTTCAGTCTCGTTCAGTGCTTCAAAAATATTGCAAATCTAGCTCTAAATACTTTTGTTAAAATTCAGGATAGGTATCTGTTTAACAAGAAAATACAGCTAATGTCGGGATTTTTAAGATACCACCACACTTCACTTGAGATTGATCTCATTGTATTTTAAGATATTTAACCATACTTATTTAGTTGACGACATATTGGTAAAATATATTGTCTTTCACCGAAGTAAACTACTACTTCTATTCTATCTATTAATTGACAATCTGAAATTCAGCCAGAAATATGATCAATCGCAAGTGAAGGCTGCGTGGCCTAAATTTTTAAGTTGGCAACTTTGACTGCGTAAACTAAAGAGGGACGCAGAAACAAAAAGCAAGTAAAATGTGATCGTAAAGTGACATCAAATTGAAATAAAATACAAAATGACAGCGATTTTAAGTATTCAGAATAGGTATCTAGCAAAAAAAATACAACATTAAATAAAATTTATTATATTATATAATTGTTTAATATTCAACACGCAAAATAAAGAACAAATAAAAATAAATACAAAAACAAAATAAGAAAACATTAATAAATTAGTTATACTGCCATTTTCTTCAACGACTTTATTTAAAGATAGGCATTGAATTAATTAATTTCATTTTTATCTGCCACTAATTCCTCGCACGCCATTTCTATAGTATCCCAAAGATGATTCACATTTAGAAAACAAATATTTTGGGTGTATATTTTCTTAGTTAATAAACCATATACAGGGTGTAACAAAATAAGTGTAAAACATTTCAGGGGGTGATTCCTTAGCGAAAAAGAGAGAGAGTCTTTCATATAAAAAAACTTCAATGGAGCATCCCTTGTTAAGATATAGCCCCATAAAGGGGGTACATAAAATTTATTTTACAATTTTTCTCACAACCACTAAAAATGTAATTTATTTCCAATGTAACTTTTTGTCTGATTATTTGTTTACCATTTAAAAATCTATTTCCAATACCTTGTTTCATTTGAAACAAAAAATGTCTCTTGAATTTTTTGCCCAAAAGTAATCAGTTCGCAGCAAAAAATTATTTTACGAACAACTACAGAGATACATCGTCATAAATGCGAACTGGATTAGTATTGTTATTTTGTAGTTACTACCTGCATCAAAATACATATGATTAAAGATGAATAAACAAAACTAATTTATTAATAACAAAACATAAAACATGTAGAAATCATAGTAAATGTTCAATATGTCCACCTTCAGTCATTACACATGCGTCTAGACGTCGGCGCATTGAGCCACGTATTCGCTCAAATATTCCTGGATTCTCTCTAATTACCCTGCACGCATCGATGATGCGGTTTCTTAAGTCCTCTACATCGCGAACAGGAGTAGGAAATGGCCCCAAGTAGAGAAATCGAGAGGATTGAGGTCCGGGGATCGAGCGGGCCAATTCTGTGGTCCTCCTCGACCTATCCAATGATTTGGATATGTTTGGGTTAAATCATAGGTTCCCAAAGTGGGCGATAACGCCCCCTTGTGGGCGCTGCAGGTCTAAAGGGGGGCGGTAAGAGACCCAGAAAAAAAATGGGGGCGTTGTGTAAAGGCTTAGGGGGCGATTTGTAATTTCATCTAGAATCTAGGAGGACTCTTAGACACCGACTGAGCTCTCGACTCTCGACTAGGGATGGGCGATAAACATCGATGTTCATTGAACATCGATATTTTAGGATCGATGTTCGATGTTTTTGCATCGATGTTTGCAATTTAGATTTATCGATAAACTATCGATGTTAGAAGAAATATAGTGAACATCGAACTTTTAAGCTTGACAAAATGTATTTGCACTAATCACAAAATAAAACAGCGTCCTCTGTTGACAAATACAAAAATGTTTCCAAATTAACAGCTCACATACAGGCTACGAGGATGTAAAATTGTCTACGAATAAAAGAAGTATTTAAATTACACAGTGCTATATCATATAAATTCGAATATTTCATTTTAGGCTCTTTTAAATATTACTCAGTATAAATATTTAAATAATATATAATTAAATACATAAATTTATAGTACTTTTAATGTGCAGAATAAAAGTTAAATTATGTATGCATGCAGAATAAGTGAAGGAGGTAAACGTATTTTCATAGAAAAAGAAGGGAGATAGACATTACCGATGTATACTTCTTCGGGAAATTCCCTAGTGCGTACAATCATACACGACGATACACGTATTAAATGCAAGATGACACATCAGAAATATAAAACCATATCCATATGTATCTCGGTATTTGCCAGCGTAGTCAAAAAAAAATGCAAGACTATAAAATCCCAAATAAAAATCGTTCTCTTAAAAAGCTTTGATACACGTAAATGTATATATTTTTTAAGTATCAGACGATTTAAGTCATGTGGTTGTTGCATGCGTAATTGCATAATATTGTTTTTTTATATAGTTTTTTTTGAGTAGTTTCTAAAGTTAACTACATATTATAAATGTATATATTTCTTTTATTATTTTTTTTGAATAGTGATATCTTTTATATCATTTTGTTAAGGACGTAAATTAATTAAGTTATAATAAAGTTTTTGTTAAACTGCCAAAAAATAAATCTATAAATATAATTATCGATGTTTAAAAACATCGATGTTTGGTAGTCGATATTTTGCAACCATCGATGTTGATCAACGATGTTAACATCGATGTTTGATATCGATGTTTACCCACCGATGTCCCATCCCTACTCTCGACTACAGCTTGTGAACATCAACTAATATTAATTAAGAGATTGCTCAAACCAACTCGGTTCGATATTTCTCTCCGAGTAGTTCATATATCTGTCCTGTTTTATTGAATAAATAAAATAAAAAACATATCAATCGGTCGCTCCGTTTCGAAACGAAAAGAGACACAAACAAACAAATAAAAAGGCAACTGTATCAATCGGCTGGTTCATAGAATACTTGTTCTTACTTGTTGAGTACGATTGAGCGTCGAATGAGATAAACGAGTTTATGCATGTTTGTCTTATTCCTGTCGGTGCGTGCTGCTTATGCAATCCTATATAAACAACGTAATATTTATTTTATTTTCATTTGCGGTTTCGCGCGTAATAGATAAGCAGTACTTAAGTTCAACACTTATACTTACGTATTTCTCAAAACAAAACAATGTCGGAAGTAAAAAAGAAGAGACGGCAATACTGTGCGGAATATATTAAATTCGGATTCATTGAAAATCCTACAAACCCATCGTCGCCTTTGTGCCTTCTATGCCTAAAAACATTTTCGAATGAAGCAATGAAGCCTTCAAGACTTCAAGATCATTTGAATAAAATGCATCCAGATAAGAAAGACAAGAATGTAGCATATTTTCAAGACCTAGAGAAGAAGCATAATACTCGGCCAAGTGTAGCAAAACTCTTTTCGGCGGCTGCTAAGCAAGATGACGACGGACTTCGAGCTTCGTATAGTGGAGGCAATCCTTAAACCGTTGCACGTCATTCATTTTTTAAAAACCGTACCACCCAAAAAATTATAAAATTTACAATACACAATTATATTTTTCAGATATTTATATGTCAAATTTGTTTACATTAAAATGGCGTGCAAATCATATGATTTTTCAAACAGACTTGACTACGCTGCAGTATATGACGTCATTAACGAGTAATGACGTGCAACGGTTTAAGGATTGCCTCCACTATACAACATCTCTTTGTTAATTGCTCAAAAAGGCAAACCACACAACATCGGAGAAGTGTTAATTTTGCCAGCAATAAAGGAAGTAATAACTACTGTGCTTCATAAACCGGCCGCAGATATTATCGGAAAAATTCCTTTGAGTAATAATTCTGTGCAAAGACGAATTGATGAAATGGCCGGAAACATAGAAGAATCATTGTGCAATCATCTGAGGACTAGTCAATTCTCAATTCAGCTCGATGAGTCCACTTTACCAACTAATGAAGCATTGTTGCTGTCTTACGTGAGGTTTATTAAAGATGAGAAAATATGTGAAGAACTATTGTTTGCTAGAAATTTAGAGACCGATACAAAAGGCGAAACCATATTCAATACATTGGAAAAGTTTTGTGATGAGAAAGAGATTCCCTTGAAAAATATTATATCAGTTGCTACGGATGGCGCTCCGGCTATGACAGGGTGCCATAAAGGCTTCATAGCGTACGTAAAAAATAAAATTCCAGATGTCCTTGCTGTACATTGCGTTATTCATAGACAACATTTGGTTGCTAGAAATTTAAGTGAACGACTATTTCAATCACTGCAATATGTCATCAAAGCAGTCAATAAAATCCGTAACTGCTCTTTGAATGATAGATTATTTCATCAGCTTAGTGTTACTAATGACGAAGATTTCAACCGTTTGTTGTTTCATACCGAAGTTCGTTGGCTATCAAGAGGCAATTGTCTGACTCGATTTTACAACCTGTTTGACTCTGTGATAGAGTTTTTGGAAAGTAAAGATACAGAATTGCGCAACAAGCTCATTACATCAAAAAATGATATAGCTTACATGACAGACCTGTATAAATTGTTCAACAACATGAATCTCCAACTGCAAGGCGATGAACTAAATTTAATTAAAACAAAAAATGTCGTTGCTGCTTTCGCAGCCAAACTGCTTCTACACAAAAAGAATATGGGCAGACGCGAGTTTCATAATTTTCCGAATTTATCAGTATCCTGCAGTAACGACGACTTGTTTGCCTACTGCCAACATTTGGAAAAGCTCCACATTGACTTCACCGAACGATACCAGGATATTTTGAACTTGGAAATACCAGACTGGGTGTTGGATCCGTTTTCAAATGTCAACACAGCAATATCACCACATCTGGAAGAAGAACTTATAGAATTGACAACGAACGAGGAAATAAAAATCAAGTTCAAAAATGGCTACCAAGAATTTTGGCTACAAAAACCGATCCCGCAATTGTACCCTGGATTGTGGTCAATCATTCAACGATTCTTGATAGCATTCCCATCGTCATATTTATGTGAACGTGGATTTAGTGCTGTAGCAACGCTGCTTACTAAAAAGAGAAATCGTTTGCATGTTACCGAACGTGGTGACTTGCGGCTGTTCTTGAGTAAATTGGAACCTGATATCAACAAACTTATTAAACAGCATCAGATTCATCCTTCACATTAGTTTGTATATTAGAATCGATTATGTTTGTTTTATTTTGAATTTTGAATAAAAGATACTTTGTCTGAATACTATAAAGTTGCGTTTCAATAATCATTCTCATTGGCAGGTGTAGCCCGTAAAAGTTAACTTGAGACCTGAGCGCCGTTGTGTACTACCTACTACGCTCAGGTCTCAAGTTAACTCATTCATTCTAAACGAGACTTTTACTATAACCCATAGTAAAAGTCTCGTTTAGAATGAATGTTTAATCTCCGCTAATATAGCTCACAATAATTAATTTAATTTGAAGTTATAGTGGTTTTTGAGTAGGTGAAAAAATGGGGGCGCTAAAAAATAATTTATTCTCAAAGTGGGCAGTAGGCAAAATAAGTTTGGGAACCACTGGGTTAAATGCTGACGTGCTGCTTGACTAAAATGGGCGGGAGCCCCATCATGCATAAAAAACATATCCCTTCTGACGCCCAAAGGAACTTCCTCCAGCAGTACTGGATGCACTTCTCTTAAAAATTGAGTGTATGCCTCACCATTTAATCGAGGACGTAGAAAATGAGGGCCAATTAAATAATCCCCAATAACTCCGAGCCACACGTTAAGAGAAAAGTGTTCTTGATGGTTAGCTTATACAATAGCGTGAGGGTTTTCATCAGCCCATATGTGGTTATTATGAAAATTAATTATCTTGTCCCGAGAAAAAGTACATTCGTCTGTGAATTCGATCGTCATCAGAAAGTCAGGATTTCTTCTAATCATTTCCAGCATCCAATTGGAAAATTCAAGACGGTTCGGAAAATCTCGCTGTAACAGTGCCTATACTCGTTGCAGATGGTAAGGGTATAAGACTTGTTCCTTTAAAATTCGAAATACCGTCATATGATCAACATTTAACTCGAAAGCAATCTTTATAGTACTGCTAGTAGGTTGTTCTTCAACCAAATTAAGTACTGCTTCTTCAAGATGTGTTGTTCTAACTTCTCGATGGCGACCACAATCCTGCGTTCTTTTGTCGAATGAACCATATTCTCGTAATCGTTGATGAAGTCGGGCAAATATTCTATGCGAAGGAAGCTGCCGTTGAGGATACATTTCAGCATATCTTCTAGAAGCTTCTAACCCATTCCCCTGCGACAGACCGTAAACGAAATGCATATCAGCCATTTCCTCATTTGTGTATGCCATTTTAATAACAAGTGAATTATTAAACTAACAAATTACGAACAAAACAACGACACACAATTAAGTATTAATTCAATTTCAAAAATTTAAAAACTGACAGCGTGATACCACTACTAGCGGCCTACTAAATAAATTAGTTTTACATTTTCGTTTTATGACGATGTATCTCTGTAGTTGTTCGTAAAATAATTTTTTGCTGCGAACTGATTACTTTTGGGCAAAAAATTCAAGAGACATTTTTTGTTTCGAATGAAACAAGCTTTTGGGAATAAATTTTTAAATGGTAAACAAATAATCAGACAAAAAGTTAGATTGGAAATAAATTACATTTTTAGTATTTGTGAGAAAAATTGTAAAACAAATTTTATGTACCCCCTTTATGGGGCTGTATCTTAACAAGGGATGCTCCATTGAAGTTTTTTTATATGAAAGACCCTATCTCTTTTTCGCTAAGGAATCACCCCCTGAAATGTTTTACACTTATTTTGTTACACCCTGTATATTCTCAATAGGATTCAGATCTGGGCTATTAGCGGGCCACGCCAAAGTTTCGATATTATTATTACCAAGATATCTTCTAACAATATTAGCCATGTACACAGGGCAATTGTCATGTTGGAAATAAATTTTTCGGGATATAATTGTCGATCAGAAGGTCGTATTACGTTTTCTAGAATATGGATATAGTTTTCAGCATTTAACGCCCGTCTATTTTGAAATACGTTACAATTTTATTATTGTAAAACATAATCTCATAATTATTTCAAAAAATGAATAGGTACATTTTACAAAAGTTGTTCGAAATTCCACCGTTATTCTCAATGCATAGATTGACACGTCTTCTCATATTATTGAACACATTGAGGAGTCTTAATTTCATCACCATATCGCTCGATGATAAATTTTGATAGTGACAGGTGGACGACGTTTATACTATTTAATCTATATCCGCATTTCAAGAACGCGGAAGATCATAATTTATAGGAGAAATTTATGGACAACAAGATGATATTCTCTTTGAAACACACGGTATAAATTTAAAATTACAAATTATAATGCTATTTCATTATAATAGCAAAGTTGTATAGTTGCATGTAAGCATGATCATATGGTTATAAAAAGATGTTTATTTTGTAAAAAAAAAAAAATTAAGTACGGCTCTGGCGGTGTACTAGGCTGTACTAATTTAATGAAGAAGGTTTCCAAGCTCACGATATAATAACACGAACATTTTTAACTAGCTATGCATAAATCAATTACAGACATCGTTTTGCATACACGAGTAGTAGAAATTAATTTCACATAATATTTACATATAATAGATACATATATAAAATTGAATATTTTCAGTCTTGACGTCAGTACGCTTGATGCAAAAGAACAGGCATATATTTATAAACAAAGCCTTGGTGTTATTACATCTTTTAAACGGTGTCATGCAAAGCGGTTTGTAATGTCATTTACGCATTTTATTTGCACGTAAAAAGTTATGACACAAAGTTTTCAAAAATATATGTATGAAATACAGGCACATATTATTACTTTTTGCAAAATGTTAATGTAATAATTTAAAAATATATACCCGATAACAATGTTGATATACAAATATAAGCTCCAAAAATATATATCAAATATGTATATATAAGTATGTAGAAAATAACGCTAGAGTTTACAAAACAGTTTCTTGTCAGATTCATATTAATTCCTTTTACATTACCGATTTAATAAAAATAAATGACCAATTTGGCAAATACGTGTGCTCTTACATTTCCTTAAATTGAGAAGGACTGACCAAGTTTATAATGGCAAAATTCGTAAAGATAATAGATAATAATAATAATAATAATACCTTTATTCATTTCAGAAGAAATTATTAATATTATATAAACAGTTGTCTACTAAAATTTTCTTGAGTTTGGTTTTGAATGTTTTTATAGAAATGTTTTTGTATCCTCTCAGGATATAGGTGTAAACTTTTTCTCTTCCAAATACATATATAGGCCAATCAAATTAATATATTCTCAGGAATTAATTTCCAGCAAGCTGGAAATCATTTTAAAACCTCTGTTTGGTCCTAAATGCGTGTAATCTGAGTTTGCACCATCCCAGGTGGTGAGCTTAACGTTTAATAGCCGAAAAACCGCCAAATTTTTGCACCTTTTTTTATTTTTTTGCTTGTAGTTGGAAAACGGTGCGTCGGACGGAAAATGTCATTCTATTTAAAAATACAGAGGACTAAATTCTGCGTCGACTGACATTTAAAAAAATCAAATTCGGTTTAGTGGTATAGCCAAAATCGAATGTTAAAAACGAAAAAAATTTCGTATTTTGGTGCAACCTTACATTATGCGGCTTTCCAAGACCACCTATCTTGAAAACAGATACTACTATTGAAAGAAAATGAGGTGTGGCCACCACACGACTTTCTTATACGTATGAGCGTTTCAAACTATACAATCTTAAGAACTTTTTTATACAAAACTTATTCAAAATCCTATTCTAAGTACTTTTATTCTCTTGATAAATCGCTATAGAATGCATACTTTGCAAGATATTCGAAAAAAAGTGCTACTCGCTAAGGGTAAAAGTGCTACTTCCGGTCCGAATTTTGAAATTTCATTTATACAAAAAATATTGCAAATATAACTCTAAATACTTTTGTACTCTTAATAAATATATATAGAATGCATAATTTACGACATATTTGCCAAAAATCGCTATTCGGTAAGAGTAAAAGTGTTACTTCCGGTCCGAATTTTGAAATTTTTTTTATACAAAAGTTTGAAAACTATGTTTTAAATACTTTTATACACGTAACGTACTTGTCTAAAAAGCTTGACTTGCGAAATATTCGCAAAAAACCGATTTTCGATAAGAGTAAAAGACCTACTTCCGGTAGGAATTTCGAAAAACTTTTTAAATAAAATTGTTTTCAATTTTAATTTTAAGTACATATGAATTCTTTATAAATTTGTATAAACTTAGTATTTGACGAAATATTGGCAAAATCCGATTTTTTCACTGAAGTAAACTGTTACTTCCGGTCTACCGATTTTACTGAAAAACTAATCAGATCTCAAGAGGGAGATTATACACGTAAATATAAAATTTGGAATTGATATCTCCAGCGGTTTGACCGCTATCGTGGTCACACACAGACAGACAGACAGACAGACAGACAGACACACACACACACACAGAGACATTTTTTAAAAACCACTTTTTTGGTATCAGGGGACCTCAAAACGTGGACATCTGCAAAAATCTCGAGGTCGAAAATTTTCATCATCACAATACTTCCTTATACTACGTATAAGAAAGTAAAAGTGACATGCGTGGTATACGCTTATTGTGCGCATAGGGGGGGATGTAAAACCTTCAAATTGATAATACATTTTCAAAATTTAAATAATATAATATTAAATGTGTTTAGCTCGAAGGTTAATATAAATCACACGAGTATATTAATACGTGATGTCCGAGGAATTGAACGCAAGTTATTTCGCAAGGAACTTGGGGTAAAATCAGCTTCATCCCTTGAAACAGCAAAAATAATGCGAAAGTCAAGTTGTATCAATGGGCAATTCACAAACCATTAAATCCGATGCTGTTATACGGAAAATTAAATCAGAAGCAATGTGTGCGTCCGATTTTCATAAAGATGATGTCATAGACGTACTGGTTATGCGAAGGGCAAAACAATATGAATCTTATGTACAACATGTAGCGGAGCCATTGTTAGTGTTATTATATAGCAAACAGCAAATAAATGTGTTGAAAAGACTTGGTGCAGATACTTTCATTCATATACTAGATGCCACTGGTAGCGTTAAACGGTCTGTAACAACATCCGAAAAGCGCATTTCATATTACGCAGCCGTATTACAATCCCCTAATAATAGAATTGTACCTGTGTCGGAATTAATTTCATGTCAACACGATGCTGTTTCTATCGGTATCTGTTTGGCAAAATTTAAATATTTGTGTTTGCAATACCGTGTAGATTGGCCGCAAGTCTTAGGGGTAGTTACTGACTTTAGTTTCGCCATTATAAATGCGGTGGTGAATTCCTTGTGGAATAATTCACGAGACTTAACCCTTTGCCTGTCTAACCACATTGCGCGCGCACTTCTATACGTCTACGGCGTGGAGGGGATATGGGAGTTACTAACATGGAAAAGATTTTCAGGGGCAGTATTGTCAGTGACAGTCAACAAATAGCGCGTATAAATTGTTGTGTATCACATGTGATACACGGGACAATTTCGTAAGTATATATTTCTGTTACGGTTGTGCATCACATGTGTTACACATGAGTAAAAATTTATTATTTTTATTTTATATTTGCTGCTAGGTTTATTTTCTTTTTAGTCCCTAAAAATGGATCCAGCGTTGTTCTATGGTCGTAACAAGAAAAAAAGAATTGATAACCAGTCTCATACAAGTGACAACAATGAAGATATTACAGCAGATTTTGGTGATTCAAGTGACGAATACATACCCTCCGAATCTGATTCCACATCAATAAGTTTGTATACATCTTCCAACGAAGACGATGTTCAAGACAATCAATTGCCAGCGACACCATATCCATCGTCTCCTCTTTCCCAATGGAGTTCGAACTTTCAGCAGAGAGAGAAGTTAAATTTTACTGGCAATTCTGGTTTGAAGAAAAGGATTCGAAATGGAAATGTAATACCTCTTGACATATTCCAACAATTCTTTGATGAAGAAATCGTCAACTTGATGGTAGAAGAAACAAACCGTTATGCTCAACAATATATATCAACGCATACACTTCGACGTTCCTCCAGGATGAACAAGTGGGTCGATGTTACTTACTGCGAAATGCGTAAATTTTTGGGACTACTCTTGGTAACTGGACTTATCCAGTATCCAAATATAGAAGACTACTGGCGACGGGACAGTATGTTTTACCATCCCATGTTTCACCAAATTGGAATGAGCTATAACAGATTTTCTTTAATATTAAAAAATTGGCATGTTTGTAATAACGAAGCAGCCCTACCTCACGACAGATTGCATAAAGTAGCAAATTTCATTAAGGTGTTAATTTCAAACATTCAAGAAGTTTATACTCCAGGAGAGGAAATATCTGTTGACGAAACGATGATCTCTCACAGAGGAAGACTGATCTTTCGTCAATACAACCCTGGTAAGGCCCATAAATATGGCATTAAATTGTTTAAATTATGCGAGATGTCAGGATTTATTTGGAATTTTTCCATATATTGCGGACAGGGAACGTCCGATATATTACCTGGATTAGACCATTCCGGATCCGTTGTTATTTCGTTGTCTGAACCTTTGCTCAATGAGGGAAGGGTTCTTGTTGCGGACAATTGGTACAGTAGTATTCCCTTGGCAACTTTTTTAAAGAATAAGAATACAGAATACTGTGGAACAATGAGAATGAATCGAAGTGGTATTCCGAATGAAATGAAAGCAAAGAAGCTAAGCAAAGGACAACTTGTTGGAGCAGTAAATAATGACGGAATTAGAATAATCAAATATCAAGATAAGAAAGCAATATATATCATTTCAACTTTCCATGGGGCTGACCTGACAGAAACTAACAAAAAAAATCGCCAAGGCGAAAAAGTTAAAAAGCCCACTGCAGTACTGGATTACAACAGAGTAAAAGGTGGCATAGATCTCTCAGATCAAATGATTTCTTATTACAGTCCAGCTCGAAAAAGTATCAAATGGTATCGAAAAGTACTTTTTGAATGCATTAGTATTGCAGTAGTTAACAGTTGGGTGTTATATAATAAGTTTTATGACGATAAAACAATGCACCTGGCTCAGTTTACCAAATGCTTAGCAGCATCTTTACTTGAGCTACCTGAAAAGGCAAATATAGGAAAGCCCATTCGTAAGGCTCATGAACTAACAAATATTGCACGCAAAGAAAATGGCAAAATTGTGCGCAAGAGGTGTCATGAATGTTACAAGAAAATTAGTGCACAACATAATCGAAAGAGGGCCTTGGCGGAAACTAAACAAGTGTCTACTGAGTGTGTGATTTGTGAGAAAGCTTTCTGCCTTGTCTGTTTCAATGAAACTCACGAAAATAAAAAATAACTCTTTTTTTACATTTAAAAACGTTGTTTAATGTTTAATTTCACAGTAACTGTACATTTCTATATCAATAAAGTCTTTAAAAACAGTCTAATCGATTTTACAATTCAACAAACATAGAATACTTTTCCAAATAACAAATAGGTAGGTAGGTACCTTTGCTTCCATAAGTTTACATTTTAATTGAAAATTTTACAGTACATACACGTTGTACATGCGCTAGGTTACAAATATATGTTCAAATCTACACGTTTAAGGCAGTAGCAAGCTATATTTCATACGTTCCAAAGAATTACACAAGCATGGAAATTCTAACGTTTGTGTATCATATGAGATACACGAACGCCATAATTATATATACTGTGTATCACATATGCTGCACAGGACAGGCAAAGGGTTAAAAACGTACTTAAAAATAACATTCGATGCCATTCAAGACAACTCTTCAGATTCATTGGCAAATATGACTCCGATTTATGTTTGTTGTGCGCATTTCTGTAAAATCGTCGTAAACGATATCAATAAACTAGACAAACACAACAACATTAAGCGATTTTATAAAAAATGTTTTGCAATGGCTATCGATATGTCGGAATTCAATGGTATTATATTCTGAATTTGGAAATGTAAAACAACTTGGTGTTGACTGGAAGCTGTACGATATTAAAAGTTTACAAGATAATCAAAAAAAAAGTCGAAGGTATGTTTGACTACAAGCGAATATTCATACAAACGGAAACAGATAATAGAGAAATAAATACTATAAAGGTACAATGCTACCAGAACTTTAGATTTGTTAGTATGACTGAAATGCCACGGAATTTGCTCAAGAGAGGAAAGACGTTTCCAAAGATATTGAATTAGGTCGCACTCTTCCAGACAAAAAGAAAAGAACTATTCGTCACCTGATGGAACAACAATTTCGTACTAGATGGGAGGAAGATGAAAACTTAGACTGGTACAGAAAAATATTGTCTAATGTTGGTATGGATGAGCCAAAAGAAGATGAAGATGAAACATACACTGTGATTGCTTAGAAGATGACGTTGGAGTACATATTTAAAATTGTTAGTCATCAAATTAATATTCTGAATAAAATTTAATATATTTTCTAAGATTTAGGTTATAGCTTTTGTTACGTTTTTTACAAAAATAATATAAGGTAAGATGGGGTAAGTGTGTATAATGTAAATAATTTCTAAAATTTTCATTTGTAACTAGCGCCACCTATAGAGCATTGAAGAAACTACTCAACTGCAGATTTGTAACATAGCACAGATCACTGATGGTGGTTTAAGCAGCGTTCCCTAACTTAGTATTAGTATTAGTATTAGTCCTAAGAATTAGTCTTAGCCTAAGAGAAAATACACGTTCATGCAGATATTAAATTTTCAAACTACGCTTGCGCAAGTGATACGTAGTTGTGAATGTATTCCCTATGAACGCTTCAAACATCGTGCGACATATTGTATTCAGTTGTGTCAAGTTGTGTTTGTATTGTGCCGAATTGCGATTGTTTTTTTAATACTTTTTTAAAAAAATATGGAGGGTTTAGACGATGAACGTTTGATAGAATTAGTACAGCAGTTCAGCCATTTGTACGATAAATCAAATCCCAAATTTAAAAATAAATTAGCGGTTGAAAACGCTTGGCAAACCATTGCTGACATTTTAGAAGTACCAGGTAATTTCATATTTTTATAAATAACACGAAAACTAATGTTTTAATTTTAACTCAATCTTTTAGCTGAAGCTTGTGAAAACAGATGGAATAATATACGGCATAGGTTCGCCAAAGAAAGGCGAACCATCAAAAATAAGCCATCAGGGTCCGCTGGATACTGTACGTGGCAATATTATGAACAGTGTTTGTTCTTAGACAACGTAGTTCTCCCACGAAAGTAAGTTTCATTATAAATACATAATAGTTATATACTTATCTAAAATCTAAATCATGTTTTAGAACAACTGGGAATGTAAAAGGAGAGAATGCAGAAAGTGTTTTATTACAAGAAGGTTTGTTTCCAGTGGTTGTTATCGAGGATGGAGACGGCCATCTACTAAAAGTAGATGGTGTATCGGAAGAGGCAAGTTTAGCTGGTACATCAGCTTCTGATCCAGATCCCTGTACACAGAAAAGGCCCAGAGTAACAGACACGCAAGATGCAACAGACAGTGCAGGTTCATCGAGACCATCATCTGCTTCTGGTTTTTATAATAAAAAGAAGCGTAGTAATACCACTGACACTGAACAACTATCATTGGCAATAAACAATAGTTGCAAAAAGCTAGAAAAATATCTCAATAGTGCTGAAGGTGAAGATGAGGATTTAGCTTTTGGCAAAGTTGTAGGCTTAGTACTTAAAATTACGTCTTCTAAAGTTAAACTGGAACTAAAATCAGAAATATTGTCAATCTTAAGTGATTATACTGACTAATTGTTTTTATTTTAATTAGCTGACTTTTTTTTTATTTGTTTAAGAATTATTATTTTTTTGTTTAAATTTTTTTTTTTTTGATTAAGAATTATTTTTTTGTTTAGGGGAACCGCAGGCAAAACGGACCCAGCGGGCAAAATGGTCCATTTAATAATTTTACATATTTATAACGCCATCTGTCTGTAGCATGTGGATCTAAATTGTACTGTAAATAGGCATCTTCGGACACTAAACTAGTAAGTCAGTTAACACGCCCCGGCATTTTTTAGCAAGTAAGTTCTTTTCAATATCATTTCATGTAAAATTCGATTTTTCTAAGCATGCTATATGTTTGAAACAGTATTGTTTTAGTTTCTCAGAGACCATTTTGTTATTCTGTAGCTTGTTTACATAACCTCACAACTATCGCGTTTTGTTCGAGATAGTGTAAAGGCAAAACGGACCGGGCAAAACGGACCACTTGGACCGTTATGCATTCTGGTGGTCCATTTTGCCTTCTTAAATAAAAAAGAGCCATTCAATATTCTTATTTTAGGTTTCATTATTCGCTACCATGGTCAGTAACTACAAAAGGAAGTCAGATAGACAGAACTGGTCTGAAGACTCTATGAAACACGCAATTCAAATGGTTTTCACCAAAGCCTTAGGCCTTAGGAAGGCTTCTGAGACTTATAACATACCAAAAACGACATTAAAACGCAGAGTGGAGATATACAAAAGAAATCAAAATAATGTTATATCTGTAGTAACAACGAAGAAGATGGGTCGGTTTGTTACTGTATTTAATAAACAGCAGGAAGAAGAACTGGCCACTTACGTCAAAAATATGGAATCTCGCTTGTTTGGTCTCACAACCAAAGATTTGAGATCTTTGGCATATGATCTAGCAGAAAGAAATAATATAAAACATAATTTTGATCGCAGCACAAAAATGGCTGGTAGGTATTGGTTGGAAAATTTCTTAAAGCGAAATCCAGATTTAAGCTTACGAAAACCAGAAGCTACTTCTGCTGCCAGGGCAAGTGGTTTTAATCAAGTTGCGGTAAAGAAATTTTTTTCACTGCTATTAGAGGCCAACTAGTCACTACTGTTTGCTGCTTTAGTGCTGATGGATGGGTCATGTATGCCTCCGATGTTTGTGTTTCCGCGTAAGAGATTCAAACCAGAGCTAATGAACAATGCCCCTCGAGGGTCCTGGGCGCAGTGTCACGAAAGTGGATGGATCCAAAAATATATATTTACAAAATGGTTTCAGAAGTTTATTACATTTTCTAGAGCTTCCAAAGACAGTCCAGTGTTGCTGCTGTTGGACGGCCATGCAACTCACACCAAAAATTTGGATGTGATTAAATTAGCTCGCGAACATGGTGTGCACATCATTTCCTTCCCCCCACATTGCACACATAGACTGCAACCTCTGGATGTAGCGTTCATGAAACCATTTTCTGCATATTATACAGATGCCGCAAAGCAGTGGTTGAGAACCAACCCAGGACGAGTGATTACTCAATTTCAAATTGCGGAACTAGTTGGCAAAGCGTTTGAAAAGTCAGCTACAATTCCTACAGCACATAACGCTTTTCGTGCAACAGGAATATGGCCACCAGACCCAGATGTATTTACAGAAGCAGATTTTATAGCAGCAGATACAACTAACATCGTTCAAAACCGCCAGGAACAAGAGAACATTATAGAAGAACCTCAGCCGGGTTGTTCGAGATCGTTACCTCCAGAGAAAATTGTTGTAGAACATGAAAAAAATGAATCTGACGACGAATCACTTGCCCAATCTCGTCTTGCCTGTGATCTGAATTCTTCAAATGCATCTAGGAGTTTTGTTGTGTCCCCTGCACAAATCATGCCAACACCCAAAGCTAAACAAACGAAAAGAGTCACACGAAAGAGGGGCAAAACTGCAATTATTACTTCATCACCTTATTACAAAGAACTAGAAGGCTCACAAATCGATGCAAGTAAAGTTAAGAGGAAAGTTGCTTTTGATAATACCGTGAAGAGTAAAGAGATGAAGAAAAAGAGAATTAAAAAGACTGAGAAACATGATTCTTCCGATGAAGATAGTGACGTAGACTGTTTGTACTGCCATTATTTCTATTCTGAATCTGCAGAAGGGTGGATCCAGTGTTCCCAGTGCCTAAGTTGGGCACATTGTTCATGCGCTGGAGTTGAAGATGAGGATGACGAAGCTGTTTTTACGTGTGAAAATTGCCATAGTTAGACATTTTTACTCAAGCCCATTTTGCCTTCATACTGGTGCAATTGTGCCTTCACGTGTGGGCAGAACGGCCCAAACGCAAATGTTTTGTTTTATTTTTTTTTAAACATATACTTTCGAATATTGTTGAATTTTACATATTTGTATGCAAGAAGACATGTTACGTTATGGAAAAGTGGTTTTATTTTATAAATAAAGTTTATAGTTTTTTTTTTTACTGAAGAATTTTCTTAAGGGTGCCATTTTGCCTTCTGTTCCCCTACATTTTTTTTTATTTGTTTAAGAATTTTTTTTTTAATTTTTTTTTTAATTACTCTTGTTTTATGTTTTTCTTGGGTGTATAAATATCTTAAATTAAAGTGGATATTCTAAATAAATTTGTTTTATTACAAAAGTAAAGGTATAACACAAGACAATTACTACTGTTTTAATCTATTATTTTCTTTCTATATTTAAAACATATTCATTAACAATATGTAATACTGAATTACATTAAAAAATCAGACATAAACAATTCATATAAACATTAAGAAAACACAGACAGAAAATAATATATAATAAAAACAAAAACGTGTTCTAAAAGCAAAGAATATTCAAAAACGAACTTAAAAATTTTTTCTTACAGAATCATAAATTATTCCAAAACAAATTTACAGGTAACATGTTACAACAGCAAACATTATGAAATAACAAAGTATAAAAACATATAAAATATCAAAAATATGTATTCAACAAAAAACTATGTCAAATTGTCTGGTACAGCACCCACATAGATGTAGTTCCACTGCTGTGGTATGGACCCTTCATTCATGAAATAAGTGGCTAGAATGTCTCTTCTTTCACGATCCACTCTTTTTGGATTGTTTGAGCCCACTCGATTCACAGATCTTAATATACCTATGTCCACTTCTGTTTGTGACGAATTACTACAAGTAAGTGAGTAAGTCTTACTGTCTCTCACATAATTGTGTAAAACCACTGTAGCTTTTACAATATTCTCGCAAGTATCTATATTCCCAATGATAGGCTTTCTTAATATGCACCACCGCTGAACTAATATGCCAAAGGCGTTTTCTATAGTTCTGCGAGCTCTAGATAATCGGTAATTAATTTTTTTTTTCCAATGTCCAGGTTTTGCCCTGGGTATGGCCTCATTATAAAATTACTTAATGGAAAAGCTTGATCAGCTACAAGGAAATAATTCATATTCATATTCGTGTTTGGTAAACATGTTGGGTCAGGTATTTCTAATTGTCCACCCAACAATGCACTGCCAAAGCTACTATCTTTAAATATAGTGCTATCATGAGTTACACCTGCAGCACCTATATCTACCATGGTGAAACGATAATTAGCATCACACGTAGCCAATAATATTAAACTAAATGATTTTTTGTAACTGAAATAATCTGACCCTGAATTTGGTGGTGCTTGTATAGATACATGCTTGCCATCGACAGCTCCAATGCAGTTTGGCATATTCCATTTTGAATAAAATTCACTGGCAAATGTTCTTAAAATCATTAGCCGTTGGTTCGGCAAATACAAATGGGCACAAAACTGTCCACAGTGTTACTGTTGTTTCTTTAATAACACAATGCAAATCAGTGTTATTTGTATTTGTACTTACTGTAACGTTAGTAACAGACGATGTGCTGGTGACAATGGTTTCTTGGCTGGAATTTTTTTTAAATGTGGGGCCATCTATTCCAATAAATTTTGAAATAATTCAGGGGACATTCTGGTATATTTAAAAAATTGTTGGTGATCAGCTTCCACATTTTTCATATCCCTAATGAGGGTAGCAAAATGTCCATCTACATCTCTGTTCCTATTCAAAGGTCGTACGTGGAAGCGTCTGTGTCTTTTTGCCAATTTATTTAATAGGCACACAGATGCACCCAATACATTAATAAATGTAATTACGGCAACTGCTGTCTTTGTTGTATTCATTATATCTAAATATCTATAAAAGTATTAAAGTATAGTAGAACCGCAGAACAAACTATTACAAATAGGTTATGGCACAGATTATGGTAATTATTTTCCACAAAACATCAACAAGATTTAAATTTCGGCTAACGAGGTCTTAACTCGTCCTAAGAGTTAAAAATTACGAACTTTCAAGGTCGTGTCCTAACGCGGTCCTAAGAAGCTACGACCATAAGACCAGCTGACTGAACGCTAACATGTAAACTCAATGATACTATACTAAAGAAACATTAAAGCGTGCGCTCAAAGAAATTAATGATGGAATCATAACGGCATATGCAGCCAGTAAAAAATATTCAATTCCTCAAATGACGTTAAGTTATCGAAGGAGAGGGATTCGTGGTCAGAAAAGTACCACGTTGGGCAGGAGCACAGCGATCTCTATTGAAGAGGAAAGAAAATTAGCTGAGGGGTTAATAACCATGGAAAAATGGGGTTGGGGTCTCAGCCGTAAGGAAACTCTTAGAATTGTAGGAGACTTCGTTATGCAAAATAAACTAGTGAGGCCTTTCAAGGGAAATATACCTGGGGAAGACTGGTTTTTGGAGTTTACTAAACGCCACAAGCTATCTATTAAAAAGCCGCAGGCAGTTGAATATACTCGAAAAAAGTGCATGGACCCGTTCATAATTAATCAGTATTTCGAATTACTCGATAAAACGCTCACAGATTTCGATTTACACGATAAGCCGCATCAAATATGGAATCTCGATGAGACCAGTTTCTCTTTAGATCCTTCGAAAACCAAAGTTGTGGGTTTAAAAGGAGCACCATCGTCTCGAACCACAGGAGGCTGTGGTCGTGAAAATATAACTGTGTTAATAGCAGCAAATGCAGCAGGCCACAAAGGTGCTCCTTTAATCGTTTTCAAGGGCAAACACATCTGGTATGAATGAGTTGCCCCACAGGAAGATTGTTATCCAGGTACTACGTATGCCGCAACGTTTAATGGATGGATGGAATCGAATGTTTTTTTAAGATATTTTGAAAAATGTTTCTTGCAAGAACTTGGAGACACAAGACCTGCTTTAGTTATTTACGATAAGCATTCCTCACACGTCGATGAACGTCTGATTTCGGTGGCAATGCAAAACAACATCACAATTTTGAAGCTACCACCCCATTCCACCCATATACTTCAGCCCCTAGACATTGGTGTATTCCGGTCATTAAAAACAAAATGGGATGAGTTGCTTGTACAGTGGCAACGGAAGAATCAAGGCCTAAGAATGCCTAAAAAGCAATTTAGTAAGCTTTTAGGAAAGGTATGGAATGATACCAAATCAGAAATAATAATCAATGGTTTTCGAAAATCTGGAATAGTACCCTGCGATCCTAAAGTTGTCCCTGTAGAAAATTATGATCCAATGGCTCTGAAACGGTGGCAAGCAAACCGAAACCCGCCTTCTTCAGAAAATGATAATGGTCCTACTAAGAGTGAGGAACCTTCAACTGCAAGTGCCTTGGCTGAGCAGACATCATGTGCAGAGTTGCTGTTAAACACTGTAAAGCAAACTCAAAACGATGGCGTTAAAATCACGAAAGAGAGTTGATGGAGGAGCTGCAATAATTACAGCTGCAGAAGTTCTGAAGTGTATACAGGAACGTAACAGTACAAGAGTAGCCAAGAAAACTAAGAGGGTAGAACCAGAAGAACGAGAAACTTTGTCAGATGTCGAAGTTATTTACGAGGATAGTGACGAGGACTGGGATGAAGAACACATAGAAGAACAGTCATTGAATGAGTAGATGGCAGAAATCAATAAACAAGTAACAGATGTTTCTGTTGACGACTGGGTACATATGCCACTAAGAAAGCTCGTCAACATTTTACTGGACAGGTGATATCCATAAACAATGACGAAGATGAAGTGGAGATTAAATTTACCCGGAAAGTGCCATCCCTGGATCCTTCTGCTCCAAATGCATTTACTTGGGCTGACCCAGAAGATTGTTCTTGCGTTGCCAAAGAAGATATTGTGATGCTGCTGCCCAAACCAACTTCTACCAAAAGAGGGTTCCACAGGTTTGGAGTATTATTTGAAGGTTATAATATTCAATAAAAGTTATATTTTTTCATTAAAATGTTACTAAATAAGTTATGTTCCTTTATATGTTGATTTTAATAGATGTGTTCAGTTTTTTAAGTTTTTAAAATAGATGTTGGTAGAGAAAGAAGTGTTAATTTACATACTTACCTCAGATATATCAATATGTGAGTTGCATACACACAGTCGCCTGCTTACACACTTACCCCATATTTCGGGGTAAGTGTGTAGTATTAACATAATTTTAAAAAAAATGAATTATCATTACCTAAACATTAAGCCTAAAATGTGAATACCTTAAATAATTTAAGCTAATAACATGTAGTTCACATATGACAGACAGAAATGTTAGGTTATAAATATTTTTTTTATAATTGCAAATTTTACATGACCTATTAAAATTTTGCTACGCACTTACCCCAATCTTACCTGTATGTATTTTGTGTAAAAACATCTAAATTTCAGATTAAAACTGATCGCGAAGCTTATTTCTTGTAATGATATAAAACTATGTGTATATGTATACTTCCGGAAAAAAATTATTCTTATAATTCTAGACCAGGTGTAAAGCTTTGTACGATGATGATGTTTGGGTATTCTTACTAAGTTATTTCCTACCCTTTAACTATGATGTAGATAATCATTTTTCTTTTTTTTATACAATATCAATTTATTTTTAAATTATATTCATAGCAGAATTAGAACGTCTATGTATTTATGTATGTGGTATTAAATATTTCATTATTTATTTTTAAGAGTTGGTATTGTTCCAGCATTTTTCACATTTTCAAATTATAGATAGGAATAATAAAATAGCTCACTCCCTTTATTTTCTTTATAAAATTTAAGGCAGTTATGGTTTTGACAGATTCTATTAACTATAACATTTTCATTTCAATGTATGATCACGTGACTATAATTGAAATTAAAAAATATTACTAGCAAAATATGTAGACGTTTTAACACTTTTTAAAGTAGATCTTCTACGAGGAGAAGAATGATGAGGGTGGTACCTATCGAAGAGAATGATGTTTATTAACTATATACACACACATCAACATAATCTAAGGATATCAATTTTTATTTTATTTGTTTGATTTTACTTCCGTTAATATTGTCTTTTGTTGTTTAGTTTGGTTGCTAGGTAACCTATAAACAACTATCTGTCAAAAGCATCCATTAAACAAGTACAGTTAATGCTAAATCTTAAAATGTTTTCAATTTTAACTTTAGTGTGTTGCTTCTGCCACCATTTCTGCGTTGTTACACAAAAATTAGTACCCGTTGATAAGTGTAAGCATAAATTGCGTTAAAAGCAAACATGAATGAACAAAATAGACGTCGTCATTTGCATCCTGACGAAATGAATAGGGCAGTTGGAATGCTGGAAGTTGGAGTAAGACAAGTTGACGTAGCGGAGCGGCTAGGTACAACACAGAGCGTAATTAGCCGACTATGGCAACGTTACAGAGATACATCTTGGAAGAAGACGTGCCACCACTGCTATTCAGGACCGGTACATTACTCTTCAGGTTCGCCGACAGAGTTCACTAACTGCTACTGAGTTAAAATCGCGTCTCTAGGCAGTGCATAACGTGACAGTCCACAACCAAACCATCAGGCGTCGTTTAAGAGATGTCAATCTTCACTCCCGACGCCCCCTTAGGGTTCAACCATTAACCAGGGGAAATCGAGGACATCGAGTAAACTGGGCTCGAGAGCACTTAAATTGGACTCGAGAACAATGGTCGACTATACTTTTTTCTGACGAGTCGCGATTCGGATTAAGACCAGATACTCGCAGATTAAGAGTCTGGCGTCAGCCTGGTAATGCAGCAAGGCTACAGCATGCCCAAGAAGTGCCCATCTACAAAGGTGGTACTGTAATGATATGGGCGGGAATTATGCTGGGTAGGAAAACTGATCTCGTTTTTCTAGATCAATTCTTAAATGCTGAGCAATATATCCAGAATATTCTTGAACCTGTTGTTCAACCATTTGCAGAAGCGTTGGGCCGAAATTTAACCCTTATGCATGACAATGCACGACCACATGTGGCAAGAGTTGTTACCGATTGGCTCAATGAAGCAAGAATTGAAGTTTTGCCATGGCCAGCTCAATCCCCAGACCTCAATCCCATTGAGCATGCATGGGATATGCTTCAGAGAAGATGCCTGCCACATATGGACGCCATACAAAATCGACGGCAACTGCAAGAACTTCTTTCAGAACAGTGGAATCTTCTTCCACAAGAAGACTTGGACAATCTTGTTCTGTCTATGCCAAGAAGATGTAGGGCGGTTTTAAACTCCAGAGGAGGTCCCACTCTTTATTAATTCCTTAATCTTCAAATTTTTTAATTCAATATAAGATTAATTTTGAATTGTTGTTTAGTTCCATTTTGTAGAATTTATAATTTCTAATTAATAAATTATTATTAAAATTATGTTAAATATTAATTTAAGTTAATTTCATTCATAGCTTATTTTACATTTAACTTTCGATACAAAAATGGGTAAAAAGATGCACTAATTTTTTTTTTAAGCAAATAAGAAATATCCTTAGATTATGTTGATGTGTATATCTTTACCTATGGATTTATATATCATAATTGTTTGTTGATCATTGTAATTCGTTTAATGTTTTTCCTTATGATTGATATTGCTACATATTAGCTATAATTCGCATAAAAAATGTGGTGGTTGTTTTTATTTTTAATAAATTGTTTCCTTAAAATATGCTGTTCCTTTTTATTTATTTTATATCATAGATATATTTAACATCGCAGCTAACGTAGAGGTCTCGTTAGCGATCCAGCGTTGTGGTTTCCACTAGAAACATGTTTAGATCTGTTAGAAATACACTGGGAAGCTCGATATCAAGCTTGGGGGTAATTTATTCTAGAATTTCTAGAAAACAAAGTTTATATTTTTATCGACTATCTTGACAGTCAACCATTTTGCTGGATGTCACCTTAGTATATTCGATTTTGGTGGTCATCTTGGGTTCATTATTTTTCTTTTCTAAATCTTCACTTTTGAACTGTTCAGTACCATATGGTATATATACTTTGCTTCTTTCTATAGCACAATTACATTTCATGTATGCGTCTATCACCAAATATTGTTTTTGAATGTATGGTTTTGATAGATTGATTTGAATGTATTGTTTTGATCGAGGGATTTGAAGGTATGGTTTTGATAGCGTGATTTGAGGGTATGGTTTTTGATTACATGGTTTTGAGTGAGGGGTTTGAAAACATGGGGTTTTGGAAAGAGTGTGGGGTTTGAGGGCCTCTTGAATTCTCCATCTTACTTTTCGAAATCTTTACTATGATGCGTACTGTATATTCATATTTGATTGCTCTCATCCAGTACCAAGCCGTATATTTAGTTAATGATTTTGATTTTGGCATGTCGACCTCAGGATCATCTATAAATACTCGGTGGTGGTGTTTGAAACTATGTTGGGTTGCGGTGGTATCCCTGTGGTGTGGGTGGTTGATGTCGAGAGGCGTGATAGGAAGCTGGGTAATTAACTCTGGAATTTTCTAGAAGCAAGTTTATATTTTTATCAACCATCTTGATAGTCGGCCATTTTGCATGACGTCACCTTAATTTATTAGATTTTGGCGGCCATCTTGGATTCGCCATCTTACTTTTCTAAAATTCCTACTTTTGAAACACCCTGTATATTCATATTTGGTTGCTATGTCATCCAATGCCATACTGTATATTTATTTTATAATTTTGAAATGTCATGCTGACCTCAGATATAAATCCTCGGTGTCCATCATCCAGATTCGATCGTCTGCAAGCTGTGTATTCTTCACATTGGACGAGTGGAAAGAATTTTGTTAGACAGTGTTGCAGTCCGAATAATCAAATTCGTACGTCAACATTTAGAGATACTAGTGTTATTGTATTAAGCAGTCGTAATCAGCAGCTGGTATTGTCTTCCGATACCTATAGCAATCTGTTTAATATACAACCGCTCATTAAGAGTAAATTGGAATATTTAGTAAATAGTGATTTTAGAGTATTTTATAAAATGATCTTAACCGCTTGCATAACATTAACTGGAGATTTATAGACGAATGTATCAAAATTGCTTGTTGATCATTGTAATTCATTTAACACTTTCCTTATGATGGAAGTGCTACATATCAGTTATAATGCACTTTATTATGACTTTGAAATTATGAAACTTGGTGATATTGCTAATTGAAAATAATAATAAATTGTTTTTTTTAAAAATACATTGTTTCTTTTTTTATTTTATAAGAGAGAATTACATTTCAAGCATGCGGCTATCATAGAAGCAGACAGCCGTTGTGGTTTCCGCTGGAAACATGTTTAGACCTGTTACAAATACATTGAGAAGCGCGTTAGCAAGCTGGGCAATTTATTCTGGAATTTTCTAGAAGCAAAGTTTATATTTTTATGGACCATCCTGATGGTCCGCCATCTTGCCTGACGTCACCTTAGTTGGATTAGTGACCGTTAGAGGGCGTCATGTTAGTTGGGTTGGTAATCATGAGATGCTATTTTTAGTTTGGTTAGTGACCGTTAGAGGGTGCTACTTTAGTTGAGTTAGTGACCGTCAGAGGGCTCCACATTAGTTGAGTTGGTAATCATGAGATGTCAGTTTTAGTTTGGTTAGTGACCGTTAGAGGGCGCCACTTTAGTTGGGTTAGTGGCCGTCAGAGGGTGCCACTTTAGTTGGGTTAATGGCCGTCAGAGGGCGCCATTTTAGTTGGGTTGGCGGTCGTCAGAGGGCCCCACTTTGGTTGGGTTGGCGACCGTCAGAGGGCGCCACTTTAGTTGGGTTGGCGGCTAAGGCCACTAATGCGAGGGGGGTGAGGGGGAGTAGGGTGAGAGGGTGAGAGGGGGAGGAGGGTCCAGAATCGGTGTAAGTACCCTACTTACAATTGTCTAGTTTTTTTCTTATATATTCGTACACACCTATTAAACTGTTGTTGTTTTGGAATTTTGTGGTTTGTCTTGACTTTGCAATCTTGGGTATTTTATCTGATTTTCCCCTAGATTAAAGATCTATTGGGGTGGGGCATATTAGGTACATAATAGGGGTGGAGTCCAAAATTCATCCAGCTGCGGTTTTATGTAAGCCCACGGCAATCGCGACTGAGCAAGAGGCAGTGCCCCTCTCCATCTTGACATCTGTACCTAGGGAAGCGAAAGGTAAGACATTCCTGAAGGCGAGAGCAGAAAGCTCTCGAAATTGGTGCTATGTTTTGCGGCATTGCCATAAAGAAGTTGAGTGCATGCAGTCGAGTGGAGTGGACGTATACTTCCTATACGTATGTGTATACGTGTACTTCGACAATAGGTGTTGACAAGTGTGTAAGTGAGCGGGTGAAGTCACACCGCGCTAAAAAAAGGAAAAAAGAATGGCAATGTTTTTCGGTAAATGTGAAACAGAAATTAAAGGCAGAGAGAAATACTGTTATGGTTTTTGTGAACAATCGTATCATCAAAATTGTACAGGACTAACCGACATAGCCTATCGAGTTTGTTACTGAAAAAAGTAATGTATTGTGGTGTTGTGATAAATGTGGCGTTACAAAAAACTGTTCATTGAGGAAAAAATATAGTTTATGTCGGACTATCGCAGCGATAAGACGTGTCGCTGGTTGGCCTGCGTGAACAAATTATTAGTAAAATAAACAAGTGCGTATATATCGGAAAGTGAAAGTTGATAAGTTATAACGTCGGCGGCAGTACGCTGCATGGTGCCCCGTAGCGTGTGGGCGAAGGTCACGGCCAGTATAAACAAATAGATAAACGATCGATATGAATCGACCGGAGCAGCCAGAAGAAATTATACTGGCCGAACAAAAACAAGCCTTACTTCAGGCAAACCAAATAGGATGCAGTAATGAACAGGCATTATATAATGCATGGATTAAAGAAAAAGAAAAGAGAGTAAACCTTGAAATTACTTTAGCAAACATGCAAGAACAAATAGTTGCGTTACAGCTAAAGATATTTAATCAGGATGCAATACAGGGTAAAAATAAAAACAACTCAACCGACTCGGAAACAACAAAATACGAGACGGATGAAGAATAGCTAACTAAAGAAGTAGGTTGGATAACAGCCTCTAAACGTAAAAACAAAAACAAAAACATTAAAAAGAGAAAAGCAGAATCGTCGCCAGGTTCCTCTTCGGAGCATCAGACAAAGAGTAGGCAAACCCAAGAAATCAAAGAAAGAGAAAAGAAAAACCCAAAACCCCCACCAGTAGTTGTAAGTAATGTAGCTGATTACGACATGTTATACACTACCCTAAATAATAAGGGAATTATATTTAAAGCGACAGCGTTAAATAATGACCAAATCAAAATTAATATTGATAACAGACAAAGTTACAAACAAACAGTTGAGAGTCTCAACGAACAAAACTTCCAATGGCATTCGTACGAGGACAAACAAAACAGACAAATAAAAGTAATGGCCAGAGGACTACCTCCGACTGCACAACACCAAAAAATCATAAACGAACTGAATCAACGAAAACTAACGTGCGTTAATGCAATCAATATGCTGAAAAAAGAGAGAATCTCTTTAGGTGAGGGAAAGTATGAAATCCTGAAAAAGCCATTACCGTTGTTTGATAACAAAGTGGACATCAAAAATATCTATGAAATCAAGACCATCGTAGGCATGAACATCAAAATTGAACCTCTTAAAAACCCAAGGCTAGTACCACAATGCAAACGATGCCAGCTGCATGGTCATACACAAAGGTTTTGCAATCGCGAACCAAGATGTGTAATATGCGCAGGCAAACGCCAAACTAGAGATTGTAAAAGAACCATGGAAGTTAAATCAAAATGTGCTAATTGTGGTGAAGAACATCCAGCTAGCTACAGAGGGTGCGTGGTAGCAAAAATGTTTCAAGACAGAAGAAATAACTTGAAAAGGGATCCGCCTAAAACCTACCCACAAGTTAGCATGGAAAAATCTTACGCACAAAGCGTTAGCAAGACTGAAAATCCAACCACTTTGGAAAAAACAGAAACTTCTACCAACGATCAGATCTCAAGAGGGAGATTATACACGTAAATACAAAATTTGGAATTGATATCTCCAGCGGTTTGACCGCTATCGTGGTCACAGACAGACAGACAGACACACAGACAGACACACACACAGACATTTTTTAAAAACCACTTTTTTGGTATCAGGGGACCTCAAAACGTGGACATCTGCAAAAATCTCGAGGTGGAAAATTTTCATCATCACAATACTTCCTTATACTACGTATAAGAAAGTAAAAATTATATCTGTCCTAGGAAAATAGAAACTTAAAAGTGACACTGACAAGATGTCAAACCTATATATTTTTTTAATGAATATGTTAGATACCAAAACACAGGTTTATTATATTACAATTCCAAATATATGTTTAATTTAGACCCCAGTGTTGTTGCTTATTCCAGTTCATTACCTACTTTAGCAGTAACTTGAATGCTGGTGTGGAAATAAGTGATTTTGTGGTGTCTTAACATGGCAATTACTTCAAAAGAAAATTTGCCGTCTGGATGAAGACGTCGAAGCCAGAAGAGTTTAAGTCACATGAGACAGAAAAAAATAAATCAAAGGTATGTTTTCAACTTTTGTTAATAAGAAAATGGTGCGTGAAACTTTAGAAATCAGAGCTATAAATCTTGTAGGGTCAATTGGGGTAAATGTAAACTGGGGTAATTGTAAACGCACTTAAAATCAAAAACACAACAGCATTTGAATTTAAATTATGGCGCGAAGCTTACTACTTGATATGTGCCGACGTCGGGCGAACTCGTGTAACTCTGAAAATTTGTTCACTTCGCGCGCGTTTAAGGCGTCAGTCAGATGATACATTTTGGCTTGTTGACCGGTTTTATGTTGAGTTTTGCTACACGAATTTTCGGCTGTAAATTATCAAGGTAAGCTGCATATTTGTTTAGGACATAGTTTGTGATATTGTTATGTTTACTTTATGACTAAATGCCTGTCGAAAAAGCTTATAGTAACCGGAGTAATTGAGTGTTTACATTTCCCCCCGAAAATTTCTCATTGGGGTAACTGTAAACGTAAGAGAATTTATGTTTTACGGATAATTTATACAAAACATCTAATTCCCGTATGTGGTTGCAGATTACAAAATGCCTCGAAATTATGTGCCAAAAAAAGCAGCACCTTCTTATAGTACTGAAGATGTTGCAAACGCCGTTGCAGATGTTCTGAATAAAAATAAAACCTATCGTTAAGCCGAAAATTGTTACTGTGTTCCAAAATCAGTTATTTACCAAAGAATAGGGGGGAGAAAGACTGCGTTAAACGTTACAAAGGCTGGTCGTTCTCAAGTTTTATCCGCAAATATTGAAAATGAAATAGTGAAATGTTTATTAGTACGAACTGCTATGGGCCTCCCATGTGATAAAGCCGAACTTAGACAACTAGTTGGGGAATATCTTAATGCAAAAGGTTTAAAGACTCCCTTCAAAAACGGGGTCCCAGGAGAAGACTGGTACTACCTCTTCATGAGGAGACATCCAGAACTGTCTCTTAAAAAGCCAGAACACTTGCAAAAATTACGAAAGGATGCCAGAAAGCCTGAGATCATCTACGACTTTTTTTATAAACTGAAAAGGGTCATTAATGAAAATAATTTAGGAGGTGATAAAAGTAGCTTTATTTTCAATGCTGACGAGTATGGTTTTAATAATGATCCCTATCGTGTTAGAGCAATTGTTTCGCTCCAATTGCTCTAACACGATAGGGAAAGGCCCTGTGCCGTATATCTGGAGGATCTGAAAGAGAGTCTACGACTGTCTTAGGATGTATTTCTGCAGATGGTAAAGCACTTCCACCACTCATCGTATTTAAGGGCGCTGGAGTTCAGGCTCGTTGGACTTCCAGTAGTGCATATCCAGGAACCTTATATGCAGCGTCCTCTAACGGTTGGATGGAAGAACCGCAATTTTTCCACTGGTTCACAACAGGGTTTATACCTCACATAAAAAATTTGAGAACTAACCAAAACCTTCCTGATCAAGCAGCCCTACTGTTGTTCGATGGTTACAGCAGTCATATGAGCTTTAGAATTATTCAAGAAGCAATAAACAACAACGTTGTTTTAGTAAAGTTTACGAGCCATCGTATAGACAAGCTGCAACCTCAGGATAAGTGTGTTTTCGGTCCATTAAAAGTAAATTGGAATAAACAATTGATAAAGTTTGGTAAAGAACAAATGGGTCGAGGCTGTGGACGGCTAACTTACTGAATTACTTGGCATCACTTGGCAAGAATCCATGGTTTCTAACAATATTATATCTGGATTTAAAAATACTGGCGTATACCCACTTGATCCAAAAAAAATTCCACAAGATGAATTTACACCTGAAGACTTGGCCAAATATGAAGCTAGCCTTAAAGCTGTAAAACTGTAACATTTGATGGTATTATCAGCCAACCCTCATCCCCTAAATCAACTGAACCAAACCCGCTTCTGCCGACGGTCGGCAATAAAATACCCTCAACTTCGTTATGTTGCAGTCAACAGCAATTATCTTCATCCCCTAAAAGCCAACAGCAGCCTTCTACACCCTCAAGTGAATGCCAACAATTAGTGCCATCTACCGATAGCCCACAGCCATCAACGTCAGCGTCCAGCAGTATATCGACTGAACTTGGAAACATCTTCATGCCGCAGCCCCCAGTCAGCCGCCAAGATATTGTTAAAGAACAAAAAAAAGTCATACCCAGATTAAAACAACACAGCTATGGAAAGGTATTAACAACCGAACAAGTCTTGCAAAGGTTAAAAGAAGCAGATGAGAATAAAAAGAAGACAGCAAAAAAAAAGGTTAATCCGCAAACTGGCAACAAACAGTTAGAACCGAAATTGAAAAAAATGAGAAGTGAGCCAGATGCAGAGTCTAAAAGTTCGGATGGTGAACTAAGTCTGGGTGACACTGATGATGAAATAGATTGGGCACAACCGGAAAAACAAGAAATAGGCTTAAAAGTATCGAGAGTTCAGATTTGTCCTCAGGGAAATTTATATTAGTCCAGTTTAAAGGTGGAAAGAGAAACACCACGATTTTTAAATATGTGTGCGTAATTGAAGCTGTAGACGAAAGATTAACAGAAATTAAAGAGACTGGCCTGAAATCCTGGGATGCATCGAAAATGCTTTTTAACATTGTTGAAACTGATGTAAGCTATGTAACAATCGATCAGGTCATTGGTATGCTTCCCGATCCAGGCATTCAAATGAAGGGTGAAAGATTACAACTTTTCAGCACCAGTTCCTGTTTTCGAGAAAAGCTAATTTTGTATACAATGTTATTTATTAGAATGAATAAGATTATTTTCTTGTAGTTCCCAAATTGTTAATTTTAGTTATAATAAACGGAACTATTTAAACATATATATAAATATTTCCATTTATATTGCGAACAAAACCTTTAATGTAACCTTACATTGGGATAAATGTAAACACGACTTATATATAAAAAAAAATTGCTGAAGAGTGACTCTATAATATTAGTTTGCTTTTGCCCCAGAAATTTTACTGATATACTAAATGATTCAACAGAAGTGAGTTTACAATTACCCCTAAAGAATAGGGGTAAATGTAAACAGGCAGCCATGTTGAATACTTTTTTTTTACGTAAAATGCTCTTCTAATTACAGAAAACAACTAGAAATTATTAAATAAGACACTTTAAGCTATATGTCTGTTATTTTACATATATAAAATTTTGCGCGTAAGTCCAACAAAAACTTTAGACAAATCAAAACAGTAAATATCGTCCACAATTACCCCAATTGACCCTAAGACCAAAAAAAAAAACCTTTTAATTTACAGAATAGATCAGGGGGTAGAGGAAGAGGCTCAAGTTACAGAAAATTCTAGTCTCATCTTAGGAAATACGGATGAAGTTTTTCCCGAAGTCATTGTGGAAAATAGCAACGAAACTACTTCCAAAAGTACATCAGGCATCAGTGGATATTGAATAGTCGACATCACTTTCTTTTTCAGCAGCATGAAAGCTCTTAAACACGAGTCGTGTGATTGCGGCATCTTTTATTTTCAACTTATCGCAGGAAAAGGATTTTGTCTCAAAAGCATATGACGCTGAAATGTGGGATATGTGGCCTTTTACGCACAGTTTCGACACACGATGAAAGAAATGTAGATATCATTGAGGCGACTGTATGTGGAGCAATTGCAGTTGCTGTTGGTTACAGTCAAGTGAAAGAAATGTTTGCAGCCGTCGATGTACCAATGATGTCGCCTAACACGTTTGTTGCTAAAGAAGAAGTAATAAGCAACATTAGCAAGTAAAACGCTTATGAAGACATGATAGAAGCAGGTCGGATGGAAGCGGACTTAGACAGAGAAATAGGTGACGTTGATACAGATGGCATTCCATTAATAGGAGTAATCGTTGACGGTGTGTGGTCAAAACATTCATACACGTCTAACTATAATGCTTCATCTGGAGTTGCTTCCATTATTGGAGCTCGAACCAAAAAAAAATTATACATTGGTGTAAGAAATAAATATTGCCGTGTTTGCCAAAACATATCACTTTGAAAACAAACATTCCAGCTCACAGTTGTAGCAAAAATTGGAGACATCCACTTCAATGGAGTCAGATATTATCCTGGATGGGTTCTTGTGTTCCGTGAAAATTGATGGCTTAAAATATAACAAAATAATTGGGGATGGCAATAGTAGCGTGTATAAAAAAATAAGGGAAAATAAACCATATGGTCCAAATTTTTTTATTCAGAAAATTGAACGTAGAAATCACATTCTCGCAACTATTGCAACAAAATTCGGGAACTGTCTAGAAGTTCGAGATTAGAAAATAAACTGAAATTATTTCTTAGGAGCAGTATTTTAAGACTTAGAACTGCTGTTGTAAGTGCTGTCAAACACCAAAGAGCCGAAAATTTCCCATCTTATCTGAAAATAAAAAATCTAAAGGAAGACATTTTAAATAGTCCTAAACACATACTGGGTTGTCAGGATAACTGCAAGGACGAAAATAACGAATATAAATATTTTTGTAAAGGTATCAAACCCGGGGAGAAAAAATTATACAATATATTCAAAGAACGTGTGATTTTCTCAGATTTTGAGAAATACATCAATCATGTAGCAACTCATGCCTCTAGTTTATTGCACGATGTAGATGCAAATGTCGCCCAGTCTTATAATAGTATAGTAAATAAGCTAGTAGGGGGTAAGAGAATAAATTTTACACTACGTAAATCGTACGAGACAAGATGCTTTGCAGCGGTCTCCAATTTTAATAAAAGACAACCTTTTTTTATAACGTTATAAATGTTCTAAATAAGAATAAAATAGTTCGAAAGTATACTGACCGGTTTTGTACAATTAAAAAAGTTTCAAAAAAGTCCTCCACAAAGCGAAGGAAACTTGAAGTAATTGAAGCGGATAGTGACTACGGTAAGTTGGACTATATAGAAGCAGATAAGAGTTTTGTGGAATTAGGTACCTTAATTAATAAGTATTTAGAAAATTGCAATGTACTGAACTGTCAAAATGTAGAAGAAAACACTCGCGGTCAAAGTTCAAATCCTAACTGGTTTGAACAAACATCTGATCGTCTAACAGACAGTAATTTTGGACGAATTTGTAAATTACGTCCAAGTACAACAACAGCAAATCTTGTAAAATCATTACTTTATTCTTCTTCAAAAATAGGTTGCAAGTCACTGGAATATGGGAACTGTAACGAGATTCACGCACGGAATTTATTTGAATAAGTTTATAATTTTGATGTGGCTTCTTGCGGATTGTTTGTTCATCCTAATTATAAATTTTTGGGTGCTTTACCAGACGGTCTGGTTGGTGAAGATGCCATATTGCAGAGACATGACAGTGCGTGAAGCAGTTGAATTGAAGAAGCTTACGTACTGCGTAATAGACGAAAAGAATATAATAAAGTTAAAACCAAGAGACAACTATATGTTTCAGATTCAAGGACAGTTGGAGATAACTAATAGACAATGTTGTTACTTCTTCATATATACTACTATACTATTAATTATCACAAGGATGATTTAAGTTTATTAGTAAAAGCGTATGGGTATTTTATTTTGAGCATTGGTATAGTTATATAGATTCAAAAAGAATAATATAATATTAATATGTTTTAGAGTTATACAGGATGATTCTTAATATATGCGACAAACTTTAGGAGCTGATTCCTGGGGTTATTTTGATCATAAAAGTTCATAAGAACATATGTCCAAAACCGCTTAGTTCAGAAGTTATACAATGTTTAATAGAAAGTTAAAATAATAAATGGTTTTATTATAAATTAACAAAACAATTAGTAAAACAAAATTAACTTATAGTAACTGTTGAAATTGACCGCCCCCAACTGTACTACAAGCTGCTATCCTCCGTCGTATTGACTGGCGAGTCCGTTCGAAAATACCAGGGGTATTTCGAATTGTTTCAAAAGCTGCTATAATACGATTTCTTAGTTCATCGACATTTTCCATGGGAGTCGTGTAAACTAATGATTTAAGGTGGCCCCAGAGAGAAAAGTCCAATGAATTTAAGTCTGGAGACCGAGGGGGCCACGGCTGTGGACCTCCCCGTCCTATCCACCGATTTGGAAACGTACTGTCCATAAACTCGCTAGCAAGTAAACTAAAATGCGCTGGAGCACCATAACTTCAGAACTTAATTTTGTTTTACTGATTATTTTGTTAATTTATAATAAAACCATTCATTATTTTAACTTTCTATTAAACATTGTATAACTTCTGAACTAAGTGGTTTTGGACATATGTTCTTATGAACTTTTATGATCAAAATAACCCCAGGAATCAGCTCCTAAAGTTTGTCGCATATATTAAGAATCACCCTGTATATATATCAAGTTTATTAATTTGTATATCAAAATTAAGATATAATGTGTTAATAGCTGTGTAATAGCTAAAATAGAATAAGAATTGAGTTTGTAAATTGAAAGTTAAGAAAGTAATAGAAATGTCATTTTTGACATATAAATCTATTCAGTAATATAGTATTTAAAAAAAATATCTTAGATACCTACATGTTGAAAAGATAGTAAAAAAAAAGAACAATAATTATTATGACTTTTAAAAAAATATAATTTTTAAAAGAGAGGTGAAGAGTAATATTTACTTCTGAAGGTAATAAAGTTATCACCATTATAATATTTAAACAAAAGTATCGTAAAGGTATTAATTAACCGGCTATGTAATTATCTTACGTGTTATGAATTGTCATAGAAGATAATTTTATCAAGTAATATAGAAATGATATAATTGTATTGTTGTAAAACGTTACACAATTTATTGTAAAAGAAGATTTTGGACAATTGCAGTCCTGCCTTTACATTGACGATTATTGGAATTCCTTCTAAGAGAAGAGGAGGGATTGAAGAAGTATTAACCCCATTCAAATTTGATTTACAATTATTTTACACATCTTTACATCACTAGCTCCAATTGTTTTGGATTATTGGAAGGCAATAGCAACCAGACCTAATGTTACAATTTTTTTTGTTGTATTATATCCTTTAATGGATTATTTTAGGTTGTCGTGGAATACGTAATTTATTTTGGATTAAATTTATGTCATCTTCCTACTACTACTGCCATCTGGTGTAGATTTGCTTAAGATTCCTATTGCACGCGTTCTGCCTTATCGCAGGTGTGTGTGGCGTATACATGCATTGACGGGTAGATGGCGTACGTTGTTTTATTTAATAAATTTGTTTTATTTATTTGTTGCTAATTTAGTTTTAGTGCTTCTTTTGGGCCTAGAGTTATGTAACAAATTATTTATAATTATTTTCCATTTTTCTATGGTCTGTTACGTTTTTTTTTTTTGGTTGTATTTTATCCTTTAATGGTTTATTTTAATTGTCGGAATACGTAATTCGTTTTTGATTAAATTTATGTCGTCTTCCTACTACTACTGCCATCTGGTGTAGAAGTGCTTAAGATTCCTATTGCACGCGTTCTGCCTTGCCGTAGGTGGGTGTAACGTATACAGGCTTTGACGGGTAGATGGCGTATGTTGTTTCATTTAATAAATTTGTTTTCTTTAGTTATTGCTAATTTCGTTTTTCGAACTTCTTTTCGGCCTAGAGTTATTCATTTAATAAATTTGTTTTCTTTAGTTATTGCTAATTTCGTTTTTCGAACTTCTTTTCGGCCTAGAGTTATGCAACAAATTATTAATAATTATTTTCCATTTTTCTATGGTTATTTGAACCTGTATTTTTGTCGTACGTTTAAAGTATTAGTTTGGGTCGTTCGATCTTTTAGAGCAATTGTCGTGTGCGTTTGATGATCGGGCTTGACATGTTAGAGTCTTCCTCTTTTGATTTTAACGGTCGTCGAGAAAGGTTAGACACCACAGAGCAGAATCATTTCCCTCAGCTTTACTTGAGAATGGTGGAGAGTTGAGTTTTATCGTCGGTAATCGCTTACAAAAGCGGATGTTATGGTGCTTCTCAAGTATTATTGGTGAATTTTGGCGTTTTATTTGAATCTTGCGAGGATATTTTCTTCTGGGCTTGGGAATTGTTTAAGCTGCTGTAAGTATAGTTTTCCACGTGTCTAATCGATCTTAATTTGTGTGTTTCTATATTCAAATTTAGCTGCTGGTGTTGGGCCTGACATAAACCTCATTTGAGCATTTTTGGTTTGGGGTTAAGACGTGAGAATCACGTGCTTGTAGTCTTACGGTGCCAAGGAATTGTTGTTATATCTTGCGGTGAGGGCATATTTAAGGTGCAGATTATTGGAATACTGTAGCCTTCAAACGCTATCTCTTGAGGTGTCGTTAACCGAGGAGAGGAGAGCATATTCCTTGTAACGTGTGGATCCGTAGGAGGTGTCGTGTTGGAAGCTTTGGATGTGACTTTCTTAAGGTATTGTGACTGTGTAAATTTTCTCTGACATTATCCAGAGGGTAGAGTTTAATTGACTAAACAGTTTGGCTAATTTTGTGTCAATATCGTGTAATTTGAACAGTGAATTTCAATTTTCCGGGCTAAATAATTAAATAAGTAATCGTAATTTCCTAATTTAACTTCTTGTGGCCTGTGAGCCTTTATGTTTTGAATTAATTAATTTAACGTAGTTTTATTAACAATAGTGACCCCATTTTGGAGGTTACTTTGACATTTTTGGAGACGTTACGTAGCCATTTTAATTTTGGACTTAGAAATTGAACTAAATTTTGGGATGTGTATGGGCAGTGTAGCCTCACATCGGTCTTGTGTAAATTCTTAGATGTTATTTAATGCATTTTAGTCTATGATTGTAATTTATTTTTGGTATAATCTCGTAAGAAATTAATGAATTTAATTTAATCACATATTCTTCCTGTAAAGCATAGTTAACTAGCGCTATTTCTTATATAGAATTAGATATCTTAAGTAGAGGGACCAAGCCGATTCGAGAACCTCCTCATGACCTTGACCTTGACCTCGACCTTGGTCCGACCTTCGGCCGGACCAAGGTCAAGGTCAAGGTCATGAGGAGGTTCTCGAATCGGCTTGGCCCGGGAAGGTCAAGGTCAAGGTCATGGTCATGGTAGAGTAGATAGGATTCGAGAGTTCTAGATCACACGCTCCACCCGAGGTCACGGGTCCAAAATCGCTGCTTTTTACCCCCTCCACTTTTGTAGTTCCGAACGCGGCCACCGTGGTTGCCAGAGGTCAAGGTCAAGGTCAAGGCCAAGGTCAAGGTCAAGGTCAAGGTCAAGGTCAAGGTCAAGGTCGATAACCTAGTTAAAAGTTGGGATCAAGAAGGGTGGGGTAGTAATGATTATCGTATATATGTATTGAAAGCGGTGTTGTTGAATGTTAGTAGTGGTTCATCACCATGTGCACTCACAAAGAAAGAAGATGCAACATGTTGTTGTTTCATGGAAGAGAACAAGGTTCAAGTAATACCATACAAATTATACCAACTAATACTGATAATGGAATGGTGTGGGTGGCAGTTATGAACGTTAGTCATGATATATTTGATAGAGAAACTGTAGTGTTGGATGAATTGGACAATATGGATGATTTCGAGGAAGAAATCCAAACAAATTAACAAATATATAATTATGTATTAGCAGTTATGTATACAATAAAATAAATTGTAGATACAATTACTATGGATGTTTGTATTTATTTATTATTTCATTTGTCCTACTAATATTAAAAAATTCATCATCATTGCTTCTAGTCTGCAATTTATCTGCCAAACACTGATGGTTGGATGCTCGTAGTGCCTCAATTAAATTTTGAAATGCGTGTGGTCCTCTCGTCAGCAAGTCAAACATAATTTCAACTTTTTCTCTACGTGTTATTTTCTGAAATGTTAATACAACATTAATACAAAAAATATGAAGTTATATGGACACAAACCTCGTCATAGTTATGCCAACTTTTCGGAAATATGTTGTATTCGAACAGTTTAGGTAGTAGTGCATCAAAGTTGCAATTTTCTAAAAAATCGCAGTGCAAAGATTTTATTATTAGTTTATGTCTGTTATCCATTGCTATCTTGTATGATACTCGTGTAATACTAAGTAAGGGAACTCTGTTGTACAGCATATATAGGGAAAAAATCGTACTGTGCAGAAGTGCGTAAACAGTTAAATGAGAGAGTTAAAAGAAAAAATTACCACGAAGTTATTGACACGGTGCAAGTTATTTCAAGTTGAAAGTGATCCTAATGATATAAACAACACAAGGTCAAGGTTAAATGTAAGAGGAGGAGATGCATCAGCACAAAGTCAATGGCACGGTGCAGGTTACTTCAAGTTGAAAGTTATCTCAATGTTATAGCTACCACAAGGCCAAGGTTAAATTAAAGAGGGGGAGACACGTTTGCAAGAAATTGGAAGGGGGTTATATATATGTAGGTCTGAAGTCAACATACTTTACAATCTGACTTAATAGTAAGAAGTGTGTTATACATTTCTAAATATGTTTGAGTGTGAAAAGTGTAGCAAAGTGTTTACTCGGGCAGACAATAGGAACAGACATATGGTAACATCTTGTAAGGGCAAGAGAATGAAACCAAATGAAATTGTCACATCAAAGAAAACTAAAAAATGTGATATATGTCAAGTATTGGTCGATAGCAAGTGTTTTCATTCTCATTTGAGAAGTAACATACATCGAACTAACGCATTTGTAGTGGTAGATGATGGTGTTGAAAAGATTGTTGGAGCATTTGGGGATAGAATAACGAGTTACAGAGTAAAGGAAACATCAAAACATTATCTAGATATTGAAGAATTTGCAACAGTGGTAAGGGAGAAGATTCTATCATTAATAGATGCTGTTGTAGTAATTCATAATGCCCTAAAAGTAAATATGGAGTTATTTGGCTTGTATTCTCTAGTAACTAAAGAGAATTTAGAAATAAAGTCATTTAATACTAAAAATAAGATTATAAATCCAGGAGTTAATTTGTATGAGAAGTATGAAGAATATGTAGATGAGATTAGTTCAAAAATGTCAGAATTTCAAGAACGAGATTCAGGTAATAAAGTGTTGTTGCATATGAAGGTGTAATTTAATGTGTATAATTTTTAGGATGGACCCTGTGTAAATTATTATATTTTGAAGTAAATATAAATAAATATAATCCAATGAGTGCTTCCAGTTTTATCGATTTACCAGAGGTAATTAAATTGAAAAGGGCCGTAATAAATGTACAGAACAACGATCAAGCCTGTTTCGCGTGGGCAGTTACATCAGCCTTATGTACACCGGTTGGTCTTCCGCAAAGAATTTCCTCTTATCCCAGTTACGAAACCGTTGCTGACTTCAGTGATATGAACTTTCCAGTGAAATTGAAAGACATAAATATATTTGAAGTAAAAAATAATATGTCTATTAATGTTTATGGATTAGAAAAACCATATGAACATGGAGAGCACATGGCATATGAGGTAGTCGGGCCTTTATATTTTACAACGCAGAAAAGAGCTACACATATCAATTTATTATTGGTTAGCAATGCAGATGGTAATACTCACTACTGCTGGATTAAGAACTTGTCCCGACTAGTTTCAATGCAAAAATCTTTGGGCGGCCACGAGAAATATATATGTGAAGGTTGCTTGGTATCTTTTACAAGTCTAGAAAAATTGCGGCGACACGAAGAAGAAGACTGCAAGAAAGTAAAGGCTGTACTACCGGGAGTAGAGCCGAAAACAAATAAGTATGGTGAAACTATGCCGGAAAATATTTTACAATACGAAAAATTCGAGCGACAATTAAGAATTCCCTATGTGATATATGCGGACTTTGAAACTGTGTTAAAACCCATAGACACAACTGAGTCCAATCCCAATCAACCATATACAGTAAAATGTTATGAACACGAGCCCCACTCCTTTGCATATTACGTGAAGTGTTGTTACGATGATAGTTTGTCTCGATTGGAGCTGTATCGTGGTGAAAATGCTGGATCAGAATTTATTAGACAATTGGGAGAGGTCACAAAAAGACTGTACAAAGAGTGTTTTAGTAAATCTAAAGAAATGAATCCATTGACTGATGAAGACATACAAAAACATGAGCAAGAAGGAATATGCCATATTTGTGATAAACCAATCGTTGATGTGCTTCAGAAAGTATGTGATCATGATCACATGACCGGTGCATATCGAGGTCCAGCACATATGATTTGTAATATAAATTTCAAAGATCCACGGTATATACCGATAATATTCCATAATCTTTCTAATTATGATAGTCACTTGTTTGTGAAAACGATGGCGCTGGAAAAGGAAGAAGTTGAAGTAATAGCACAAAACAAAGAGAAGTATATTTCGTTTTCCAAGAAGGTGTATGTGGGAGACATAATAGATTGTAATGGGAAAAAACGCAAAATCCACTATAAATTAAGGTTTATAGATTCATTTAAGTTTATGGGTGCCTCATTAGATAAACTATCATCGTATTTGGAAGATAGTCAATGCAGAGAGATTGCTAGATACTTTGCAGATGAAAAGTTCAAGTTACTTCGGCAAAAAGGTGTTTTCCCATATAATTTTGTAACTTCGTTCGAGAAATTGAATCATCCACATTTACCTAGTAGAGATGAATTTTACGATAAAATTCGCGACAGTCACATAAGTGTAGAAGACTATTCAAGGGCAAGGAGAGTATGGGACTTGTTTGAATGTGAGACTCTGGGACAATATAGTGATCTGTACTTGCTTACCGATGTGCTATTGCTAGCCGACGTTTTTGAGAATTTTCGAGATCTGTGTTTAAGTAATTACAAATTAGATCCAGCCCATTATTTTACTGCCCCCGGTTTAAGCTGGGACGCCATGTTGCGCATGACTGGTGTCAAATTAGAGCTACTTACTGACATTGACATGCTAAACTTTTTCAAAATGAGCATACGTGGTGGAGTAAGTATGTGCAGTAAAAGAAAAGCAATCGCAAATAATATTCACTCACCCAACTATGACGAAACGAAACCAAACAAGCAAATAGTATATTTGGATGCAACAAATTTATACGGACACGCTATGTGTTTTAAATTACCTGTATCTAATTTTACTTGGTTAACACAGGATGAAGTAGATTCCTTAGATGTGAATGGTATTGCGGATGCTGGAGATGTAGGTTATGTCTTGAAAGTAGATTTGGAATACCCAACCATTTTACACGATTATCACAACGATTTTCCTTTTTGTCCGGAGAGTGTTATTCCTCCAAATTCTAAATTCAGTAAGTTAATTCCCAATTTATGTGATAAGACCAAGTATGTCATGCATTATTTAACACTAAAACAATGCTTGAGACATGGTTTGCTATTGCGGGGTATACGTCGAGGCATAAAATTTCGTCAAGAACAGTGGCTGAAGAACTACATAGATTTTAACACAGCGAAACGTAATGAATCTACCCATGAATTTGGTAAGCAGTTCTATAAATTGCAGGTAAACAGTATATTTGGTAAGACCATGGAGAACGTGGAGAATCGGGTCGACATAAAGTTATTAACCCATTGGGAGTCGAGGCACAGAAAGCTTGGTGCAGAAGCTTATGTTGCCAAACCAAACTTCAAATCTTCTAAAGTATTCAGCGAATTTCTGGTTGCAATCGAATTAGCCCTGGTTCGTATACAATATATGAAACCTGTTTATATAGGTTTTGTAATTTTGGAAATAGCAAAAATGGTTATGTACGACTTCTATTATGATTTTATTAAGCCAACTTTCGATACTGCTGCAACACTATTGTACACCGATACCGATTCTTTAATACTCTCCATAGACAATTGTAATTTCTATGATATTATGAAAGCGAATTTGGATCGATTTGATACATCGAATTATGCAACTGATAACCCACATAATATACCCCGTAGTTTGCCTATGTTGGGTCGGATGAAAGATGAATATGCCGGCAAAGTTATTGAATCATTTTACGGAACTGGTGCCAAAGCCTATTGTGTGCAGTTACCATATCAATGCATTAAGACAGCCAAAGGAGTTAAAAAGTATGTAATAGAAAAACAATTAACTGTGGATGACTACAAGCACATAGTAGAACAAGGTGGTGTGTTATTGAAGAAGATGTATGTGTTTCGCTCGGATTATCACACAATGTTTACGGAATTGAGGAACAAAGTAGCTCTATCCGGGAAAGATGATAAACGTTTCATCCTACCCGACAACACCAGTACGTTAGCATGGGGACATTACAAAATACCGGAATTACTAGGAGCACAAACTTTGGAGGGACTACTTTCTACAATAAATAACAATTAATATTAATGTTTGTAACATACATTTATTATTTATTACATAGAAAACACAACTATTTTTTATTTCTATAAATATGTATACATATATTTCAATATGTGTTGCTACAGTTTGTAAATAAAAGTAATAAAAGCTAAATTATATTGTCTTTGGATATCCATGAATTGTGTCTTTTATCCATACCTAACCATTTCACTAGTACTTTATTTTTTCTTCGCCTTAGAACTTTTTCAACGAGATATATGTCGGGATGTTTAACTTTCTTCAGCTCATAGTCATAGAAAGCCCCCAATATAGGTTGTTGGTTTGCATCTTTAAGAAGATATGATCTCGGATAAGTATTTTGTACCTTTGCCACAGAGAATATTTCATTGGACCAGTTCGGAGTGTACATTTTAGAAAATGCATGTCTGTGTTTACTTATTCGAACTGGCGCATCGATTTGAAATCTGGACATTCTTGGATCAGCAATCTTGATATTACTATAGACCGAATTAAGTATCTGTTTGGCATTGCGATGGTTGACTTGGACTGGTTTATAACCAGTCGTTGAGTGTGTAGAATTGTTGTAGTCCCGTAATATTTGTGAAAGAATGTCTAGCCAACGATAATTGCCATTGAAACTGAACTCCTTCCACATTCTTCCTTTTAGTGTTCTGTTAAAACGTTCGACAATCGAACTTTTCTTAGTAGAATACGAACTGTAATGATTAATTCGGTAGCGGTCCATCAGTTTCCGGAACGTTGCGTTGTAAAATTCCTTACCGTGATCAGTTTGAATATTCTTCGGCTTTCCCTTACGGTCTGCTGTCAAAATACTTTCCATAGCGTTGGCAACTTCTACTGCCGACTTATTTTTTAGTGGTCTGGCCCACGCATACTTTGAAAAAGCATTAATGCAAACGAGAATGTACTTGAAACCTTCATTTTCTTTAGAGTAGGGGATCATTTCCACCAAATCTGCCTGAAGTAGATCATTCAACCCCTTAATGATAACCCGTCTACGAGGAAATTGGATTCTAGCTGGCCCATGTAATTCGTTAACCACATCTCTCTTAACTTGTGTCATCTTCCTCAATAAGTATTTCTGCTGATACGAGTCCGGTTTTCTCTGGTATTGGCTGAGGACCCACGTATCGAAGGCTGATCTTGGTTTTATCTGTCACTATATAGGGTGTACTTTTAGCCTTCTCTTCATCAAATTCTTTGAAGTTCACAACAAGCTTTACTTTGGATGTTTCATATGGTTCCGTGGAGTTAATGGAATAACGTACTTCTAATATTTTCCCTCGATACCAATTCGCTTCATAAAATAGGTCATTATTTTGCAGGAAATATAAACGATTGGGCCCGTTTATTTCACCATTACTGACTAATCGCAATACTTTCCTCGGTTTGCTAAGAGATCTTGGCCGTCCTAGTATTGTCGTGCCCCTGTTTATGTAATCTTTAAAGTATCCCAAAATAACTTCTTTCGCCTGGTGCTGGTTAAGAAATTTTTTCGTATTATTAGCGGATGCCAGATGCTTCTGAATAATATGTGTGTGGATGTGGCGACCGAATTTGTCAATAGCCATACTGACTTCTTTTGGAATTTTGTATGAACTGATGTTGCAACCTCTCGGGTTGATGTTTTACTATAGCAGCATAATTAGGCGATTATTTTTGCTTCCTTCAATTCCTGTAAAATACTTAGTATTTCATTGTCATGGCTCGTATGCCCGGCGAGTTTGGATGCAATCAAGAGTTGCAATCGTTCAGTCAATTCATTAACATCATCCCAGTATTTGTACTCTAGTTTTGTATTTGGAAGGATTTGCTTTTGTAATGTTTCACCAAACTGCTTGGTAACCCCTGCTCCAATTTTCCAGTTCCTTGTCCACCACACGTTAGGTGGTTTCCCTTCAAGAACGGGTTTGATGATGTTCTTATATTTAAAAGCTCGTCCGGCTGCAACCTTCCTACTAGGATCGTAGTTTACTCGATAAGCATTAGTATCCTTCAAAATATACTTGTAATTTTTAACGTCTGCGAAAGTGAATTTTCCAGGAACTTTTTTGAATAACAGCTCATACAAACCCCTTGTACCAGCATACGTAAAAGCACCAATTATAATATTTGATCCATCGAACCCAACTTCGGCTGAACCGATTTTCAATTTACCGTCCTCTTCACGAATTCCGTACTTGTTATCGTAGACATCGGTTTCGTCCGTTGCTAACCCAGCGAGAAACGGACGCACTAATGGATCGTGATTTTTTAATGACTCTTTTACTACGTCAGCGTCTAAACGGGTCTTGTTAAGTGATTTATTGGCTATAATTGATTTTGTAGGAGCTGTTTTTAATAAGGAAATAGCATGTGCCACGGATTTATCCAAATCTAAACTAGTGCTACTCTCACCCTCTCCAGACTCACTTTCACCACCGACATCCATACTTCTCTGTTCTGGAGTCTCAGGCAATAGATCATCAATATATTCATCTTGTATAAAGGATGGCTGTACCATCGATGGTGTGTCCTGATAAAGAGAGGGTTGTAGATCTCTTTTCCTTACCCCTTTTGTTGGCGAAGAATGGAGAACGGGGCTAAACCATGATACTCGACCAGGTTTTCGAATAGGAGTTGTTCTATGAGTTATTATTGAAGTTCCAGGTATATCATGAGGCTTTTCCATTGATTCCGAAAATGTTTCCATCTCTACTTCGGAAGTATCTTTGGAGCGCTTTTTGGGTCCAACTTCAGCTCCATCTAACTTAGATAGTATTTCTTTTAAGTGTACTGTCACTGGAGCATACTGAACATCGATGTTGTTCTGAGCTTGTGCAATGTCGGCTTTCAATGACTTCAATTTGTGTTTTAGAGCATTACGAGCCTCAAGCAACTTACGAACTAACTTCTCTTCCATAACTGTCTTCATTCGTGGTCGAATATGGAATACTATAGCTCCAGACATGCACCAACAACTTATACTCTCAAACGAATGTATTTGTCGAATCCTAGACGGTATCTCCCTTCGTTGAACGCGCAATCGCTGTCAATAACTAACATTTCGTAGGGATTTTTCCAACAGTTTTGACACATATGCAGGAAGTTTTCGTAACTCAGGTCGTGAACATGATCATTAAAGATGTGTTTTAAATTAGTACCATCCTGCTTAAAGACCACCAAAAAATTACAATTGTCTCGAAGTAATTGTTTGGGAATAGCACTGTACGTCTGACACAAATAAAAGCAATCAATATTTTTATGCCTGCCAAAAGAGAAATACTGCTTGACCAAGTTCTGATCTACCGTAGGAATGTCATCAAAAATTACGATCGAATAGTCTGCCACTTTTTCGGGAACTAACATAGCACTTGTGTCTGTATATTCATAGTATCCAATTTCAGGAACTTGGTGAAGCACACGCTTTAAATAATTATATTTTTGCTGAGGCAAAGATTTTGAACATATGTAAATATTCTTAAAACGTAAACCGTTAGGATGTAGCAGCAAACTAAGCAATGCATTGGTTTTGCCACATCCAGAGGGACCAACTATTAGTGCTCTTTTGCAATTACCCCCAAAAAGCTTACTATGGCGTTTATAACTTTCTTCGACAATATCATAATTTTGAAGTGGTAGTAACACTGCTTGTGTTTTAAGCTCCATCGAGCTTAGTTGCTTATAGGTGAAAGGATATAGATTAAATAAAACAAAGTTATTTTCATAAATATATTTATTTGTCACCCCCAATCACTGCCGCTGTCGTCCTCGTAACTGCAAGATTAAATAGAGTTAGTTTATCAACGCTAATACGTGATCTGTTATACTTACAGTTGTAGCAGCGGTGATCGCCTCCTGCCAACAACTTCCGCCCAGGGTGCAGTACTGCGCGTCGGCGCATTCTGCAGCCCCTCCGTAGGCGGTTGCTGGTTGGGGGGTGTCAAATTCACTTCGTTCGGAGGCCGCAACTCCGTGGAAACTTCCACGTGCGGCACCCCGTTCACCATCGTGATCTTTATGTTTACGTTTTCTATCTCCACTGTCAGGGTTGCTCCATTAATTTGTAATGTAATTCCTGGCTTAAAATATTTCCAAACGTCAGTATCAAAAGCGTTGCATTTTTTCTCAATTGGTAATGGGATATTGAAAGAAGTTGTAGTAGTCTTGATGGAGATATGACACAGTCACTTTTTTGATCGTGGTTTAGTAGATGTAGTTAATCGTGAAGAAATTTAGGCAAACGAAATTCAGATAAATGGTGTGAAACTTACAGAAATAAAATTTAGACAAGTGAAATTTAGATAAATAGTGGCAGGGCATTGCCCTCACTCAGGTCTGCTTTTTTTGGTTCTTTTCTAATAGCTCTACAGTCCCTTTTTTTGATCGAGGTTTAATAGATGTGGTCGATTGTGAAGAAATTTAGATAAATGGTGCGAAATTTACAGAAATTTACACAAGTGAAATTTAGATAATAGTGGGAGGGCATTGCCCTCACTCAGGTCTGCTATTGAGAGCTTGTCTAATACCTCTAATATGTCTCTCCAACCGATTCAAAGCAAGTAGTTGCTCTTGAATATGGGCATGATCCGTTTGGAACATATTCCTATTCAAGGAACCACGAAGAAAATATCGGTGGAAGCACATACTATCCAACAACTGATTAAAGTCTCGTTCAGCCTTTGCCACTAACGAGGAGAATATTGTATCGAATCCCTCAGTGGGATCCGATAAAAGAGAACTGGAGTATTGTTGGAAAATATAAACCACATTAGTTATACAATACTTTATTAAAATTTGAATTACATATACATGTTACATGTAATTAGTTAATACCAATACACACATAAATGAAAATACATTATTAACATTACTATGACTTATTATATATACAGAGTGTGCAATCCTTTCTTCGCAAAACGTTTTCTAAACAACAGCAGCATATAAGTTCTTCTACATTATAGTGCTCTCTACATGGTAAACACTGCATAATTTCGACATCATTTTTGTAACAATTTGGCAATCTGTGCCAAACAAACTCTAAATCCACAGCCCTCACCTCCGTCATAAGGTATGATTTCGGAATATAATATAATTCATAATCTTCTATTCTGGCAAATGATGCGTCCGATTCATAGCGACCAATAATTTCTGACACTTTCCCAACTAGTGTGTTACTTTTCGTTTCCTTCGATGATTCGCACCCCATATCGTGCCTGGGATTTCTGCAATATCGATTCTTTGCACTTCTTACCGATTATGTATTGATTCAATAGCAAAACATTTGACAGCGCACACACGCAATCAGGTCGAGTGTGAAATGTGCAACTTGGTTGTCGACTTTCTATATTTGGCGCGTGTTTCAAATCAATTACATTGATATTAGAATCGATTCTTTTTATGAACTTCGCTTTCTCGGAACCTTTCACATACACTGTTCGCACGCGAAAGCTCAAGCGTTTAATAATTTCATCAAAGTCCCCTACTAATATATAGCCATCGTCCCATCTTAAACAGTGATGCTGACTCATAACATAATTCGCTCTTCGTCGATCGTCTTCGTTGAGAGAACCGAAACTCATTATAGGTCGAAATATGAAGTGGCTCGATTTCTGATCACTATCTTGACTAGCCAATTCTTTCGGTATTATTTGATCTTTCCATTGAAACCATTGGAAATCAATAACGATATGAGCTGTTTTCATTTTTTCTTACTTTTGCACACACCCTCCCAATTGTTACGCTGTGTGTAGATGTTTCTTTTCAACTAATACATTTGTTGCACCATCTTTGTAAACGGTGAATACTGCATCATCTTGTCATGCAAAATTAAGCAATAACCTACGGTATTATCGGGGACGTTATTCTTCGTACTGAACTCAATTCGAATTTCTACACCGCTTTTATGCAGAGCATCTTGTTGATATGTGCAATCTATACCGAACAGTGGATTCAATTTAAATTGCTCTAGACTCAGAATCGGATCCGAATCTTCATAGTTGTAGTAGACCTTCTGAAACCTTGCATACATCTCGTACAAATTAGCATAATGATTGTTATCATAATCGAGATTCAAGTTTTCATATGGATATCTTCTCCCGTTCAAAAACACTGTCAGATTTGTTAAATTCAAATCATTAAATACTGACATATTTTCTGCAAGCATGCCCCTCTTGCCAGTCTGGAATCCTAAAATTATATATCTCGGAGTCTCCAATTGCGGAGCAGTTTTAACTGACCAACTATGCTTATTTGTTTGGGGAAGTGACGGATATTCGTGTATCTCCCAGCCTCTAAATGCCATTTGCATGGTATTATTCTTCTCAATCAACTTCGTCAATAATAATTCTTGTCTTAACCCCACCCGTACGTGTGGCATCCTCCAAATTACTTTTTCAATAGTTAATTTTACTTTCTCCGTATCTACTGTTTGATATATCACATCTCGGTCATCGTTACTTCTAATTAGGACCAATTCCTGCCTAACATTCATAACAATCTTCTTAAAATCCTCTGCAAATCCCATTAGTGCTTTCAACGATACGCTAGCAGAAAAATTACCCTTACTATCGATATTGGGAGCCTTCCAGCTTCTTACATCCCAACAGGCATTCTGCAATTTACCAACATCTCCATTTGAAAACGAGAACAATCCCTTCATGGTTGTAGTAATCCCAGCATTCCTCACTCCATCCACCTCTACACCATTCATTAAATATCTTATATCGCTGAACATAAACGCAATAGCATTACTTATCAGACTTGCAGTAGTACTGCTTTTTGTATCATCACTTTCCAGTCGTAATCTCCCTTGCACATATAGATTTGACTCACTTGGTAGTGTGAAATTATCTATCTCGGGAACGGCTATTCGAATTTCATCATTATTCTCGTATTTCGGTGTTCCGAACGGTATATGATTATGATACTCGTAGCCAATAATGGAATCACTGACCCGAACTTTCTCTTGTACATTTAGTATATCCATTTCGTTATGCTTTCAATCAACACTTGTTCTTTGATCGACCGTCGGCTTTCAACAGAACCGTAACTGTAATACGTGAACTTATATCTACTTGCACTGTCTTATTTCTAGTACGCTAGTCTATCTCCTAAGAATTACTTATAATCCCTCGCTTTCATCCAAACCGTTACCATTTCACATATCACTCATTCTAATTAATCCAAAACTTTGAAACCCAGACTCTGTAGAAACTTCCTATTGTCTTGTGATAACTTTACTTGTCCACCTCTCCACTTTCCACCCCTATTCACTCTTCGTGTACGATTTCTTATATTTCCATTGTCCACAATCCAACTGCTTCTTTTTTTCCTTCTTCCTTGCGGCAATGATACTCTGGCAAACGATACCCCCATTTCTATTCAGCACCTCTTCTTCGTAACCGTAAATATACTGTAATTTCTTCACCTCTAAAATTGACCGGATTTCCACTTTGGTCGACAACTTTCAACACAATACTACTCAAGACGTTTGCATTCACTGGCATATAAATCTTTTCTTGTGGTACTTCGATAATCTTATACCCTGGAGCCACATTTGGATAAAAGTGGTATAACACGTGCGAGGGTTTACCATTAACATACGACCCATCCACTACATTACACAATATTTGAATTGCATTAATTTTGTTGATATTCACAACATTATCGCTTGTAACTGTTGTATATCTTGGAATAATAACATTTCCGAAACCAAACAGTGAACCTATAGAATTATTTATACCAAAATTCACATATACATCTGTCCTTATTGACACCTTCAGTGTATTACTATTTCCCCTCATAATAAAAGATTTATCATCGCCCTCTCGTTCCTTCAAAGCTTCTTCAATATAATTTTGTACATCGTCTATGTCATACGTTCCTTCTGGTACGTGAATCTTCTTCCAATTTAAATCATCTTCCTCGTGGGAACCGACATTGTAACAGAAGATATTATTTTGTGGACCCACGTTCGCTATTGAATTGTAAGCTTGCAAATTTACGATACACAATTCATATTCCCCATTCAAATATATAACTGGATTGAAAATCGATACTAATTCTGAACTGTCCCCTGTCAACACCAGGGTCAAGCTATCAACTGCACCGGCATCCATTTCACTACTTAAACTTTAATTTGTCTTACTCAAACTTTCCTTTCAAAAACTGTAATGACAAATGGCCACAATTAATAGCATCGGGTTTCTGGTACCTTTTATAGTTATAGTGTATTACCCCGTGACCGTTTGATAACAAATACTTTTCTACCTCGCGTGGCGGCCTTAAATCTCCAAAACTATCGAAATAATTAATCTTTTGATTTTCTTTGGAATATGCTACCCAATGAGTGCCTCTGCCTGCACCATCATCTAAATTTACGACACCTTTTTCATATTTTCGTATTTTTTTTGGTAGAGAGTCTCGACTATAAATTCCTCTGAAATTATTAATTTTCCACTTCTTCGCATATTTCTGAATATCTCTATCTGTCAACGGTCGCCGTGGTAATACCCCTAATGGTTTTTTGAATGTTCTGGTAAGTACAAGCCACACCCCGACTTGTATGGTTTCACATAAAACCCACTGCCAATGGCTTTCGCTTCCATCGCTTGATTGTGTCTTTGCGCCTCCTTTAATCCATCCCTGGCTGCCTTCGCTTCGTTAACTGCTTTGGCTATTGCTGCTGCTCCACCCCCGAGTGATCCCAGAGCACCCAGAGCAGCAAACAGCGGAATCAGCGGCAAAAATCCGCCAGATTTTGGAATAGCTACAATTCTAGATCGTGGCAATATCATCTTTCTCGTTCCTTGCAACCTTTTCAGTGTCTGATACGCAATTCTGGTGTTCTCTAATAAACTCCTTCTTTTACCGCCTTTTCGTATTGCTTCGCGAGCTCTTTTCATTGCCTGCAAAAACGTCACAGCACCCCCAGTCCTCCTCCGTTTCCGAGATTGCATTTTCGTACTATTTCTCCGTTTATTTTTTCTTGCATTCATTACGTGTTTTGCACTTCGTAACCCTACACCGAATGTCGTTTTTCCTTTCATGATACCTGCTACTAAGGTGGCAGCAACTTTCTCCTTTACGCTTGCGTCTTTACTCTTTATTCGCTCAACTGCACGTCGATACAATTTGTTGTCCGCAACGTTTCGATTTACAACCTCTTTCGATTTGGAATAAGCTATATCGTGCTCCTTACAAGCTTCATCCAATAAATTTACTCCTTTATCACCTCTTTGCAATCGTGCATCTAATTTTGTACCTGGACCGCAATAGTTATAACTTGGTATGTGTAACTCCACTGGTAATTTATCTATCAGTTTATTAATTATTCCACGACCTTTCTTTTTGGTTGACCATTGCAAACTAATCAATCGACCTCGTTTCACAGCCATTTCAAGAGCTGTACGACCATCGCCTTTGAATACTTTTTAATCAATACCAATAAACAGATTATTTACATACTCTTAAACTACTTTATCTTTACTTATAGTCCACACCTTGGAATACATAAAAAACATTATCATTTCATACATTTATTCATTGCATTTACATTGTTACATATATTAATTGTTATTAATTATATACAGCTTTATAAAATTGTAAATCAAAGTATATTTTTTTCATTCCATAAGTACTCAACTCTTTGGTTATAGCAACACACTCGGACATTGTTCCATTTCGCGCACTCTCTATACCACTCTTTACATCTCCCTCCATCACGGCCAAGACTTCCATTAAATCTTTATAATACTTCCCATATTCTATTGCTTTGAGATTTTCCAACCGACACGCTATTAAATCTTTCAGATACCACAACTCCGATAACCCATCATGTGAAATGTATAGACATTCGCTATTCTTCTCCAGTTTTAGTATCTTATTTATTCCATCGAAGCAATCAAATGACATTTTTATATTTCCAATGTCTAGGGTTGGATAACTACTTTTATCCTCCTTGAAATATTTCATTAATATTGTTTCGTATTTTTGGAACCGCTTCCACTCTTCCGCTTTCATAGACAATCTCTGCTTCTTTAGACCAACAATTCTCACCACTGGCTCAAAATATAATTCTACCTCTAGGCCTACAGCAACCCACTTGGAATTACTTTTATTTAAAAAATATATGCTTTGTGATAGCAACGGCATATCTATCATGGTATTCTGAATATTTTCTTCATCTGTTGACTTTCGCATAGTTTGACTTGATTCTACTACAGATTCATTATCAAAACTTTGCGCGTGTGGTGTCATAAAGTCGATTGCCAATTCGTCTATTATTGATTGCGACAATTGTTCCTCGCATTCTTTATTCTTTTGGAATTTACACTGACCGGGGGGTATATCTGGACTGTTACCCATATAATTTTTATTGCTTCGGTCTATTCTGTCGTCTTGATCACTCACTTTGCTGCTTTTAGACATCTGAATAACTTGCTCACCTCTTAACCTCTTTACGGAATGCATCTTACTCACTGTTGTGTTTGACTATTAACTTCACACTGATACTGTCCTCATTATTACCAACTTATATACCACACATTTGCTGATTTGACCTTGCTGCTTTGAGATAACTTGCTTCTGAAACCTCCACATCGTCCTCATTACCTTGGCCCCAGAGCTTGATATTACCGCCTTCACCTCTTATTCAGCGAACCAACTCAAATAGTTCATGAGCGTTCTACTTCTCCTTCTTCCATCATACTTATAATATTCATATACATCACATAAATACATTAAGTTATATTTATAGGATTCATAAAACTGCTGTGCAATGTTATCTTTTATTAGAGCCCATTCAAATTCTCTTCTGCATACTGTCTCATCTCTTTTATCATCTATCGCATTGTCTCGACTTTTCGACAATATATCGCCAACATAATTGAAATTATTAAATTCCTGTTGCACTTCCAGCAGCACTTTACTAGACAGTTCTTCATTTTCGTTCATATTTGGGATAAACCTGCTGCTTCGTACAACTTCTTAACACATTTATTATATTCATTGACCTTTTCGGCATCCTTATATACTATTTCATACTTCAATTCTCACTGGCTCTAGTAATTCTCCTCTATTAACCGATACCCTTGGCCTTGACCTTGACCTTGACCTTGACCTTGACATTCCCGGGCCAAGCCGATTCGAGAACCTCCTCATGACCTTGACCTTGACCTTGGTCCGGCCGAAGGTCGGACCAAGGTCGAGGTCAAGGTCAAGGTCATGAGGAGGTTCTCGAATCGGCTTGGTCCCTCTACTTAAGATATCTAATTCTATATAAGAAATAGCGCTAGTTAACTATGCTTTACAGGAAGAATATGTGATTAAATTAAATTCATTAATTTCTTACGAGATTATACCAAAAATAAATTACAATCATAGACTAAAATGCATTAAATAACATCTAAGAATTTACACAAGACCGATGTGAGGCTACACTGCCCATACACATCCCAATCAAGGTCAAGGTCAAGGTCATGAGGAGGTTCTCGAATCGGCTTGGTCCCTCTACTATCTTACAACTTAGAGTCTGTGCTCTAACGTCGAATAGATTGTCAGATGCCTCTGGTATACAGAGTGTTTATTTTTGGGTGACGCGTTGCATTATACGATCAAACTGTTCGACTTTGGAGGGACTTCTGGCAAGTTGCCTTATAATTGTGTACTTGTAAGAATATTGTTGGTGAATCAATGTTAGATTTAAGTATTCTTGTGTTCACCTGTTTCTTTTGAACTGTTAAAATTTTGGTAATGTCACGTCACTGAAATTTGAATTGTGGACCACCTTGGGTGACCATTTAAGTTTTGAATAGTCCTTCAGACTTTTTTTTTTTTTTACTGGCAACCGAGTTGCGCTTGTGTTTCACTATCATTGTTTTCTCTTGTTGTAAATATCTCTTGAAATCAAGACTATTAAAATAACCGGATATGTTCGTAACTGGGACACACTGTTGAGATCTAGTTAAATTTCAATAAACTGTTGTTAAGTTGAATGAGTGTGTATTGGTCTTATTTACTTATCACCTGGGGAGTTTTACATTGGACCTGGTCCGGGGTCTGAATATCTGTTGGGCTTAGCATATTATTACGGATAGGCGCCCTGACATCTTAACCTTCGACTTAGTACGGTGTTCGAACTCGCCCTTCTCTGACTGTAGCTGGAGGCAGTGCTGACTCCCATCTTTAACATCGACCCTTGGGGAAGTAAGAGGTAAGACTAGAGTGTTATAAGTTGGTGATTAATTAATAGACAAGCGTCCTCCTAAAGTATAATAGAAGGTTAATTACCGTGGTGGTGCCTAACTCACTACCTTCTTCGAATTTTTGGGTACCGATTTGGTTAGGGCCTGGGCCATTTAAATTTAAATACAAGAGGGTAGCAGGTCATTTGAACCTGCATTTTTGTCGTACGTTTAAAATATCAGATTGGGTCGTTCGGTCTTTTAGAGCAATTGTCGTGTTCCGTTTGATGGTCGGGCTTTGACATGTTAGAGTCTTTCTCTTGCACTTTAACGGTCGTCGAGGAAGGGTTAAATACCACAAGAGCAGAAGCAATTTCCTTAGCTTTACTTGAGAATGTTGGAGAGTTTGGAGGTTTATCGTCTGTAATCGCTTACAAAAGCGGATGTTATAGTACTTCTCAAGTGTTATTATTGGATTTTGGCGTTTTGATTGAATCTTGCGAGGATATTTTCTTCTTGGCTAGGAATTGATTAATTGCTGTAAGTATTTTTTCCACGTGTCTAATCGATTTTAATTTGTGTTGTTTCTATCTTTAAATATAGCGGTTAGTGTGGTGCATGGCCTAGACCTCATTTGAGCACTTTTGTTGTGGTTAAGATTTAAGAACCACGTGCTATGGTAATCTTACGGTGCCAGGAAATTTATTGCTGAATCTTGCGGTGAAGACATATTTAAGGTACAGATTATTGGAATTCCGTAGCCTTCATACGCTATTTTCTTGAGATGTCGTTAGCCGAAGATAGGCGAGCAGATTTCTTGTAACGTGTGGATCCGTAGAAGGTATCATGTTTGGTAGCTGTGGATGTGGCTTTCTTTAAGGTACTTTGTCTGTGTACATTTCTCTGATATTATCCAGAGTGTAGAGTTTATTGACTAAACAGTTTTGGTAAAATTTATGTCAATATCGTGTACTTTGAACAGTAAATTTCAATTTTCCTGCCTAGCTAATTAAATGAGTCATCGTAATTTCCTATTTTAACTTCTTGTGGCATATGAGCCTTGTTTTGAATTAATTAAATTAACGTAGTTTTATTAATTATAGTGACCTCAATTTGGAGGTTACTTTGACATTTTTGGAGACGTTACGTAGCCTTTTTATTTTTGGACTCAGAATTTGAACTAAATTTTGGATGTGTATGGGCAGTGTAGCCTCACATCTGTCTTGTGTAACTTCTTAGTTGTTATTTAGTGCATTTAGTCAACCATTGTAATTTATTTTTGTACAATCTCGTAAGAAATTTTTGAATTTAATCGAATCACATTTCCTTATGTAAAGCATAGTTAACTAGCGCTAATTTTTTTAATAGAATTAGATACTTATAACTTAGAGTCTGCACTCTGATGTCGAATAGATTGTCGGTTGCCTCTGGTATACAGAGTGTTTTATTTTTGTGTTGACGTGTTGCAAATCACGATCAAACTGTTCGACTTTGGAGGGACTTCCGGCAAGTTGCCTTATAACTGTGTGCTTGTAAGAATATTGTTGGTTAATTAATTTTAATTTTAAGATTGTTTCTTG